>JAHLEZ010000015.1:1800000-2217746 GCA_020726505.1 Leptodontidium sp. MPI-SDFR-AT-0119
AGGCTCAGACTTGATGCTCGGCTCAACCTTGCCTTCGACGAATTCAGAGACAAACTTGCCAATGGTCTCGGCAGTGATCTCCAATTCTTGGTCATACGGGTACTTCTTGTTGTTAACGGTGTCTTGGATGGCGAAAGCTGGGAATTTGTCGGCCTTGAGGTTCAAGTTGCCAGCGTGAGCACCGAATGCCTTAGCATCAATGGTAGCGAAGCTGACCTTGCCTCTGTGGAGCTCGGCGACATCCTTAAGGGCCTTGGAGATGGTAGTTCGCTCTTCCTCGGTCTCGGCGAAGATGTATGCCAAAGGAATTCCAGTGGCCATGTAACCGGCGTATGTTTCTGGGCCAACCTCACCGATCAAAGGAATTGATGCGGTGTTGGCAAACTTCTCAATGGTCTCCGCGTCGAAGGTCTCAGCGAAAACAGTCTTGCCCTCATCGAACGACTTGTAGAGAACAACGGCTGGGAAGCTAACACCCTCGGCCTCGGCCACATCAGCGTCGTTAACAGCACCGAAGAGGAAGTTGTCCCGAAGCTTCTCAGCAACGGTTGTGAATGTGGTATTGGAAGTCTTGTCGTCGGCGGCCAAGTATGCGACCAAAACGACCTTGTCAGCAGTCTTAAAATCCTCGAGGGTGTCCTTGGACAAAATCGAAACGGCAGGGAGGGATTGCTTGGTCATATAGGAGACAATCCTGTATATAATTGTTAGCAAATATAAAATTGTGTCTACGTGGTGTATGCGACTTACGCAGGTGCCTTTCTCGCGCCGGAGTATGGAGAGACGTTATCAGCACCCCGGAAGACTTTCAAGGTTGGGTATCCCTCGACGCCAAAGCTTTGGCAGAGATCAGCCTCCTCTGTGCAGTCAACCTTCGCAAGCTTGATATTCTTCTCCTTCAGGGTTGTGGCAGCTTCCTCGTATTCTGGTGCAAGAGCTTTGCAGTGTCCACTGTGGTGCAATTAGTAATTGACTTTGAACAGGTGTCATCTCTGGAGAAACTCACCACCATGGCTGAATTGAACGAGCAAACGTTAGTAATGTTACGGGAAATGCATGGGACATTGGGAACATACTGCGAAGACTAGAAGAGAGGACTATGTTAGCTGAAGCTCGAAGATGAATATTGCGCTGGAAACGCCAAGGCTGAGAATGACTTACACTCTGCCAGAACCAAGTCATTGTCTTTGACGAAATCTGGGAATGTCTCCTTGGTCAAGGAAGCAACATCCGAAGCTGATGCGACAGCGGCGGAAACAAGGCCAACGGCCAATGCTTTGAAGGTACGCATTTCGGTTTATCTGGAGGGTCTTGTCAAAACGTCAGTATGATGTCTCCCGAGAGGACAAGCAATAGGAATGATCGGAGAGTAATGACAGATTAGATCTGCTAAATTTCTGATAGATCAATGGGGTAGAACGTACTTCTGCGTTTATCGAGATGAAAGAAAGTGGTTGTGGGTAAGGGGAAGAAAGAGAGGTGGCAATGAGGAGACGAGGGGGACTTATAAATTAGGAGGGAAGGCTGAACACGGCGGAGGCGGAGACTCAGCGCTAAAATAGGAACACACACATCTGTCCTCATTCATTCACTCGAGAACTTACAGCTCGCATGCACACCATTATTAATATTCACCGCTGCTGATCCTAATCGCATACTGCAACTACCATCGCATAAAGGGGGGGGGCGGATAGTTAAAGTCACCAATGAATCCAAGTACTTAACCCGTCACAGATCCACCAATTGCATTCATAGCATCCCCTCCCTTCATGCAATGCCATGCCTACCTACAGGTGACTTCTCAAAGGATGAGGCTACATGTACGATCCTTTCATCCTCCAGCACTGCCTTTCTGAAGTTCTAAAGATGACATTATCCACAGAACTCGGAAGTAAGATCTCTACCAAGCAGTAATTCGGGCCTCTTTGCCGCCGCCATTGTATAAGCAACTGTGTTCACTCTTTCATGTTCACATAATCAAGGATGATGCGAGACGGAGAACACCTGTTCTTCCAACTGGAGTGACAAAAGACCTTGGCAATCCATCTTGTTGTGTCACATAAGCGCACCTGTACTCTGTTAAAGTTAACATGAAATTTCCGAGTCAAGAGTCTTTGTCTGTAGTTGAGTGACCTGGGACCAATTCGGGCCACCTTTTTGAGTTTCTTTCGGCCTTTTGGACTTTTCCGATGACACTCTGCGCTGCGTCTACAGTATTTATTTTGTAACATTTTATTCAACAATTCACCCGAGTATAATTCATGGCGCTTGTGAGATGTCTCGTTTTCAGGGAGACTTATACACACTTCACATACACATAAGGGAGGATGAAGAATTCAAGCCACCCACTTCCTTTTGAATGCAACATCTGAAGAGAGCTCCGATGCAAAACCATTATTCCAGTTGTCTAAAATCGGCTTGGACATTCACATTTTATTATCCATCCTCATAGTTTCTCAAGCGACATTGGGACGGGCTCAAAAGTTGGAGCTCGTGCGAAGTCACTTGGTTGAATTTGGATGATAGAAAGCTTTCCTTACCGCTGCGGCGCTTCTTGATTTCCCTGATAATACATGTTTTATCCCAATGAATTTTAGCTTCCCTTCCTCTCATAGTATGTCCATTACTATGGGAATCACTATGAAAGTCTGTGTTCTTTCCCGCCTACTGCCTTCAAAGGCGCAGTCGATTTCCATGCTCTTTTCTTCCCTAGGTATTACTACAGCAAATTATTATTTAACAATATATCCAGTGCGATATCTTAGCCAAGTGCAGATTTCTACATAATCCGATAGGGGTTTTTATTTTTTTAATTTTTTTTAAATGATTTCAAGATATTTCCAAGAAGACTATAGAAGCATTGAGGACAGCTTGCGTTAGAGACCTATTTCCCAGTCTAGCTTGGTACACTAGCTGCTGTTCACAACTCCAACGCAAGCCTAGAATATAGCTCCCATCGGCCTGATAAGCCTAGTTTGGCCATCATCTAGGTCTCGAAACCTTTGAACCGCCATTCAAAGGTTCCGTAGGCGGTCGAGCCGGGAATGATTCTTGGCCGCGTATTTGCTACCCTACTTATGAGAGGCCCACACTTGCGTGAATATACAGCTGAGAAGAAGAGATATTTCACGTCAAGTCTACTGGGTGGAAAGGATGTTTAGTCTGTAAAGATTATATTTCCTTGGGCGGCCACGTTGGGTAATTTGGAAGCTGGTCAATGTCATGAGATGGACTCAGGACTCAAGCGACACGGATTTGATAGGCGCCTGGCCCGGAGGATGAAGATCAAGATGTTGAAAACAAGAGAATGCCGGCACCAGTGTATACACAGTGCAATAAGCTGCTCTTCCAGACTCCTACTTGGGGCTGTTATATTTGACGCTTTCGTGCTCTGGTGAAGGCGGTTGGCCGTGTCGCGACTTCCTCTTTAGGCAGGACTACCTAGATTCGAGAGCCGAGACCGATTGCTGTACCTACCTGCCATTCTCGCCAGACATAACACTGCTCAACAGTTCATCTTAAAAGCTCGTACTGCCTGTTCCTTTCCATCTGGTCTCGATCGTCCACCTCAACCTTCACCCTTCTCGTGGGCCAACGTCAACAAATAAACAAACAGAAATGATGCCTCTGCCATCGCACTTTTGACTGCATTCTTCCAAACCGTGGACTTGGTCCATGATGGATGCTGGCGTCTAGTCAAGGCACTTCATACTGTCACCCTTCGATTCATCTCTTCCGCCCTCGCATTGTAACGAAGCCCCCCAACATCTGCGGATGATGGAATCCGTTCAACCTCCTGCCCGCCCTACAGGCCTTGACAATAGCCATGGAGGAGACGGAATTCTAACGCGTCCTCGAGCCAGCAGTGAAAGAGATCTAATGCGGAGCAGTATGAGCATTCAGCGACCTGACGAAAACCGATCTCCTGCCAACTTCTCCAGGGCTTGTGAGAGCATGCTCAAGACGACTACCGAGACGGGAGATATTGGCATGTTTTCCATCAAGCCATTACGCCTTCCTCAATCACTTGGCACACCTCGAAGACTTGCTGCGGGCTACAACCCCGAGATTGGACACCAAAAGCCCAGACAGAACTTCCAGCCTTATGGCGTGCCTGTCGTCGATGACAGGAGACGACTACCTTCTTATGCCCGAGACGCCGCGTCGGAGGTCATATCTATGTACGAAAGTGCCAGCCAAAAATCCGCAAGCCGAGTCTTCGACGAGCCCGACTACCGTTCTTACTCAATGACCCAAACATCCTACTCATCTTATACTCTATCCAATCATCGGTCTTACAACAGTCTTCGGAGCCAGGCAGACGCGAACACTCAAGTTCAGCGCCCAAGATCCCCATTCGCGTACCCAGCTCGATTGAAGCGACCTGGATTCCGTCCATCGTCTCCCGCATTAACAGATGGAGGCATCGTGGACTACAGTCGCCGTGCTGAGATTGAGAGGATACCCCAAGTATGTGATGCGCACCTTGTATTCTCCTCTTCCACTTAGCTTAACATGCCATTGGACGAGTAGAAAAGATCGTCGCGAATGCTAACAAGTTGCTATTAGGGAGTCGGCCATGGCACGTCTTCCCCATCATCTTTGTACGCACAGAGGCGTAGACCTCACCAGTCGCTCCGACCCGACACCAACAGATCAACACCCTCTCTCCTGAGCCAATCTTCTCCTCCTCGCCGATCGTCGAGCCCACTCGTCTCTCGCAGTAATGGAATATCAAGCTACGACTGGGCTCGGAGGCCGGGACCCGCATCTGTAAATACATCTCCTGCTCGTAGCACTTTCAGCCTTGCGTCAACTGTCAATCTCTATGCATCTGCGCAGCCTCCGCCAACTACAACGACACCTGGAAAAGTCCCTCCGCCGTCACCACTCTACTATGACTACACTGAAGACTTCGAGGTAGAAGTGTATAATGAGCCAGCGACTATGGAGCCACCGCCTCCTTTTCGAATTGATAAGACCATTCCGGAAGATCGCCCCATGAGCTCGGAGCGGCCGCTGTCAATGGGACCTGGCTCAGACGATAGTTACAACGCATTCCAAGCATTATTACCTGGACGATCGGTCCCCCTCAAGTGCATTCAAGATAAACAACCTGATCATAACGCTCTGGAATCGAAAGAGGAGGCTCTTGCTGTCCAGCCTACACCAACTGATACTGACGCGACTTCATCGGGTGATCGTAGCAGCATTTCTCGGGATCGCAAATCTGTCAGACTGTCCGGACTAGGCTATGGAGCTCAGCAGTTGAGAAGTCATGTTGACGAAGCCTTCGGAAACTTCCCATCATCGGCTTTGGAGATAACAGATCCTAACAAACAGGAAAATAGCTCGGTTGCAGAGTCCCGAAATGATCAAGCACTGAGCGAAAGCCTGGGAAAAGACGCAGAACTACCATCTGCGAGGAGCTCATACAGCATTATCACCAGCATCCCGCACTTTCCTTCTCCACCGAATGTACAAGACATATCACAGTCTAAGGATGCGGCGGATACAGCTTCGGCTAAGGCTGCTGCAGGACCTTTCCTGAAGTCTTCGGGATCTCAAGAGCCAGTCCAGGACTCAAGTCCACCCACTAAGCCATCTCTCACTACCCAACATCAACACATTGATGCAAGCCACAGTGATAGTCTCAAGTCTCATTCTAGAACACTTGATAAAATGAGATTAAGCGAATATAAACCCTCCGGGGTTGTGATCCCTGAACCAGCAGAGCACATCAACGCAATAGAAGCTGGGAACAGACACAGAAGTGCGCAGGAGAACCAAGCAGTGCTTAAGTCCGTGAGAAGAACGCCCATGACATCTCCGACAGTTCCTGAGGGGTTCAAATTGCGCAAGGCTGATACGGATCATGATCATACCCCCCAAATGTCGCTATTCAATCGACGGAGGGCTGCAGATAGCCAGAGAGCGCCACAAATACAACCTCTCAAGCGCAGTCAATATTATGGTGGCCGACGATTGGACCTTTCTAGTATATCAGATCAAGAGGCACCCAACGTTCCAAACTTCAGTCATCAGATTCCGAAGAAAGACATGCCTCGTTCAGAATCGCCCATGCTGGCACCAAAGCCAATCTCACCAGCAAGACAGCTGAAACTGAAGAACAGTGTCCCACAACTTATGAAGGCTCTTCCGCCACTTCCACCAGAGCCATCAAGTCGACCAGGATCTCCAACAAGCCAACTTGAATCAGAGGAGATTGAGCTTCCCTGCAAATTCTCACCACTTGAACGGGACTTGGGCACCAACCCAATTCAAATAAAGCCAAAGGTGCCTGCCAAGACCGTCTTGCCAAAGTCAACCCTATCCATTGAGAATGACAAGAAGGTAGAACCTAAGACTGTGGGTGTAGTTCCCACAATTACTGCTACCGAAGATATCGTGTCTCTAGCTGGAGATTCCGAGAGTTCGCTTCCTCCGCCTCGAATGAAGCTCAAGGTGAAGTCATCTGGCTCTCAACGCCCTACTTCTCCACCTGACTCCCGTCCATGGAATCTGGCAGAGAACTATCCTTGGTCGTCCCAAACTCCAAGTGTTCGCCTACCTTTAGTCGTCCCAGACCCTCAAGTCTCACTTTCGAAGCCTCCAAGGTTCAAGTTGAAAGTTACGAGAGCGTCCAATTCGACCCAAGGAACGATCCGTGTAAATCGCGATTCTGGCGAATCAAAGTCAATAGCCGGGTTGCACCTGCGAAATCCAAAAGACCTCTTTACGCCCTCTACAGGAATCGACAATATCTTTCGCCAAGTGAGTAGACATCTTCATTCAAGGAAAGCCAGCATGGCAAGCAGTCATGCCGATCAGATCGATACAAACCTACCATCAAGCTCAATCTCAAATTCCACATCTACACCTAATCCTCCAGACCCTGACTTCACGCAACTTCCACCGGTATCAGTAAATCCGCTCGGTACCTCTGAAGCACGAAGTGTTTTTTCAGATGATAGCTCCCATGTTCATGGAAACCATAGTCTACGTCTACGAGGAAGACTTTCGAATTTAAGAGCAAAAATTGCCGCTCCCTACGCGAATAGAGCTGGCACTCAATCACACGACGATATCACATGGAGAGATAGACATGGCGCAGAAGCTCCCATTCCTTCTGCTACCAGGTCTATTCCCGATCTTCATTCTAACAGGAAGAGCACTGATAGTGTTAGACCAGTGCGACGTTGGGTTGAGAAAGCACGTCGCCAAAAGCTGAAGGCCAAAGTTCACGTTCAAGGCTGGCTGAAGGAAGCAAAATCGGCGATCGTAACGCGAGTTAGGACACGCAGCAACACAGGAGATGAAGGAAATTCGAATGACATCAAGGACTAGGGTTTAATTGTTTCTTCTGGGCTTGTGTGCACGGTGTAAAGAAGATTCTGTTTGTGTTTAGTTTGCCGGGCAAAGGATAATGTGGCCTGAGCAGCTGTTAGGCTGTAGGACTAGGACCCATGCTCAGTGTCTGGTCTGTTATATCACGGCTTTCGCTCTGTGCAATAGTAGCTTTATTACATATTGTCTTGGGGAAATTCCACAGTTGTAGGGCTGAACGGGCTTAAGGTTGTCAGTCTATGGATTGACTTAGCTTAGCTTTCGCTAAATGGAGGGTATCAAAGGCGGCTCTCTTCAACCATGCTGTAATAATTCTCTTTAGGTGATGGTCCGGCCCTCCTCAGTCTCCACAACAACTACCAATATCCATAGTTGTGACACTTCTAGATTCGAGGAGCCATTGTAAACGAAAAGTCCGATTGGGCTTGCCCACGAATCTGTGGCACTCTTCCTCGGCAATTCCTAACGCTGTTCTGTGGCCAGACCCTCTCTCTCCATCAATTCTGGCATGGGTCCGTCACGAATCAATGTTGTCCCCCAGAGAACTACAAGAAGACCTCGGGGAACCCCCAAACCCCTGTCCCTGACTTACACTCAATTCCAACAACTGCCACCAAACTTGTACGTCGCCATTCTCAAGTACTGCTATCTCACATGATCAATATCAAACATCAATACCTTTCAAGTAAGTAAATAACATCCATCCAAGTTGTGCTTTACATTCGATGCTGACTTCTCACTCTCAAAGGCAACTTCAACAATAACAATATGTCCACCACACAACAATCCACCATCCAACCCCCCCTCATCCCAGCCAAACCCATATTTCGCAACCCCTTCTCAAAGACTAAATCCATCCGCAACCCAACCCCCCGCAAACCCACACTACACAAACGCACCGTCCTCACCCCCTCCTCCTCCGTTGACCCCCGTGCTCTCCAATTGGCTCTAGCTCAAATCGCCCACGAGCCGGATTTCGACACCCCTTCCCCTGCCTCGGCGTCCTCAGCGTCCTCAAATCGCTTTTCTTTCTCGTCTATCTTCTCGCGTTCATCGAAATCTCGCTCTCGTCCCCGCTCCTTGTGGGAGCTGGAGGGGGAGGAGACGGGGGATGTGGATGAGGATGAGCCACCGGTAGATGAATTGCTTACCATCCACCATTTCAATACGGAGTATGGACCTGTGTCCCATGGTTGCCGGTGGGTACGAGCGGAGGCGGAGGTGGAAGTTGAAGCGGAAGTCGGAGAGGAGCGCGGGGTTGAGAGTGAAGTTAGCGGAAGGCAGAGTTTGAGGAGGAGGTGTGTTTCTTGGGGGATGGGGGTTCTGAGGAGGGTTTCGGCTTTTTCGGCTGCTTGTTTGAGGAGGGTATCTGCTTCGGTTGGTCACGATGCTGGTGGAGTTATTGATGGAGGTTTTGTTAATGTTAATGCTAGTGATGATGCAGAAAGTGTAAGTGAGGATCCTTTGGCTTTCGCTAAGGAATGGGTTGTTGAGGTTAGGATGGGAGCGACGGAGATGATTAGTCCCAGGAGTCCGAGGAGGGTTGATGTGCGCTTCAAAAGGAAGAGTTTGAGGGAGGTTGTGGGGTGTTGGATTGAGAAGGTGATGTTGAAGAGGGGTGAGAAGGATGTGAGTTTTTAGATCTGTTTTTGGCTGTCTAGTTGTTTAGGTTGTTCCTTGCTTGAATGCTACTTCACCGGTTGGGAGGGAAGGAGGAAAAGTAATATTAATTTTGGGGAGCGGAGGACAAAAAATTGGATTGTGGTGTTTGGATTTTGAGGTTTGGATTTGATGATTTGATTTTTTTCATATATGTATTTTTTTTTTTTGGTTATTGAGCCAGCACTATTGGCGCGGAAATGGCGTTTCTGATCAACTGCTTGCTTGATGGGTATACCACTGTACAATTACGTATCGAGTAAGTAAGAGGGAGCGTTGCCCCTGCTTGGATAGAATACTTTGCCGCATTTTCAACTTCTAGGTAAAGTCGCGACACTTGTCGTCAAAATGTCCTGTGGTTGTCAACAGTGGCGGTGACATGGTTGATGACACAGGAACAAGTGATAAATTTCGAGCTTTGATCATATTTCGTCTCTTGATTCTTGGTTGTCCTAGAATACAGCGCCACCGATGATGAAGACTCGTTCTTCCTCTCGTTTCACCCACTGAATGACCTTATTCGCGCCTTGAGCGAGGCCAGCGCGCGATGCATTCGGCCCTGCGACGCAGTAGAACTCGAATAATGGCGTCGTCCAGGCTAGAGAGATACTATCTCGGCTAACGCAGTGAAGCACCTTGAGATGGGAATGCTTGGCGTGCGTCGAGGCGTGGAGATTATGATACAGCGTCATAAGTCTGTCAATTACCCGCGGTTAGAATTTGTTTCAAAAGCAATTTGATTGGCGGTGGGTTTGTGACGGAATACACTTACTTTCTTCGTGCTAGAGGACTGCTGAAGTGGGGGGAGAGCGATGGCATGGTGAACTGGACGTTTGCACGTGATTTATATAGGAAGTGTCGTAATGGAGTTCCAGGCATAATATCTGTGGTGCTAGGCCGGCCCTGGCGGACCGCTGTTTTGATGATTTCCATACTGCCGTTCTTTTGCAGCTGGGTTACTACATCATCTCGCATCTGCTTCAAGTCATAGAAGCTTTCCTTGTCTGCGCTGATGAGAAGGACTGCAATTTCATCCTCCCGGCTGCTGCTGTTTGCTGTCGACGGCCTTTCCTCTGATTCTTCTTCGTCGCCCAGGGCGCTCAGAAAACTGACGTACATATAGAGGTATCCTCTGTTATTGAATCCTGGCAGACAGACCGGTATCCAGTTTTCTCCACCACCAGCCTTGACGCTTCCTGCTTCGAAGAGCATATTGAAGATCAGTAGGAGGTCACTAGGATGTAATGAGTGTCTTTTTGGTCTGATGACACTGACAAGTCGTCCACCAGCTACAACAAGCCCGTAGAGAAGCTTATCCGTCCGGGCTTTCAGAAGAGTATTGTTGATCACATGGCGTTGGGATTTTCGTATCTTCAAACATTCCAATGCCGAAAGTAAGGCGGTCGGAGAGCCTTTCGTAAAAGTGTCCGCCAGCGAGGACAGTAAAATTTCTGTGCCCTCAAGAGGGCGGCGAAGATCTGTGTTCGGCCGATTTGTGAACAGCTGAGTCAAGGTGGGTAGAGTGAGGGTTGAAAGAATTTGCATGTACAGTGCCTCCAGCTGGGCTCTGAGTTGAGTGTCGCTCTCTCCAAGCTTGCTTATAGCAACGAAGTAAAGAGGTCCAGCGATAGTCACCACGAATCGAGTATTCCCAGCAGTAAATCCCATTAAAGGATCATTCGCTCCTTGGAAGAAGGATATAATGGTTTGAATGATCCCGATATATCCATTAATCAGGTTTTGATCACCATGTCGGCTATAAATTGGTTTGCCAGCAGAGGACAAAATGAGATAGTGCTTGAGTTTGGACTTCCACTGCAGAAGGACTTCCTCTGTAGAGGGACAGCGTCAGTACTGTAACCATTTATATATCTGACATGACCAAACCTACCTCCATTAACACCTTTGTTATCCACGGCTTCTATCTCATCAAATTCGCTCTCAAAATTGACTAGTGAGATATCCTCGTAATCCACGGCTTCAAAGGCATTCACAGACTCGGTTTGTGTACTGAGCAACTTCCATGCTGCACTCTGCGAGTTCAGTCCGTCGTCTAGCAGACTTGCAAGATCTCCGTTCGCTCTCAATGTGGGGGCATAGCTCATGAGGCTTGCACTATCATCAAAGTCACTTCCATTGCGACTAATCTTCCTGCTTGGGGTGCTCTGCCCTCCAGATGCTGCTGATATTGAGACTGATTCCGAGACTGATCGACTGGCTGGAGTCGAGAACGTCCCCCGCGAGCCATCTGGGAATGATAAGGTCTGAATATCGATCGAGGATAGGCCAGTCGTAGGTTTACTCGCATATGCTGAACCTGGTCGATTTGTAGGCTTCAGGAGGGAAGGTCGTGGAGGAAGAGGAGGCCGTGATTCTTCTGCTTCTTGCCTTCCATTGTGTTCCACTTTAATATCCCCAGAAGCAGTTCCCTCTGTCTTCAAACTTCCCGTCCCTCCTGAATCATGGTTGTGCTCTTCGAGGTTCATCGGATCGGTGGCATTGTCTGGAGTTGCCTGCACCGTCGGCGTTGGGTCAAATGGCACATTTGCTCGATCATGAGAAGAAGCCACAACTGGGCTCGAGAGTCCCATTCAGGACGAAGATGCAGCTATTCGCAGGTCGTCATTGATTGATTGATTGATTGAGTAATTGCTTAGAGTTTAGATGTGGCGGGTGATGCAGGGCGGCCAGGGATCTTTGGGCGTGGGGTGAGTGGCTGGAACTGCTGTCTGGGCACATCTGCAGCCTTGAAGGAAGAGGCCACGCGGAAACTGGAACTTCAGCCTTGAGCAATGGAATGACAGAACAAGACTGTCGATTCTCCAGCAGCAGTACAATACAATACAACCCATTACACTCTTTACAACTATGCGTCCTACCCATGATATGTCTGGTCAATGCCAATGATCCCGAACCTTTCAGTACAGCGCAGTAACAATGGCCCTTGAGGCTGGCAGACGGTCGGTCTCTCCCACAAGCTCTGGAAGAGCTTCACCAGTTCCGAGGAAGTGGAGGAATCAACTGGGCTCTGGTATGGCAGTCAAAATATCTCTGAAACCATAGGTACTGATGTGTCCCTAAATAGATGAACCTCCCAGCAAAGACAAAGCATTTCGCAGATATGCCTCCGGCGTGGAAAGATCACTCTCGTTATTCGATACAGCTTTACAAGAATGGGCAGACTACATATCCTTTTTGGGACGACTGTTGAAGGTATGGCCTGGATTCCTCGACCTAGTAGATGGAATGCTGACAATGTCAGTCCCTCCAAGCGCACCCCAAGGACATCAAAGCCGTTCCCTCGAAAGCCATTGTCGCAAAGCGTCTTGCACAGTGCCTGAATCCTGCTCTCCCTTCCGGTGTACACCAAAAGGCCCTCGAAGTATATGCATTTATATTCTCTATGATAGGAAGAGATGCGCTTTCAAACGACTTACCTTTATACCTCCCTGGCCTCTCGTCAACACTTTCGTTCGCATCCCTCTCTGTACGAACTCCATTTTTAGAACTGCTTGAAACGTACCTCCTCCGGTTAGATCCTCGATCCCTCCGCCCAGCTCTGAAGGCTATCATACTTGCGCTGCTTCCTGGTCTTGAAGAAGAGAATAGCGAGGAATTCGAACGGACTCTCAAACTCTTGGATGGTTTCAAACACGCCTTAAGACCAGCGAGCACCGAGGATCTTGGAGAGAATCACAACAGTGGGGACGAATATTTCTGGCAGTGCTTTTTCCTTGCAGCTATAACAAGCAATGGCCGGCGGCAAGGTGCTCTCTCGTACTTGGTTCGGAACCTCCCAAAACTTGGCCAACCTCTCTCCATTGAATCGATAACTGCGCCAGCCAACGGATCTCAAAAAGAGGAAGAGTCAGCGAGACGCCTAGCAGAAATTATGACTTCTCCCGAACCCGGTCTGTTATTGCGGTGTTTTGCTGCTGGCTTAGGCGATGACCAGCTCTTGATCCAGCGAGGGTTTCTTGATCTACTTGTCACCCATTTACCTCTACATTCGCATGTGCTGCAGAAAAGAGTGAAGAGCGAGGATCTTGAGCTTTTAATTACAGCTGCAGCTGGTGTAGTCTCACGTAGGGAAATGAGTCTCAATCGGCGTTTGTGGACTTGGCTACTGGGTCCAGAGCCTACAAGCAATGATGGCGAGGGAGGACCGGAATCTCCAACTTCTGTGATAGGCGATCCTCTTGGGTCATCTCCCTCTTCGAGAACGCGGTACTTTGAAGAATTTGGCCTGCAGCCCTTGGTACAAGCACTGTTAAAACTGATTGCACGAGACTCGGCCAATGCGGTGGAGCGAGCACGACCATTTCGAATATGTCTTTCCTTGATGGACAGATGGGAGATTGGAGGTCTCGTGGTGCCCGACATATTTCTACCTGTTGTTGACAGTGTTCGCAAGTACAAAGATGTTGCAGCTACAAAGGCAGACTTTTCGGAGGTGCTTCGCAGTGCTAGTGTCTTCTTCGACGGTGTTGAGAGTGGATTGATCTGGGGAGAGATTATTGGATTGATTGCTCAAGCGATTGGTGCTGGCGACTTTTCCACAGCTGAGAGACTTGACAAGCTCTCTTTAGTGAACTTCATCATCGCGCATTTCAATGTACGAGAAGAGGAGATGCTCATGATACATGCGCCATTGACAACTTTGACACTGCTTACGTTACTGGAAGATGCAAAGGAAAGGGCAGAACAGCAAGCTAGCAAGTCTGGAACACCTGAAAATGTATCAAGACTAGCTCTGAGCATCGCTATGGATTTGGTCGACCTCATCCCAGAAAGAGCCTTTCAAACCCGACCCTCAACAAGCCAGTCGACAGTTACGTCTCTTAACGGGAATTCGATACGACAACTTACGAACTCTGAAATATTACGCAAGGTCAAGACCTTCTATGTCCAGGACCAAGGGAATCTAGATGCCTTCCCCCCACCATACTCATCTCATGAAGTTAGCGAGCTTCTCATGCGCGAGGTCGGCAGCATAACTTGCCAAAGCCTGTCTGATTCAGTATCAAGTGCTGATGCTGGTATTAAGAGCAAGCTGTTGGTAATGATGGTTGCGAAAGTCCCAAAAGCTGATAGCCTGGATATCTCGAGGCTCATTCTATCGATACAGGAGAGGCTAAATGTATTGTCACAACTCCCTTTCGTGACTTTCAGTTCCATAGTCTCTCTGGCCACAAATCTGTACTCGACTTCATACATCTCCACCACAGAGTTGTCTGGAGTGGTCAGTCCTTTGGTACGCCATGCTTGGTCCTACCTATCAGCCTCTCATCCCAAGTATCACGTGGAAACTGTCCGGTGTCTTTGGCAACTTCAAACGGCATTGACAGTCTCGAATCATGAAATTGAGGCCGCTATATGCTCCTTGATGGTCGAACAGGATACGAACGGCACTTTTGCCGTTCGAAATGGAGATCCTGGTAGAAGCTTCACTGTGCTCTGGACGCATACCATGCAGGATACCGCAGCTCACATGGATCGAAGAACCTCGAAGACATCTACTCAGGATCTCAAAGGTCCGGCACGTCTTCTAGGAGTCGCACATTATGAAGTGATGCTCTCCAGGCCACTGTTTCTGCTACTCGACTCACTGCTCGATGAACGTACGCAGCTCTTCATGACTGTAAGAACTTGGCTCCAGAGTCTTGTTGGCATTGACAGGTACGTACAGTACAGCATCTTTCCGTAGAATACCCGACTAACACCTTTCAGACTATTCCATCTCCTGGTTTCAAAATTTTCGAGTTTTACCTTCCTTCAAAGCCTCTCAGAGGAAGAGTCCAGTTATCAGGATAGCACAGTGCAGAAATATAGCGGCGAAGATGACCTAGACCAGTGCTTGTACTACCTGCGTACAGTTTCAAATATGCTACGCTGGTCATCGGACAGCATGTGGGCTGCTCTCGCAGAAAACAACATTTCAACCGATGCTAGCAACCCCTCACTGTACCAAATCAGTATGTTTTACCCCGCTTCTGAATTTAAGCTGTCTGACTTGTTTAGCTGGCCGTGATGGAGAAATCACGCTTCTCGAGTTTTTTCTGCATGTCTGTCTGCGTGCAATTGCCGGAAGCCCTGGTACAGGAAGATCCGAGGAGTCCCGTATCAGCCAATTCCACCGCACTGCTTTGACCACGCTTCATCAAATTCTCTTGAGCCCGTACTCACTTCCTCTGGCCGAGCTCCAACTGGAAAACGTATTGATTATTCGATTGATACAGTCGCTTGACGGGCCTGATCCTTTTATTCAGGTGCTATTATTGGATGTGGTATTTGATGCACTCAAACTTCGCAACGCGTCCAGACCAGCACTTGCCCCTCCGTTGTCACCAACATCAGAACACAAAAGATCACTTGTCGACACTCCTCAGAACTCCAGACTTTCACTGACGACAGACCGTAACGAGCATTACTTGTCGCCAAGTTTTCCGCCTCCACCTCCATCACTGGTGAAGTGTCTTCAATCGGGATTTGCAGCCCCAAGTAGCCGGCCCGTTTTGGACAGCTGGGTCAGCTTTCTCACTGAGTGCCTACCGTTATATTCCGATACCATTTTCCAGATACTGATTCCGCTTGTTGAGACACTTTGCGCACAGGTTGGGAGTACTTTCAATGACTTGCAAGAGACTTTCAAGGAGTCTACCACCATTGCCAACGACTCCACTGCTCCAGAGTCAACGCTAATTTCTCTTCTGAATGGCCTCGAGCATGTCCTTGCCCGAGGTCATGATCGACTATTGCAAGACGAAATGAAGACTCCTCAAGCTAAAAGTCCAGAGCAGCCACAAGGTTTCTTTGGCAACATGGTGTCTGGAGTGTTTGCATCCGAGACACCACAGGCAAGAAGTGCTACGGCCAATAACCGACTCACAGTCCTTCTCTCTTTCCAAGACGCTGTCCGAATTTGCTTCGTGATCTGGTCATGGGGTGGCAAGAGTGGGTCTACGCAGGATGCAGATTCAGCAGCTTCATTCAACTATACATCTTTGCGAATGAGAAACCGAGCTAGGAGGCTCCTGGAACACCTCTTTGCCGCAGAGGCTCTCGAGTGTCTGGAAACGGTTGTCGAGATCTGGCAAAAGTCTGCCAAAGGACCCAATGACCTGAGATCGCCAGTTGTCTTCAATCTTCTACATGTGCTTGATGGCTCCAGACCAAAGCATACAATACCAGCTATATTCAATGCAATTTACAGTCGCACAAACCCTTCTGCGCTAGACCCAGCCCGAAAGTCAACACTGACAGCGTCTCTGAGCGACACGGATCTTGTTGTGTTTTTGGTTGAGTACGCTCGATCTTTAGAAGATGATGCTATGGATGAAATATGGACGGATTGTATGACCTTCTTGAAAGATATACTGGCAAATCCCTTCCCGCATCGACAGACCTTACCAAGTCTACTGGAATTTGCAGCTATATTAGGCGAGAAAGTCGACAACACGAATTTCGGGGAGCAAAAGAGAATGAGAAGAGAACTAGGAGTGAGTATGATCAACCCCCTACACTGAAACTCAACTAACAGCACAGGACCTGTTTCTCCGACTTCTCGCCGCGATTTTTACGACTCGCCCCATGGGATTCGCAGACGGTACTCCCGAAGGTGATGACCGTGGTCCAACAAGGCCTGATGATATTGTTGGAATATTGGCTTCCATTGCCCCCAACCTCCCCAAAATTCTTGTTGAGCCTGATCGTATTCTTGCAGCAGCGAATACGGTTTCTGCGAGTGTCATTGGGCCGACCTTCAAATCTAAGTCCTTTCCTGAGAACATTTCCAAGAGTACATTGGTACTGCTATATCAACTGGCAAGACTACCAAATACTCAAAAGACATGGAGGAAGGATATAAGTGATGTGTTTAACGATGCCAAATTCTTTGCAAACTCCGTGCCACTCATTGAGAGTGACTGGCTCCCTCTTTTGAAGCAATGGACTCTAAGCGACAAGGAGAGAATGCCCGAATTACTTTCTCGCCTCCTCCCACCATCCACAGCTGGAATTGTATTCGGAGTTGGAGCTACATCGGCCAGACTGGAAGCCGATAGGAAAACACAGCTCAATCTGCGTCGCATTGCTACACTTGTCCTTGCTACGATGGACGATAATTTCGTCGGCGACCTTCCCGTTATGCAGGAGAAGATTGTTGAATTACTCGCTGCTTCGACGACTTCGTCGCCTTCATCGACCACTCGGGCGGATATTTACCTTCTCCTTCGAGCTCTAGCTCTCAAGACATCGGCTGTGCATTTAGCCACTCTGTGGCCGATTGTGAACGCGGAGTTACACGCAGCCATCTCATCTGTCGTGGCACCTGATCACAGCGCCGCTTCAGAGACTTTTAACAACTACTCGATTCTGCAGGCTTGCAAGCTGCTAGATACATTGCTGTGCATCGCACCCGACGATTTCCAGCTGCACGAATGGCTCTTCATCACTGATACAATCGACGCAGTATACCGACCCTCACAATTTCACCCCGTCGCCCTTATCGACGAACTCTCCGAGGAGCTAGGCTCAACAGCCCTATCCTCAGCAATGCACACCGAATCCGCCGCCGTGCAAGCAGCAAACGGCACCAGTCGCAGGACACTACTAGGGGCAGGGGGGATAAGCGATGAAGGGACGTGGGAGAGGAAAGACGAGTTGGTGGGCAAGGTATTGAGACCGTTCTTCAGCCAGCTGAGCATTTTCGCATTTGAAAGCACGTACTCGATGAGTGTTCCTGATTGGGAGGCTTGTAGGATGGGGCTGCTGAAGGACTTGTTTGATGAGAAAAGCATTGTCAGGGCGTTGTAGATGGGGTAGGGCTAGTTAACGGAGTCATTTTCTACATGTTCATTCTCTCCTGAACGTGATGCAAGTCCACGTGTGACAGGACCTCAATTGATCTCAAGTGCCCAATATGGGACTTACCGTAGAGAATGGAACTCGCACAAGTGACGTACAAACCGTAAAATCTCTCCACGGGACAGACCTGAGTCAGTTGGGAATAGCAACGGTAACGTTTCCAAGCCGGATGCTATTTAACCTCCGCTGCTTCTCGTGGTTCCTCAACCCCAACACGGGCCGGCTGCCACCCAATCTCCGCTTGAATGTGCATCATGTCGCTCTGGATAAGCAAATATCACCGGCACTGAAAGCGTACTCCTGAAAATGGGGCTACCCACTCCAAGAGCAAGGGTATTTATTGGTTCGTCAGATAGACGTGTAATAGAGAGGACCCATCTGTAGACCACTGAATAAAGGGAGTAGAATCCACTGCAACACTCGCAGATTATGATGAATAATCCGATCGTGTTCCCGAGAGTTCGGCACAATCGCCCTCTCCGTCTTGAACCAATCTGACGGGTACAATGACCTCTTGCGGGGAATATGTAAGTGATGCTAAAAAAAAAAAAAAATTTGATGCTTTGACTGCGGCTGATTTACTAAAGCCAAGTTTAGCCTTATGCTTGAAATCTATTGCTCGCGTTTGAACCTCTCGCAGTCACAGACTGTAGTAGCTTTGAATCGAGAGAGAGAGAGAGTGTGTGTGTGTACCACAGACGCGTACAGAGCAAACCTATTCTAGAAGACCAAATAACGAGGAATAATCTATCGAAATTCCTGTGCTAGCGTTTGCAATGACTGATAGCCTAACAGGTAGTCGCGAGTCGGAAACATCTCGAGTTGTTTTGCCTACGCTTACGCTGAGAGGTCACTTAATCGAAAATAGAGATCATCTGAATACTTTGACACAAAAATCAAACACAAATATACATACAATCGAGCTTGAGTCTGGTTATCGCGAGTTTCAATTCTGCTTTTGAATGAGTTTCAAAAACCAAGAGACAGGTCCAGCGGCTGGCCCTTTCCATAGCTGAGCCGTATCTCTACCTGGTCTCTTACTCAGGGAGCACAGTCATTAGAAAAGCGGGCAGCCTCGCAGAATTGGAATGGCCTGAGTCGAAAGGAATTACCAAATTGTCCCCGGATCTTGTTACGTTGATTGGATCTCCGTTTTTGGCGGAATTGATGCTGTGCAGAAGCGTAAAAGTTATTGACTGTATATGTATATGTATGCCGGGACAGTTGCCTCTTGTTGTTTCCTCAACGTTGGGCATTTGATACCGTTCTGATATAATATAACATCCTCGGTCAAAGTAAGGGCTTTGACGAAAGACGTCAATCTGTCATGCTTTGAGAATGTTCATTTGTGGGGGTTTGGAGCTAATGTGAGCCTGCCTTACGCCTCAGGAACATGCATAGCGATGTGCAACAAAAAAGTTCCAAGGTGCAGCGCTGCAAAGGTGGGAATAGCTACACCTCAGGCTTCAAGGCACGATTTTTCATTCTTCCCTTCCCCACTCTGCCAGCTCCTGCTAATCCCAGTCCCAAGTATTTTGAAGTGTTTCCGTTGAAATTATGTGCCATTATCCGTATTCCACGAAGGAGAGATAGCCGGAATGTATGCCACCATTGCTTTACTCGCGCCATACACACAGTACTGCACGACTTCAATCTTCTTCTCGCCAGGAGCTAATCGGGCAATCTGCCTTAGATCACTCCCTCGTGGGAGATAGAGCGCCGAATCCATCGTCTTAACAACTTCATAAATCTGATCGATGGAATACGGCTGCATCTTACTCAGATTAAAGATATCGCCCTCCATGTAACGCGGACCACCCCAGGGAGGCGACGCGAAGACCACCGTCTGTGCAGGATCGATCGACGAGGAATTCTTTGCGAGGTAAGCGAAGGAGTCGTCGTTGATCCAGGTTATTTGGTCTGCGACGCCGTAGATGGTTGCGTTGTGTTGTGCGCATGCTATTACCGATACGTCTTTCTCGATGGCGATTATTTGCATCCAGCGGGAGGTGAGGGCGAATGCAATCACGTTGCCGCCGGCCCCGGCGAACATGTCGATTAAGATGGTTTTGGTTTCGGGTATTAGGGCTGCGAAATCTTCTGCTACTTTGCTGGATGCTGTTAGTAGATATCTGTGATGAGGAGAGTGACAAACATACTTTGCTACTGGCTCGGGTGTGACGCCGAACCAAGCATCGTCGGTCATGTAGATTCCTTCGTTGTAGAGTGACCATATGCTAAAGCGTTGCTGCCAATACCTGAATTTAGATTAGTAAGAGAACTGTAGCAAGGGGGCTTTAACTTACTTCTGAATGTCATACTCAACCTGCCCTATTTTCGTGTAGTGGTGGCACTTGTCAGTCAACTCGAAGATCTGGGATCCTTGGTCCGAGGAGGGTTCCTGGACAGCCATTGTGCTGGGCATGCTGACTATGTAATCAACAGTTTGTGAGAGTTTCTTCCAGGTGTCTGGCGTTTGAGGGGCTCGTTTTCGACTTCTGGCAGAGTACTGTTGTTTGGTCGGGGATACTCTGCCTGCGTCCAAATCTTCTTCAGAGCTCGCTTCCGATTCTCGAGAGGCAGGTGGAGTGAAGATAATCTCAGGAATGCCGTGGAGAAGTAAGGTTGGCGGGGAGGCAGACGTAGAAGTGGGGTTGTCTGGATTTCGTTGTGACTTTGGAGTATCACCTTTCGCTCGACAACTCGCTCTCAGCCACAACTTTCTTTCGGCTTTTTTCAACCTTTTTAAAATCCCTGAGTTGGTCTTAGTGGGACTGCGAAGTGTTTGCTTGATAGCGAATCGGACGACACGGAGTTGCTTTTCAATATTTTGTCTAACTTGAGACGCTGTTTCTTTCCATTGACTGGTTTCTTGGGAGGGGCATCTGGAGATGGAGAAGGAAGTGTGTTGGCTTCAGGTGACTTTTTAGTGCTGTCTGACGTGGCTCACGAGAAACGGCCTCTGGTTTTGATACCGACGCGCCAGAATGATGCACTTCGGCTGTCGAGATATTTGTTTCTGTAGACAACTCTTCCTTCTCCTGACCGATGCTTTTTGACGATTGTCCTGGGTTTGGTACAAGAGCTTGTAATTCGATCACAACTTGAACAGAGCTCAATTTCGAAATCTCTTTCTCCTTACGATAGCAGGTTCGTTTGACAACACAACCCTCCAAGACTTCGGTCTCCGGTCTGTCGTGGCCTGCAGATCTCAATAGACCCTGGAGCTCTCGTTCTTTGCGCTGTGAACGACGTTTTTTTCGTTCTTCCAAAATCTGTGTAGCAAGTGCAGATCTCGTTTGCACTAATGGGCTGAGATGAAGGCTTTTGAAACCCGAGTTTCGAATATAGCTTCTTGCGTTGAGAATGGAGACAGTAGCTGAGATCTTGTCTACTCTCTCGTGGTTCGCAGGAGGCGGTCTCAGTGGGGACGCGTGATAGGCAGGAGGCTGAATCTCCAGCACTTGATTTTGAGAGGTTAATATCTTGACCAGTGTATGAAGATACTGCTCAGCCCATACTTACATGGTATTCTCTTAGATAATTCTCCGACACCTCCTCGTCCACCAGAGTGTGGTTGTCGAGCCACTCAACATGGAAGAAGACCTGGATTTGAGCTTGGGCCATAGCCAAGAGTGCTAACTACTTATAGACTAGTGTGATGACACCGTCGACGTCGACACGTCCATCCAACCCTTTCAGAGCAAGTATAACCTCATTTTCCTTCAGTCCGCTGAATCTTGAATGCATTGAATAAACACAGGTAAGGACGTCGCTAAAGACTTTGATAGTCCTTTCCCCGTCCAGGATCATTATTGCCCTTGGGGTCCCTGGCCTCCAGTAGCTTCAGACATCTTGCAAATGGCTCTTCGCTCTTCTGCTCTGATGGAGGAAAATTCAATCTATTCAAATCTCCCACTCCTCCATCCGAAGTCGATCATAATCCTTACGATATTGCCTGGTGAGATAGGATATATAATCGAGTGCACCTTAGAAGTGGTCAACCTCAATGAGAAACCAGACTACGAAGCCCTCTCCTACTGTTGGGGTCCTACCAGTCCTCCTGTTACAGTACTATGTAACAACCAGCCTACCAGGGTCACTCCGGATCTCGGTGCTACTCTTCAACGTCTCAGATATCCCAAGGGTGGAATCATCTCCAAGTTCGGAGAGTGCTTGACGCTTAGTAAATGTGGGAAGCCAGAGGGCCGGAGACGACTCTAGATCGATGCTCATGCATTAATCAACAGGACCTCGAAGAGCGCTCGAAGCAAGTCTCGTTAATGAAGGATATCTATGACAGCGCCAAAAATGTCGTTATCTGGTTAGGAGAACATGACTATTTCACGGCGACTGCCATATCCCTCATCCAACAAATAGCGAGAATAGCTCAATCAGAGCCAAGTTTCGACGCCTAAAGAAGTATTAGAATCACACGCGAGCAATATTATCCACAGAGGGGTGATCTTCCGGCACCGGATGACGAAATATGGGATGCCATCACTTTGTTTTACGAGAATGTGTGGTTTCGACGGATCTGGGTCGTTCAAGAGGCAGCCAGAGCAGACGCCCAGGTGATCATGGGCTCTTATGAGGTTTCTCTATTTGATGTCTGCATTGCATCTGAATGGATGACCAAGAAAAGGGGATATGTTTCAAGCACGAGAAGCGCGCTAGCTGTCTCCCTGGCATACATGTTATATGGCTTCAAAGACGGCGGACCTCTTCTTGTTATGTTAGCTGGTATGTCTCATATGGAGGCAATTGATCCTCGAGACAAGATCTACGCCCCTCTTGGACTTTACTCAAGCTGGGCTTCCCTATGTGGGAAAGCGAAGCCTTCATTCAAGCCTGATTACAAGAAGATGACTTCAGAGGTCTATGGTGACTTCGTCCGGTACTTTTTGACTTTGGAGAGAGGCCATGATGACGACGAGGGATCTCTCAGAATCATGCTGAGGAATGAAAGGTTTGTTTCCCAAGGAGAGCTTGCGGTCGAAACAGAGTATGATGAAGTCGACTCTGATTTCCCGTCTTGGGTATCACGCTGGGACCAATGCCGACCTCCATGGCTAGGTTTCTCAACGTGGAGACTTGCGATCAAATTGTGCCCAAGTGGAGAATCTCCTATCTCCATTAGTGACACAACAGACTCTACCGTCCTATCGCTCAAGGGATTTGCGATATCTACGATCGGCTTCCTGAACGGGAGTCCGAGCTACCTACTCCTAGGCTTGAATCCGACGATGCGACTCTTCAGACCACTCTTGACGAGATTCTGACAAGACCGTCTCTATATGCAGGAAGCGATTCGATAAAGCAGGCCTTCGCGCGCACATTGACCGCAGGCATGAGTAAGAATCCCACGAAATTCGAGCCTTACGAAGCAGCCGATCTGGAGGCCTATCTTCTCCATGGCAGGGAAACTTGTGAAGGAAGATGTTCGCCCGGGCTGTATTAGCCCAGCGGACTTTCTTCATCACGAAGGATGGATATATGGGTATCGGTTCTAGTAGGATGCGAGTTGGAGACTTGGTTGTTGTTTTGTTTGGGGGAGAGGTGCTTTCATTCTGGAACCTGGAGGAGAGACTTACAGACTTATTGGGGAGGCTTATGTGCATGGTCTTATGAGTGGCGAAGCTATGGCTATGCTCGCTGCGGGGGGGAGGCAAGAGCAGTGGTTTGACTTGCAATGATCAGAAACGGGGCCAGCAATGCAGTATCAAATACACCACAAGCACGCATCTGAGAACCCGAGAGTAGACATATTCCGGATAACCGACAAGACCAAAGATTCATCAAGCTAACCTCCCGCCTGACCTGAGCCAACTCAATTTCAAAAAGCCCTTTGTCTAGAGCGCCTTCGGAAGAGCATGCCATCCTCACTCAAGCCTAATCTGCATATTCGAATACAGTTTAGCAATCAAAACACATGCAGACAGCTCAAGGATATATGTATGAACTGATCTCATTTCTTTCTTTCCTTTCCCTTCTTTATCCTCACAGATCTCCTGTAATCTATCTACAAATATCCACCAAGTAAGCAAAGAGACAGAAGTCAGAAGATTTTACCCTCTTCTCCCATATCTCTCTCTATTTATGACATCCAAGCCAAAAATCTCAAAGTCATTCATTGAGCCATCAGAAGCAGAGCCAAGGAGAGAGCGATCCAGTACCAGAAATGCACAGGACGTAAACAAGTAAAACGCCTCTATGCAAACCGCATCATCATTAGCGAAGAAAAACAAAACATAAAAAAAATTTCAGATCCATATGTCTTTCCTACCTCCCTTCCCTTGTGCGATGTGCATGACCGGCTCTATTCCCCCACCCCCTTTTTTTTTCGCGCCCGCTCCGCTATGCCCCCAAAAAGGAGAAAGACAAAAGACACGCCAATTAACGCCATTTTCGAATTCTCGCTCAACCAGCCAAAGTATCAAAGCCAGAACGCCGCGCCAAAAAGTCACAAATTAACTCTCGATTTCGATTCCTCAGTCCTCGTCGTCACCATCCGTCGCGGTATCGTCGTCGTCCACATCTACGTCGTCCTCGTCATCTTCCTCGCCTGAATCGTCGTCAGAATCATCTTCCTGGTTCAAGCCTGGGATGCTCTTCCACTGCACGTAGTCACCCTCGATCCACCGTTTGCTGACGGGTAGTTGGTACGGATCGAATGGAAAGTAAGCGTCTAGTTGATGCCAGCTCTCGTTGTTCCCGCCATTTCCCGTATCTCTCAGCGCACCATTCCCATGGCCGGAGGAGTACTGACTGAGGCGTATCCGCTTGTTGGTCTCAAGCAACGGATACACGTACATGAAACGGAGATGGTGAGCTATCTTCGCGAACTCAGCGACGATAGGGGGAGAGCAGATCTTGAGAGGGTTTAGTTTTGAGTAGATGGTTCGGGTGAGTGTGTCCTTGATTCCAGGTGTCCAGGTGAGATCCTGTCCGATAAATGCGGCGGGGTCTTCCTCTTCCGAAGTATCTGTGGATGTGATGAGATCCCTCCATCGGAAGCAGAAGATGTACAGCATCGCCTGTGTCATGGCATAGAATGTGCTGTACCGCTTCAAATCTGGACCGCGGCACGTGAGCTCGTTGTCAGTTCGGATGACGTCCAGGTTCTTGCCGATAAGTTCGAAGACAGTGCGGATGACATGGGATGGGACATGAGCACCTCTTGCGACAAAGCTTGCCAGGTAGGCGGCCGAAGACTGTCTCAATACAGCGGGTCGGCTGGATTGGAAAGCAAGGTGTACGCAAGTCCCCGCGAATTCGTCGACGAGATGCTCTGCTGTTTGTGCGAAGTGAAACAGGAGGAATTGCGTATGTCGGGAGCGATATGTTGGAAGTATGATGTTCGAAAAATGGCCAAGTAGGGTCTCGAACATTGAGGCGGCCTCGATACTATTTGGGTCTGCGAAATATGGGCTGTAGTTGGTAAACAGTAGGTCGAGTATGGCATCCATTTTCTCGACATTGGCTTGGACTTCCTTTATCCGTTTGGCATCGGCGTGGATATCTTCGTCGCTTGTCACCGAATCGGCATCACTGTCTGAATCCTCTCCATCCTCGTCATCGTCGCGGGCAGGCGTTAACGAGATAGCTTGCACGATTGCTGCTGCAACTTCATCATCCAAGTCGTCAAGATCCACCTGCATTTGCACATCGATCTTGACCAGACGATCCGTAATCAGAGCGAAAATGTCCGACTTAAGCTCCGGTGCATAGTTGATCAGACGGATCAGGTTGTCAATGTATGTAACATGGATCTTCTTCGTTTCGTCCGAGAACGGAAATTTCGTAGCGAGGATAGGAGATAGGACACCACTAGCCGAGGGGACAAGCCGTAGGAGGTACTTCAAGGCGACATGGACTCGCGAGGTCAACTGGTCTCGATTTATATTAGGACAGCCTGGGAGTCGTCCACTTGATAGTCGAACTGAAGGAGAGATCAGCTTTTGATTGCTAGCCATGACGAGGATTGTCTTACCTCCATAAAAGTGCCCCACCAACATTCCCAGCACCATACCAACATATGCGCCCTGGGCACTGGCCAAACTCCCTAAGAACTGGACATATGCCTTCACGAATGCCTCGTCTCTGCCCATCCATTCGCACGCCAGAAGAGCCTTGACAAGACCATTGCAGTTCTTGTTCAGCAGCGACGTGTAGCTGGTGAGCGCAACCAGGTAAGTCTTCAGATCCACACTCGACCCCTCCCCCAGCTCCTCATCCTCCCCTCTCCTCGGCGCGAACATCTCCTTGATATTATCATACCCATTGCTATCGCCCTGGCTCTTGACATGCGCCTCGATCGAGCGCTTGACTTCCGCTCGAATGGAGTCCAAACTCCTGCGTTTAGCTTGGTAGGCCTCCATGACTTTCTCTTCGACGGTCGGGTTGAAGGTGACTCTGGCTCTCTTGCTCGGACTAGGCGGTACTGACATCAAGTCGATATCGAGTCCAGCATCTTCTGATTTGCGGATCGTGCCAGAGAGCGTGGCTCGTCG
Source organism: Leptodontidium sp. MPI-SDFR-AT-0119 (assembly GCA_020726505.1). Classification (NCBI taxonomy): domain Eukaryota; kingdom Fungi; phylum Ascomycota; class Leotiomycetes; order Helotiales; family Leptodontidiaceae; genus Leptodontidium; species Leptodontidium sp. MPI-SDFR-AT-0119. Next base: position 1,826,385 of record JAHLEZ010000015.1, read on the forward strand.
AAGGAGTGGTTTGCTTGGTTTAGGCGCAGGCGCAGATGATGCCGATCCTGAGGGCCTGGCGCTAGAGATGAGGGATACCATGGCGAGACCACGACTCCTCCTTGAACTAAAGAAGGTCTGCCGCTATCATGGAATTTGCGTATGTATGTTTCGAGAGTAAGTGGTGGTTGAGTGCGTGCGGTTGGGTCGTGGTGATGTATCGAAGAAATGGATGGTTGCCTCCCTTCAAAATTATTTTGGTCTTCCATCGTTTCCCCGCTAGCTCACGCGATAGATCTGCAGGGTTATGTGGGGGCTATTCATGACTTGAACTTTAAATGCTTTGAAGATGGGTTGATACTTCCAAGAACTGCAAATGAAATGCAAATTAACTCAATCATTGAGCTTGTACTTTTTCTTAAGCAGGACGGACGTCTTAAAGGGCTAGTTCCTACAAAGCACTAAGTATGAAGTATCCTTCCTCCCTGGCACAAAACTGTGATGGAAATCAATAACTTGTCTAGCTCCATTTCAAGTATATGCGGCATCATCTTTTAACAAATTAACTAAAAGACTAATAATTGCTACGCCCATTGCTCGCGACGCTGTCAAGGACCTTGAAATTTGTAGTCGTTAATATCTAGTATGCCATACTGATAGTAGCACGGCGATGTCAAGATGTCATCCAAGCCTCACCGCCAATCAAAGGCAGACCGGACTCTTCCAAGGCAAAAGGATATTATATTGACACTTGAGGACTGTTTATCCTACACCCATACCGGTCTGTTCTTGCTGCTCGTACCATAGTCCATGGATCTTGAGCTACCTGTTGGTGACTGTGACTGTTGCTCACATGAGCGAAGAAATCTAACAAAAACACCCCGTACTTTTTGGCCCATTTCCTTCATTTACAGATCATAGGTATCTCAAGAGCCAACCCTCATCCCAGCCCGCCATCCATGCCTGCCATCAATCCCAATATCCTAGTCAATACACACGCAGAACTCAGAAACCCTTCCCATCCAGCCATCAAGAACAACTCCCATACGCCGAAGTGCTTTGGTGAGAGCCGCGCGATCTTAGTAACCATCGCCAGTGGCGCCGTTGTGTCCGCTTGAGACTTGGCCGCCGTAAATGTTTCCATACGAGCTGGCATCATGATCGCCGCCATCTCCTTGTTGAAGAATGTTATTTGATCCCTCGGCTCCGCCTTGGAAGTTGGCAGAGGTTGCGTTTGCGGCTCCTGCTCCACCTGGTGCGGCGGATCCGAAACCACCTTGACTTCCTGGTCGTTGTTCACCTCTGGTTGATTGTGTCTGTGAGAAGTGTCAGCATGATTCCGAACGTTCCTTGGGCTACCGTTTCTGTCATTGCCTATCCCCACTACTTACTTCTCGGTACTTCGACAGGTAGATCTTGAGCGCCTCTGCGTAGTTTTCAAATCCCAACGAGGTCATGGCAAACAGAATATCCTCGCCATTGACAGTCTTCCGCTTCTCTTGATGACATTTCTCCGAAGCTGGGCGTGGTCTTAGCTTGTGTAGGCAAACAGGAGAGGACGAGCAAACCTTCACTGGTGATGAACGAGATGAACTCGCTCACACATTCTTGCATGCACTCCTTTGCCTCCTTTGCGATCTTTGCATTCTCTGGAAGGGCGGTTTTCATAATCCTCGCGACTGGAGCAAAGTTGCGAATGTTAGAATCAGAGAAATCATGTTTGGATGCCTTGGATGGACGAGGCGTCTCTGGAGATTGAGACGAGGAATCGTGGGACATGATAGGATGTGTGACAACAGTGACACCACCCGAAGAATGGGAAGCGTTTGACCTTGAAGCTCAATGACTGGCCAGTCTACAGAGCCTCTGCGTCTAATAGTTACGTTGTTCCAAGCGATGCCAGTCACGGCGGGGTTTCGAGATGCGGGGATTTTGTTGAGCACAAATCAGAGGAAAGAGAACTAACCATTTGCTATGGGTAACCATCGATCTTGTTCTTTCACCTGGAGCAAGCTTAGTAGCTATCAGTTACACACGGAGCACTTTTCATACCTCGAACTCGACTTGGAAAAGAGTCAGTATCTACAGGAAACTCGGTCTACAAGTGACACAGAGAGGGGGGTACTTACAGGTGAGGCCGGCGTTGTGTGGATCATTCATCACTTCTGGGTCATCCGGGCTCTGGACACCAGCTTCGTGGTCCGTTTCTTTCGGTGATGCAGACATCCTTATGAAGAATGGCAAGCTGCAGTTTCTCGGATAGCGGCGTGCTCGAAATTGCTTGGTTCTGCCAGGTGGCCAAAGTGGGACAACTGTCACGGTTGTAGCAAGGCTTGCGAGCGAGATCGCAGGCAGGTAGGCAGGTAGGCAGGCGCAGATCAGATCCTCGAAGAAAGGCTTTGCTACGCTACCCAAATCAGGATGAGGCCGGCAGGTACACTAATGCAGTTCTCTTTGGGGTATATCCAGCGTGCGTGGGCGTGTGTTTTTGGGACCAAATGGCTGCAGGTATCCTGGATGCGCAGAGTCGCGTCAGAGTCGAAAATAGCGGCTGGGGCCACAACAGCAGGGCTTACACAGCTGGCTAGGAGCTATTCGGAGACTTTCGAAGCTGCTGCAAATGCACAATGCGCCCTGTGTTCAGTCTGGTCGTCAAGATGTAGGGTCGGGTCGAGGAATTGGTCGCATGCAATCGAGGTTCTTTGCAGAAACGTGGGGTTGGGGTTTTGGGTTTGGATATGGCCGGCTGGTGGTTTCTTTCCTTCTTGCTTGCTTGTTGTTGCCGCGGGCTACCGTCGAGAGCTTTCACTGCAATCCTAGCTGCCTTCTAATGCCCTGGTCTTCCAATGCACGGCAGTCGAACGGTGGAGGATCAATGGAGGAGAGTCGGTGAAGAAAACAACAATGCGGGCGCGTTGGATTCGTGCTTTGCTTTGCTGCTTTGCTTTGCCTGGCCCGGGCTCGCCTCCTTCGCCTGGGTGTATACTGCCCGGAATGAATCTAACTGCTGATGGTACAGTGGTGTGTGTGTGTAGTGTAGGTGTAACGGCAAGGGGACAATTGTTGCGCAGGACTTTACGAAGAGTGGAGTGGAGTGGGATGCGATGCGATGCGACTTCGAGCTCTGTGTTGATTGCCCGTGGCTGTTGCCGTCGCTGTCGCCGTCGCCTAGTCAGCAGCACGCTAGCTCTGGTTTGAATCCAGGTCAGGCACAGCCCAACCAGCGCACCGCCCAGCCCTGCACTGCACTGCACCCTGACCCCCCTGGTCTCCCCGCCGGCCTCGTCTCTCTCGCCCTGTTCGCTGCTCTGCTCTGGTAGTCAGCAGCTCAGCCTTCTCTTGCGCGTGACGATATTGGTCGAAGTATAAATCTCTTTTCTCTTCCAATGGAATAAATGAAGCCCATCCAAAGCCGCTGACTGGCGGTCGGAGGGGGGATATTCGACGAAGGATGGGCCAAGGAGCTCCAATGGTTGAGCCGGAGGGGGCACGGCTCGACATCTCTGCCAAATGAAGTGTCCGCGGGTTTACTGTCAGCAGCCTATCAGCTGGACACCTGAGCTGCATCCCATCGAATTGAGGGGGCCAGAAGCCAGAAGGAGCGAGATGTTGGGATGGAACATGATTCTTTTGGTAGATACGGACAGGAAGCAAGGCCTCCGTCTCTTCTCTCCCTCTTCTCGGACAACCGTTCGTCCGCTGTTGGGAAGTCCGATTTCTTTTACAGTCTACATTATTATTTGGCTTACCCCCCGAATAGACAGGAACTTCTTTTATTCAAATATGTTCTAGCTTGTTTTCAATCCTGCCATCTCGATTTTCATGGTTATTATTCTAGCGTTCTCTGTCTTTTACGTGTCCGGGATCACCGATAGTTTCTCGGACTCTTAGTTCATTTCTTTCTACTCCATCGAACGAACTTCTCATGGCTGCATGGCATGGCATCACTTTTCGTCATATGCCGCACTTGCCGGTTTTCTTTCTTTTTCTGTTAGTAGTAGAACAGAGAACTACCTAGGTAAAGTTAGGTAGACCAGCTAAGATCCCGTTCTTCCTTTCAAGGCGAACGTGGGCTGAGTTGGTGCATCGCTGGCCGACAAAATGGCTTCCCGCTGTCATTCAGACATCGAGACCCGAGGAAGGCGTCGGTCAGCTTTCCAGTCTCAAGATAGGTAGGTATGGAAAATCATGTCATCACGGAAAGACAACCATGCCGGTGGATAGTAGCCGTATTAATGGGTTCTGTCCCATTCCATACTTATCTCGATTCTGCTGGCGCTGGCGGACTGGCTGTTCCTATCACCAAGAAATACGACATTTCCACATGAAGGTGCATTCTAACCCCCCACCACTTGCATGCTGCAAGAGCAGGGTTAATTGTCAGCCTGATGGTGTAGGTGTGGAGGCCAGCACATCAACCTCCTCCATCCGCGCTTCTTCGAACCTAGCTTCCACCTCCAGGAATCCTCTCGGCCACTCACCAGTTCGCCTTCTTTTAATTGGGCATCAAAACCTCCATCAGAGACTTTCTCGTTGGGCTGAGAGACGCGCCTTGCCGCCTCATCGAATGGCACTTCTGAGCCTCACTTGGCTTGGGAGGCAAGGGAAATGGGCTGGCTGTACAACGCATCGCATCGCATCACATCACATCAAGCAACGGTCCCAGCGATCTGGGATCTCAACACGAGGCAGAAAAGTGACGTCGTACAGGCACCTCGTGATGTGGAGGAGCAGCAGCTCTGGACATTCAATTTCCCGGTCTTGGGCATTTCTATTTTGCGGGAGAAGACTTGAACTTGGGCATGAATGCTCGCTGCGGGTGTCACCCATGGCCTTCCCCGGGAGGTGTACGATGCCTTCCTCTGATCATTATCATCTTTTGATTGACCGCCTTATGACCCAGAACTCCAAAAAAGTCTCCTAACCCTCCATGCAACCTGACGTAATTTCGTAACTCCCGACTCCGAAAACCAGCCCTTGACAAAGCCGTTCGTTGCGTTGTCAGCGAGTGAAGCCCTACAGTAGGTGCTGATGCTCATGCTGATCCCACACAAAACAACGCTCATTGCTGAACGACCTGAATATTGTTCTTCTTCTACAAAAAAGAAAAGAAGAAAAAGTGCAATGTCAGCTGACCGCTATTAAACACAAGACAACGAGGATTCCAACTCAAAAATCCGTAGATATAGATAGACTCACCTTCCACTTCTCCATCTCCATCTGTTTGCTATTATACTGCTTGACCAGATCCTCCAACACCTTTTTCAAGCCCTCTGAATTCGTCTTCAGCGCCGGGACGACATCTTTCACCGTCCGCTCCACCAGCACGCCGTTGATCATGCGGAAGCACTTCCTATCTCCCGGCAGAGGTTCGAGGGTCTCCAGAACGAGTCTGCAAACGGAGAAGAGAGAAAACCATGGTTAGCAAAAAGAGACAAGAAAAGCGGTGAGCAACCCAGTCCGAGACCAGAAAAAATCATCCTCATCCCGAGAGGAGACCAGCGGTGAGGTACAAGCTTGCCAGATATGCAATAGAAAGGCAACACCACCACCACCAAGAAAATCCTTGGAAGCGGGTTCCGTTTGCAGCCTCATCCTTTTCCCTTCCCGCTGCGAGGTGCAGCGCGAAGGATGATGGACACTGCAGTGCAGATGCGGATGCAGTTGCAGTAGTGAGAGGATGTCAAGAAGCAAGAAGGAAAGAACAGGAAAGAACAGGAAAGAGAAGGGAAAATGGGACGAACTTGTGTTCTTCGGCTTCAGATTCAACGTCACCGATCTTCGAGGCGATCTGTTGCAGGCCATTCTTGTAGTTCGTGTACTGCTGCTGCAGCTCTATGCATATCCAAAAAAACATCAGTCCCCAATCTCTACTGCACCATATCTGGGGGTTTGGATATGATCAAGATAGTCGGTGGGTTATTTGGTTTACCTTGCTGCTTTCTTTGCGTGATTTGTTGCGCCATGATGTATCGTATCGTATCGTATCGTATGTGTGAAGTGGTTTGTGAAGGCGAACGTTCTTGAGATGGAAGTTCAACGAGGACGAGGCTGCAAAATAGGCTCGACCCGCTTCGCCTGCCTTGCCTTGCCAATCCAATCCCGTCAATGATCTGATTTGAACTGATCAGATGAAATCCATTGACCGACCAGATCCCGAACACCAATAAATCACCACTTCGAGCAACACACCACAAAACAAGACAATCGAATTGCATCTGCATCTACATCTTCTCTCACCAAGCCGTTCAAAATGCATCCTCATCTGCACACCAAAGACAATACTGGTATGATCTCCCTCCCTCACCCATCCATCACCCGCCGAATTTGCATGCCCCGAATCTTCAATTGAGCTACCTACCTAGACTAACCACACCACGCCACGCAACAGCATGCGAAGAAGTCATGATGGCCCTCGACGAATGCCACGCGCGCGGCTTCCTGTGGAAATCAATGGGCATGTGCAACAGCGCGAAGACGCAGGTCAACAAGTGTCTCCGGGCCCAAAGGCTTGAGAGGACGAAGGTCAATCGCGAGAAGGCCAAGGCGAAGAATCAGGAGATTAGGGCGAAGTGGGCGGAGATTGATGCGAATTCGTGAAGGAGTAGGATGTGCAATAGAAGAGACAGAGACCTGTTGAGGGAAGGCACTAGGTTGGGCATTGGGTGTATATTGAGCGGCATTTAGGATGGAGTCTGATTTGATATTTGGAGGGCATAAAAGGCGTTTTAGGGTGTTAAGGTAGTCTGGGTTGTATAATATCAGGGGAGGTGGTTGTTACTCCGAAGCTTCATCTTGCTACTGATGCATGGGAATTCGAATACAAGATTGTGTATGTCATTCAGGTAGTTTGGTGAGTGAGGTATTCATATGGGTGGTGACGAGCACAAGAAATCAAGAGAGGAGAGCGATTCATTACCATCCTGCTACCCCAGAATACCATCCCATTCCTCCCAGCCAGCCAGTCATCTACCCTCTGCCATCACTGACCCCTCAAAGCTTCGCCCGATATGCACTTCCATAAGCATACAATCCATACAACGCCAACAAACTCAACCCAGTCGGAAGTGGTTTCTGGCTCCTCAAAGCTCTCGGAATCGATGATCCAGCAAGGACAATCGAAGCCAGGAGTGCAAGCTCAACGCCATAGCTCTGCTTGGTCTGAATACGATAGCCGCCCAATAGATACTTTGTCGTTTGTCAGCAAGATGTTATGGCAAACATAGAGGGGAACGTACAAGTGCCCCAACTGTAACTCCTGCTGCGACAGAGGGGATTGATCCCGTCTTGATGTATCCGAATGTTCCACCGCCTGCGGTGAGAGCACCAAGGATGAAGGCTGGAGTTTCGATTCCCTGGGTTGGTGGCGATGTTAGCTATAGCTCTTGTGATTCCATAGCTACCTAGCTATGTTTGCGGAAGGAAGGGAAGGAATAAGTACTTACCATATTTGCAGTTATGGATTTTGATTGAAATCGAGTGGAATGAATAGAAAGATTTCTTCGTAGTGAGATTGGACTTTTCGGATGGTCTTGACTTCTGGAGAAAGAAGAGACGTGGAAGTATTTACAAATACATGCCACTGGCAGTGGTGAGGTCAATAGCCTCATTACCCCACACAAGCTCGCGTCGGTGTTCTGGCTCACTCCCGTCCGCTTGCTCCTTGCACCCCCTGGCTGATCTCTTGGCACACGCGGCTTCGACATCGTGTCCTCAGAGCTTCAGTACAGTACCATACAGAGCTCCAGAAAAGTATACCAACCACAAATTCAACACAACACCACGCCCACATTCGACTCCCAACCAATTCCAACTCCACACTCCTCTCCAATATGGCGCCCAAACGCTCCGCACGCGAACCAACCCCTTCATCAACCAGCACGACCCAAACCTCCAGCACCACAGCCAGCTCCGTTCCAGCCCCGACTCCCTCCTCCAAAGCGTCCCTCAAATCCAGCAACAGCAACAATCAGTCACCGCAGGAGATCGCCCTGGGAATATGGCAGAACTATCTCGATAAGACGCCGCAGCGCACGAAGCTGATTGATGTGTTCATGAGCTTCCTGGTCGTCGTTGGCGTGCTGCAGTTTGTGTATTGTGTTATTGCGGGGAATTATGTGAGTTGTTTTGTTCTATACTATATTGTGGATGGATAGGGAATGGAATGCGGTGGAGTGGGTTAGAAAATGGATGAGAAGGGGTGGATTGGAATTAGGATTGGGATATGTACTGATGTTGTATAGCCTTTCAATGCTTTCTTGTCTGGCTTCTCGGCTACAGTTGGACAATTCGTTCTGACAGGTAAGTCTATCTCTCCCTCTACTTGTCCATGTTTAGGAATTGTCTAATGTTATTACAGCTTCTTTACGGATACAGACGAATGTCGAGAACAAGGCGGAATTCAGCGAGGTGTCTCCAGAGAGGTACGAATCACTTCCCCCTAAGTAGCTAGACTTCCTTGCTAATACTTACTTTCTTACTCAGGGCGTTTGCGGACTACGTATTCGGAAGCTTGATTCTACATTTCTTCTGCGTCAACTTCATCAACTGAAAGAAACTGTATCATACCCAATTCGAAGGAAGGAAGAGAAGCATGGAAAACCACAAAAATGGAAATGAGGGGTGTAGGAATAGCTAAAAAGTCGTCATCAACTTCTTGGGATGAGAGAGAGGTGCAGTATGCGTATAGCGATGAATAGATGGCATTTGGAAGACAATGATAGTCTACGTGTATCTCTGCCTATACGAGCAGAGGAATTGTGCATCTAGTCAACACCACTGTTTTCTGCTTCTTCCTTCCTCTCTTCCGTCTCAGCTGCTTTGGGAGGACCTCCTGCTTTTGGTGGTGGAGGAGGTGGTGCTACCTTTGCGTTGGGAGCATGGTCTAATTCTCTACTCTTCTTTTCACCCTCCATGAAGTAGTCATCCTGCCAGACTGAGTTAGTAAATATACTTTGGTAATGTCGCCAGAGCTTTGGTAGTATGGAAGAACTCCAACTTTGACAGATTGAAAAGTAAGAAGCTTACCATCACCTTATTCGGACTATGTCCACGCCCATGCTTCTTATCCTTCTTCCTCCCACCCATCGGAGGACCACCCGTAGGCGGCGGACCAACAATTTGGGCCGGAACCAGAAAATCCCCAGGCGAAGACGAAGCTTCACCCGGAACGAAGTACTCTCCTGCCCCAGACAGCGGACGTGGTTCCTCATTCGAGAACCTCGCATTCTCAGTCTCAAACAACATCTCTCCTGGCCCAGCAACAGGCTCGCTCAGCGGCGCAGGCAGTCTATGTAGAGCTCCATAGCCCAACACGCAACCCAGAGCTCCCTCTCCGCCCCAGTCGCGGCTTGGGTGGATGGTGATCTCGCGGGTGACGTCGTATTCGTTGTTATACACGTACAATCTCAACGGACGGCCGATGTGGTCTTCTACCAGCTCACCCAGTCCGCTCTCGCCGTGTAAGACTCCTTCCGGTGTACCGAGAATGTAGTCACTGTATGGGAGGAGCCCTGCTACGTCAGCGGGGGAATTGGCGGGTACGTCGAGGATGTGCCAGATGTTGGAGACGGTGGAGATGGATGTCCATTGCAGAGTGAGGCCTAGTGATGGGTTCTCTGTCGGGACGGGGATGTGGATTGTTCTTGTTCTTTGGCCCTGTCTTAAATGTCAGATCATATTCCCAACATGATGACATTATAGGTTCCTCTTAGAAAAGTATAGAGAAATCTTACCTTTGCGCTCCAGAGCCCAAGAGTCACAGTACTCCCAGCGCAGTTCCTAATCTCTTGCGCGAAGAGAGCAGGATCGGAATCATCTATTAAACGGCCATTGATCCCGACGATGAAGTCGAACCACGGCTCGATTGCGAGCTCTAATGTCTTGTTCCTGAGGACTTGGAATCCGAAGGCGCCGTGGTCGGATCTTTGCGGTGGAGCGTCGGAATCGAGACGTGATATGAAGCGGTTAAGTGCGTTGAACATGTTGGAGGTTTGGGTTTGAGCGCTGTGGAATTGGATTGGACTGGACTGGAGAGTGATGAAGTGAAACTCTCTCGACCTTGCGATCTGGTCCCTCCTAATAGGGACTAGCGTAGCCTTGCGTGGTCCAAGCTCAGGGACCTCATTTATTTGTTCACTTGTTTATCTCATTATCTCTATATCATAATGTCAAATTCTCAGTATCTTAAGGACTAATCATGACAAAAGGTGTTGTTAGCAGCTTCGGCTATCTCTACTTCGGCTTTTTGCCATTGCGCAGGGAGTTGTTTACTTTCCATCAGCCAGGAACACCACCTCGCTTCTTTGGCCCACTAAGCGACGCTCTCCTGCAGTGTTTATGCTGCTTTTCTATCCAATAGGCAGCAGCCAACATCCAACACGCAGCCCAACTTGATTTCTGCCTAACAAACACTCAGGGGGTCTTTGTTTGGCTGTCGATTACGTGGTAGTCTTGGTCTTATCTCCCGCTTTAGTTTGAAAAAATCAGCTCCCCTCCTTCTCACGCCTCTCCTCTTTCTCACGTCTTCAACAGTTCTTAGGTGCAACGTCAGTGACAGTCCACGACGAAACATTCTCAGGATCCTCATACTTACCCTATTCTAGTTTATGGTTCATCGGAATCATGGAGCTACTTGATATGCCATCGGAGTCGGTGGCGATGGTGATAGAAGCTTCGGTTGTGGTAAATGGACTTGATCAGGCCATGAAGTTACGTATCGTCTGTAGTGAGTTTTGGAATCCTAACATAGCCACCTATGACTAATGCAGTCGGGAACGTTCGACAATGAGGTTCTGCGAGCCATATCAACCACCAAAGCTCTGGAACAGCCGGAGACCATTAATCGCTAAGTTGGAGAACGTCTCATATCTGGATATTTGCTAGCTCGAACTCTTGTCGATACTAGACGCAAACATTTCTCCTCCAAAGCAATCGGTGAAACCGTGGACTACATCATTAAAGAACAACAAGCGTACAAGGAAAGAAGGGTTGAATTTATTTCTTCTCTGTGCGTCGCCGCGGTTCGGAGCTATGGTCGACATGTTTACGATTTTGTCAACCCGGGTCATAGTATGATCCACTACAGGGAGCTCAAAGCAGATAATCTGAAGGATTATGCACTCGCTGCAGCGGCATTCCTCAATCTCAAGCCCTTGGTTCGGAAGCTTGTGCAAGATGGGGCCAGTCACGGTTACAGCACCTGTTTTGGTGAAACAACCCGCATTGTCGCTAGAACAGGAGATCTTGAGATGATGATCTCGACTCTTGACAAAAAAGGGAAGCTCAGGGATGATAAACTATGCGCTTGAAACTGCTGTCCAAGGTGCCAACTGGCCACTCATCCGGTTCCTTACGGGGCTGATCCACGGGAGTGGATTCCCAGATTTTGATGTCAGTGGCCAGATTTCTACGTGGTATTACGAGGATCTGATTCGCATCGCCGCCGAATCTGGACGCTGTAAGCCTGCACTCATCGATCCGGAGCCCATCCATCACCTATCTCAGAAAGAAATCCCACGGTCCATTTGTCACCACTTGCCGAAAACTCAAGTTCAATTGCGCTGACAGTATCCTTACAGTGGACTTGATAATGTATTTGCAGCAACTGGCTCTCGATCAAGGTTGTCTTACGACCAGGACTCCTCGGCGATTCTTGACTATTGAGCAAGAATCCAAGCCCCCTCTTGAGTACATACAAAACTTAATTCTCTAGGTTGCTGCAAAGAAGGGCCATGAGCACATTGTTCGCCCTGCTCTCGACAATAGGGCAGATCCTAACACCTGTCAGTGTAATCACCATCTCGTCTTGGTCATGGCAAACGCTACTGCTGTCATCGCTACTGCGAGAAGAGGCCACGAAGGTGTAGTCCGACTCCTGGTCAGTCGAGGTGCTGCTATCAATAATTTGTCCCCAAGGCTCGCTCAATGGGTATCGCCCCCTTTAACAGAGACAGTCAAAGGAGGATAGGCGAAGATAGCCCAGTTCTTGATTGATCATGGCGCTAATGTCAACGAAAAGCTACCTCGAGATCCCAGAACAGAGCCAAAATTTCCACTTTACTCCTGCATGAACACCCTGCCATTATTCCTTGGGATCAAATATGGACAGGTGGAGTATGTTCGACTACTGCTTGAGCACAGAGCCGACATATCTCCCTACCCGAACGTCGGCAAAGAGGCATTTCTGACGCCAATACCAAGGGTGTCACTTCCATCATGCGCCTTTTGGTACAATATGGTCATGACATGCCCTCTGTTGATCTATCATACTATTCTGGGGAGTAGACTTTCTACATTTCATCTTTAGTCGTTTTAGGCAAATTTTTCAACCGTTCGGGTCATATGTTTTGTCTCTTTGGAAGGGATCTGTGTTTACAGCATCAGCTCTCTAAAAGCTTTGGGCTCCACGAGACCCTCCAAATTGTCAACACCGCCCACCAAGTTATTTAGTCACATTTAGTTATAATTTTATACGTGCATGCCCAGTGTCTACACAAAACAAAAACAAAGGGAATAGGGAAAGGACGGTAAGCAAAACACATTGTAAATAAATTCCTCGACATTCAACGTTCCATAATTTCTGAAGATATGTCTTTTTTCATTTCTTAAACTGTATTCTCTAGGTGCCATAGAAACACACCTAGTGTCCAATTTCGGAGATAGGCTTATACATCGAGAAAGGGATCTCGCCATCACGGTATCCAAAGGACTTTAGTCGTCTTCATGTCTGTGCTGACCCAAATGATTTGAGTCACTGCCCCATTGCGGTTATTGGAAACCAGTTCAGGCCACTCGAACTCAGTCCAAACATTCTTCGACGTCATTCCCTCTTTAGGAAGCATCATGTGGACTTTACCAGTGGATGCTCTTGCAAATGCTGCGCTCGTCAACCTCATGAACATATCATCCAAATCGTCAGCACGCAAGCCTGAGGCTTTTACTTCATCTTCGGTCTAGTTGGGCTTTTCAAGGTCTGTCACAGATGCGCCGTGAGTGATAAGTTCCTTTTCTTCTGCAACCGTATCTTGATATTCGAATATGTCGTTTTCGTCTGTTGACCCTCCATAAAACATATTTTGTCTCGCCCACGACTCAGCCATGAAACAGTTTTAGAAAATGCGTCGGCTAGTAACGGTGGTGGTGATGGGAGGGTGGGCGACTGGTCAAAATCTGCTACATTGAGGACCGGCATGGTCGCAAGCTTTCGGGTCCTCTTTAAGTAGACTTGTTGGTGTCTATGTTTGCGTGTTTTTTTGGGGGGGGGGGGGGGGGGGGGGGGGGGTGGGGGGGTTATTTATTGCACAAAGAGATTATAAGAAACATAAACTTATTAGGAAATTTTAAGATACGAAAATTGCAAAATAAAGATACTATAAAGGAGCCAAATGGGATCGACTTCAGAGGCTTTGAATTATTTATATGTTAACGATTTTGTAGAAACAGAGGACAGAATAGCTGTGTATAAAGCAGACCATGGTTCTAGGTGTACTCAGAAACCATCACAAACGAATGCTTACGATACTTCGACCCTTCATTGATGAGCCTAGAACACGGGTGGTAGTAAAGAGCTGGTGAAATGAAGTTATTGGGCCTGCCAAAATCCTGTTTCGTGGACCCGACAAGCCAGGTTATCGTGGGCCAACCAAGAACTATAGACGCCTTCATAGGTTAATGACCGAGAAGAGAGGGAGTCTTTGATGAGTTGGCAGCTAATCACTATTTCATACGGAGGACCATTCGGTCCCCGTAAGGTCTACATGGCCGAGGCCGACTTATTCTAAGAAAGGAGTACCGCACAGTCGAGAGCTGGTGAGCCACGGTGGCTTGGGAGCCCGAAGAGAAACCGAATTGGATTTGACCAGGCTTGGGCTGAGTGATTGAGAGAATTATTGGAAGACTGCTTTCTGTACTTGAATTTTTCTTCAAAAATCCATTGATATCTTTGCAGCTCTTGTTAATTCTCCCGCGATCTGAACTTGCGAAATAGTGTTGACGTTGATGGAGCTCTCGATCACCCATAGAAAACACCTACACAACTTTACAGGGAACTGAAGCGTAAGGACCAAAGTTGGGACAGCTTGGGCAGCAAATCTCCCCAACATAAGAGTATAGTAAGTTGGTGCAAATGGGATTGAGAGTACTTCATTGTAGATGTGCCAATATCATATTATGGTGTACCGTGCAGGATGTTGGCTCCAGAGAATGACTGTTGAGGAGGAGAGGATGCAGAAGCGAGGTGTTGCAGGGATCAAGCTGACATCACGGGTTCCTGACGTGGACTTCATTTTTCCATTGAGATTTGTTCAGTATCACGAAACATCACAAGTTGACTTTCTGAATAGCATCCCTTCGATGTCTAAGTACAATCATGATTACGATATCCTCCGCCATGATCCCCTTGAATTTCGGCTAGTCACAATCCATGCTGGAGCCTTACCAAGTCCCATTACAGCATCCCTCAGCACTCATCCACTGAAAGATGCTCCTCCTTATGAAGCGCTCTCTTATGTATGGGGACCATTCGACGAGAAAGACCCCGATCTCATATTATTGAATGACTATGGGTTTGTAGTCACAACAAACCTTTCACGGGCTATGTACTCCCTTCGAAAAGAGGACACCGACAGGATCCTCTGGATTGACGCTATATCTATCGACCAAGATGACCTGGATGAGAGATCGAGCCAGGTGCAGTTGATGCGGGATATATACAGAGCTGCTAGTGGAACAGTTGTCTGGCTCGGGGAAGAACTCCTCTACACAGACCGCACTTTCGATCTTCTGAAATCCCTGAGTGCGGGATGGGGAGGGAGCAGTGATGCTAGTCACGAAGTTGTGCAACAACGAGTGTCTGAACTCCATCGAGTTCTCTTGACAGACGAAAAGTTCAGGAAGGTTGTTCAGCGAGGAGTGTATGGCGATATGGGCCAGCGGGATTTTTGGACTCGGATATGGGTGGTTCAGGAGGTCGCATTGTCTTCTAATGTTACGATTGTGTGTGGAAGCAATGAGATGGACTGGCAAGAGTTCTCGGATACTATTTGTGAGTCTACACGGTGGTGGGGCTTTTATCTCCCTGAGAGGAGCCACATCGGATTTGGTCGGTCGTTTGATGCCGGTACTGAATGTCCTGTCAGGGAATCTGGATGAAGCTTCTAACATGGCAATGGCAACTCCTGAGAACGAGCTGGACATTGGCGGTCTGTCTAACATAGATACTTTTAGCATCATGCGGGAGCTGTTGAGGGATGCTGTGAACTTGCGGCTGAGCGACATTGTGGCCTTACTCAGACGAAGCCGGTCAACTGACCCGAGAGACATGATCTATGGACTGCTAGGACTCGTACCCCGCTGTTCTATCAGAGTTGACTACTCGAATGCAAGCACAAAGTATGTATACTTGGATCTGGTACATCGATGTATAGTGGAAGAGGAATCCTTGGATATTGTTACCCTGTGCCGGAAAACATCTTCTAATCTCGAGCTGCCTTCATGGGTACCTGATTGGACTGACCCTTGGGTCTTAGGTTATGGTGAGGACTACAAAGCAATGACGAATCCGGATCCTCCATCTTATCCACTCATCTTAAAGTATGGATCAGGAGCACTTCTGAAGAATTTCATATCAAATACGAGTTCAGGCCTCGATTCGACGTTGCAGTTTGAAGCATGGTCTGCTGATGCTTCATCTGCTCCACGTGCAAGTATCGACAAGACCCTCTCAACTTTGACTGCTGGTGGGGTTCCAATAGGCAGTATCAGCCAACTCGGTGACTGGACTTTCAGAGGAGATGATGAGGGAGAGATTTTCTTCTTCGACATTATGTCCAGCTGGGAAAATTTGATGATTCAGAGATTTGACATGTGTCAAGATACAAACTCAGGCAGAACAATTCTTGATGTCTTTGACCGGCTACTGGATATCATGATTGGCCACCTCGGTGACAGCGCTGTCGATATTGTAAAAGAGAAAGAAGATAAGATCCAAAGACGGCTCGTCCAGAAAAGGGACAGGAAAGCCAGATACCAAGAAACCTTCGCAACATATGTGGCTGGGGGCAGTATTGTGGAAGCTTTCATCAGGACGGTTGTCGTTGACACAGATGCAAGCTTTCAGCGCTTGAGTCCCGCAAAGTACGAAGCATTCTGGGATGCTGATGTGACTGGATCTTTGGCTTGGGGTTTGGAAATCTATGCTCTGACATTTGCCACCAATCGAAGATTCTTCATCACTGGTAATGGGTACATTGGCCTTGCACCAATACGGGCAAACATTGGCGACAAACTGTGCGTCCTGTACGGGTGCTCTGTCCCTCTCGTGCTTAGAGAAGAGCACGGAGTAGTTGGACTTGTAGGAGAGGCCTACGTCCATGGGCTTATGAGAGGCGAAGCTGTAGCTCTTGTACAGAAAGGGACTTGGAAGGGGAGGCAGTGGGTTTTCCGATGAGGAGATCCTACTGAGTCAAGCAGCTTAAAAGTCCTCCGTCATAGGTGACCTGATGTCCATACCGAATCTGATATTGAAACTATTTATCGAGGTTCGATTTCAATGCCGTATTGGCACCGAGAGAGAAATCTAGAAACAAGCCAATGCTAAGTTTTAGGTTCTAGGTATTGCAAGATACCGAAGCTTGATACCAGCACTCTATTACTTTAGTCAAGATGGATCAAAGGCCAGCCAGGGTTCCGTCGAAAATGTTTGTCTCAAAGTTTTCATTCTTGCCCAAACACTGGGACTCTGTTACTGGAGAATCCCGAGCGACCGAGGATGATCTAAGCTGGAGCGTGTTATCTGGCCATCCTAGCTTCGTCAACACGTGTGGCCATCGAAATATATGAGCTGCATTGGAAAGAGGAAAACTCACCAGACCGGAGCAAGCACATCAATATTAACCATGATCGTTAATTCAGCCCAGACCTACATGACAGTTGTCGGGTCTGGCATCTGCCGACGTGGGAATTTACAGCTTCGAATGGACCGTGCTGTAGTTTCGAGACTCCACAGTCCACTTCCCGGATACATCCTCCCGCCTACGCACTGTTCAATTATTTTTTCCTAATCAAATTAATAAGGATCCAGATGGTGGTGGAGATACGCGGCTGTCCGTTTCAACTGCAAGTCCTTTTGTTTCGTACCAGTAAGTGGGGCAAAGAGGACAACCCTTTCTCTCATTGGCTACTCTTTGAATGCAAATGCATGCTAGCATTGGCAGCTCGTCTGAAGGTTGAGATAACTTTTTTCAGCCACCCTTACAAGATCTCTTGATTGCTTGGAGAATCTGATTTCCGTTGGTGTGGCGCTTTGATGACTGTTACTTCGAGTTACTGATCGAGGGTGTTTCACCTGCTGCAGTACGTGGCCAGTCATATCCCTGCTGAAGATTGAACAATTTGGAAGCAGAGTCGGGATCGAAAGTCTAAATACTGAAGACATCATTTGTTAGAGTGTCTTTTCACATGTTTATCATTTCAGCATTGGCTGTATTATACAGTCGAGTATGAGCAACTTGCAGTTTCCTCCACAATTTGCTTGAATCACATCAAACTTGCCTTTCTCGAGAAGTCTCATCGACAGAACAGGCCGCTTGAATATTTCAAATAGCTTTTCAGGATATGATATCTTCAGCAAGCATGGCATCTAGGGTTGAGAGCCGCATATATCACAGCCGTGGTTTGCTCGTGTGCTCAATTGCTTGTTTTAGCCTTGATGCGTGAATACTTGCTTCACAAACAAGCCCCTGCCGATCTTGAGGCCTTAAGCGAGGTCCTGCGACAGCGGCCAAGACCTCCAGGGACCATGTTCTTCGACTACACTTGCTGCTCTGAACAGTTCTGATGAATTGTCAAGGATCCAAGCCCTGTCATAAATTTTTCGATAAAGTACCAAGGCTCTGGGCAGTCTCAGCTTTCACCACCACAACCACAGCCAAAACGCCCAGAATATTGGCACTCGATAGCGCCCCCCAGAATTGTCGGATCACCATGCTGTGCGCCAACGACGATTGATCTCTTCTCGCTGTTGGTTCTCTAGGGCTATGGTACAGGCTACATCGCTCTGTTCACTGGGGGTTTCATGCAACGACCATTCTGACATCCACTTGTCAGTTCCATCTAGCTGCTTGGCCTAACTCAGCTACACACTATCCCCGGCGGCTAGCTGCTTGATCTCATGTATACTTCGCCACTACATCGCTGTCTCGTCTTTCCTTGTCCTTCTTGACCTTTTCCATTTCTGCTTTTCAACTTCTGGACGAAGCTCTTTCTAGCCAAGCTGGTCTTTTTGATTGTTTCCTTATATCATTTGGCAGTGCCATCTTCATCCGTTCTTTTCAACTTTCGTATTTTCTCTTCAGCCTGCCCAGGAGCTGGATTCGTTATTTTAATATAATCAACAAGATGTCTGAGGAAAGATTCCCATTCCCGGTGAGAGATGCTGAGCGAATTATGAGAAGAAGGAGGCGGCAAGTTCTACGTCGACAAGCACCCGCACCAGAATCGGACAGCATCTCGGACGGAATTGAATCTGGGGAGAGTAGTGATGATGAATCTTCATCGTCAGGTGCTTCGGTCCAGCCTCAAACCCAGCCTCCACCTCCCTCGACTTCGTCAATTTCTTCAGCTCCAGTTATTCCAACACTGGTGAGTTTGGAATATCCGAATTTCCCCTGGACGAGGCTCACTCGATCGCAGACTGCTATTCTCCCACCTGCCCAAGCAACTTTGTTGACGAGCTCATCCGGTCGCGTGATTCCTACACTTGTAAGTTGGACGACGTTCAAGTCTTATCCTCCGTACTGATGAAATTGTACAGACCGCTATCCTTCCGCCAGCCCAAGCAACATTGTTGACAAGCGTATCTTCTTCCACATCCGCAACAGCGGCTCCACAGAATGGAGATACTTCAATCCAAGGGAACAGGAACCAACCTCCACCCACTTCATCCTCGATAATACCATCACCAACATCATCACCATCACTTTTATCAACTTCTAGCCAGTCAACCTCAACGCCACCTGCAGTTGTTCTTCCCGTCGGAGGCTTCACTTCAACTTCTTTGGCACTGACGACAGCGACGACCTTCATATCCTCGTCTACGTCGGCATCAGCAACTACCAAAGCTCCAACTCCAGCCAATGCTTTGGGGGAGACTAATGATGCTCAAGTTTCGGGCACCCCATCAAAAGATACCACACTCTCGAAAGGTGTCGAGACAGTGATTATAGTCATCTCTGTGGGAGGTCCGTACTTCTTCCCTACTCCAACATCTTCTCCAACCCATCACATATTTCACAACCCTGTTTTGCTGTATACTTACTGCGCCCCTAGCCTTCTTCGCTGTCATAGTATATATCGGCCTAGTATTCTATCGGAAGCTCCGCCAACGCAAACTTGAAAACACAACCAGCTTCACCAACGGGACCCGCTCACTTTGGGGTGGCAGTGAACACAGCGCCTCTCAAGGAACACCTCAGATGACCGCAATGCCATCAAACGGCCCTCTCCCAACTTACATTCCACCCCCGGCAAGGCAACAAGCCCCAGCCCCAGAAATCAACCCCTTCGCCGACCCGGATTCCAATCCAAGACGCTCTGCGCTTTCTAACAACGCAGCCGAGCGACAAGAACGACTGGGACGAGTCCGTGCCGACCTCCTCGCCCCACGCGAACTCACAGGCGGTCTCATGCGCTCTGCCACGCAACGGAAAGGGGACCTTCTTGAGCCGAACCGCGGACACATCAGGTCTGCGAGCGGGAACAATATGGGCAGTAACGCAACGGCCAGTTCTGGAGTCTTCCCATCTGCGAGTGCGGAGACGGCATGGCCTGCAGGAAGGGTAGATACCAACACCATGCTGCCGAACCAGAGGTTGGATATCGAAGCTGGAGGACAATGGGATGATTCTGTTACCGTGGCGAGGTATTCTAGTGCTGATACGGAGAGGTCGATGCCGCATTGGAGGACACCTAGTCAGTGGGTTACGGATCAGGCGAAGAGATCTCAGGGTGTGAGTAGATTGCCTGGTTGATGTGATGTGATGATATAATATGATGAAGATGGGGTGTTATACCTGAGGACATGGGAGGAAAGATGGGAATATCCGAATTGCCTGAAAGCTGTATTTACCATGGGACCAGTACGCTCATTTCTATTCACTTGTGGTCTGGTGTACTTGCTTAGAAGCTTTTCGTTGAAGTAATAAATGCCATCTTCTTGATTGTAATTTTGTGGATGAATTGACCTTTTGCTATTGAGAGAAAATTTCGAATGGGAGGTGAGAGGTGTGAGGTGAGCTGTAAGCTGTGAATTGATTTTCTGAGGGGTCCCAGCATCAGGGGTTCTTTGAATGTTCTATTTCTGGCTGGTGACATCAAGATTGAGCTACAGCACACAAGAACACCATTCAATAAAGCCAGCTTTCTTCAACACTTCTCATCCCCAACTCGTCTTTGTACTAACATGCAATAGTATTCATCAGATCTCTATGGCAGTGACCAACAATGACATCCGTCTAATTTCTACCTTTCAACACAATCCAGGCCCATTTATTGAATCCACACCCAAGTCCCATTCCTTGTGATATCATACAAGCAAACGATAAACTTTCTTTCTCAGTAGAACATGGAGCAGGTCTAAGCTATAGAGTCACTTATACGAACATCATTTTTGAAGATCCACAAACCGGAACTTCATCTATTAGATCCTCATGCCTTCTCCTTTCTGTGCGGAAAATAAATAAATAAATAAATAAATAAATAAATAAATAAATAAAGTAAATAAAGAAATAAATAAATAAAGAAATAAATAAATAAATAAATAAATAAATAAATAAATAATAAATAATAAATAAATAAATAATAAATAAATAAATAAATAAAGGAAAGAAATGAAATAAATAATTAAATAAATAAATAAATAATAAATAAATAAATAAATAAATAAATAAATAAATAAATAAATAAATAATAAATAAATAAATAAATAAATAAATAAATAAATAAATAAATAAATAAATAAATAAATAATAAATAATAAATAAATAAATAAATAAATAAATAAATAAATAAATAAATAAATAAAAACTACTAAGCACTCCCCATTTCAAATCTGCTGAACACCACTTGTCCTGTAAGTGTGTTGCACCTCCAGAAGTAAGCCCTCTGCTTCACTTATGCGACAAGTACTTACGAGGTTTGGTTGGGCTGCACCTAGTCACTCCCTGTTTGAGATAACAATTTCATTATGGGCTGTACTCTGTACTGAGAATTAGGGTAAGTCCTTGCCAATTTCAAGCAACTGCGTCCCTTCCTCTTTTGAAGCTGTATTTCACACAAGCGAACCAGCACTATTTAATAAGCCTTAGACTTGACAATCAGAGTCTATTAACACCATTCTTCTTCTTCCTCTTCTTCTTTGCGGTCTTTGTACGACAACATCATCAAGCCCAAGCTTAAGTTTTCACGAGCTTACGCATTCTTGCCTCTTCAAACAACGTTCCGTCCACCTTTCTAGCCGCTATGAACGAAAGGGAGTCCGCTGGGACTGTTCAAAGAGCCCTTGGCTACAGCGATGCATCATGTCTTTTCGGTGATGCTTTCTATAACACAACAGCATCGGCAAGTTCAAAACTTATAAAGCAACATGCGCTCCTCACACCAAGGACACCAATCCCCCCTCTCGGATCTCTTGTGCGGTGGAAGCATTTGGGAGTAACCTAACACTAGGCACAGGTATTTGACTAGGAAATGGTGAATCAAAAAGTATATCCATACAGCTTTCCCCTCTTGTTGTTTCTTGTGCGACAACATTAATTGTAACTTATAGATCAAAGGGAACTCAATCATCTGAACTGCCAACAAGATCATGAGCTAGCTACAGCCTGGCAGACTCTGCCTTGTCCATGCCCAATTATGCAATAGATCAAAGAATTTCCCTCCGATTGTGGTACTTCGAACAGCTGCGCCATTCCCAATTCATGGGAAACTCAGGAAGAGTGTTACTCTGCCATGGTCCAGCAAACTTTGCTTTGTCTCTGCTAAAGCGCTCTTCTTCGCACTTCGAGCACTGGCATATACAACAGCACCAGCAACTCAGAGGATTTGAGCAGTCCGGTAGAAGCTTGGTTCAGCAATGGCCCACAACAACTGTATTATCCTCTTCGAGGGCCCCAATCCCAACCTATGGGTCCTGCCGACAACTTGTCCCGGAGGTTATCGCCTCTGTCTTGCGCAACTGAATATCAAAGCCCACCAGATTCACCCCATTTCTTTATCTCCTTGGAGAGAGAGGGGCATTAAATTGCGTGTTCGTGGTCCTTAGATTGGAGGTCTTTCAAGAAAAATGAGTACCGCAGGGCAACTTCCTCCCAACCAAGCTGGCAATCTGCCAACAGATGACGGTCTTGAAATGGAGACGCAGAGCTGGACAAGTTTTCACTGCCGAAAACAACCACTGCACACTGCTAGTAGGCTGGTGCAATAATTGGAACGTCTCCTTGGTCCAACCTCTTCTAATGAACTGCTGGGTTCTGCAAATGTCGTTGAAGATAATGTTGAGAATCACACGACTAGCATTTTGATCAAAGGGGCTTTGAATCAAAAGTAGTTTCATGAGGATTCCTCGAGGATACTTTTAATCTCATATATAATGTTCAAAAGTCGACCTGGGGCGGTGGGGATTCACCGCCTCGAATGCGCTAGCACTTTAGCGTGGCTTGATTAACTAGCGCCCGCTTTTAGTTCGAACAGCCCAACGACACCAACGTCTGAACTTCGAGGACCCTTTCAAGATCCATTTTAAAGGTCAAGCTTTGACAATAAATAATACTTTAGCTGGGGAGAATTATTCTCCTAGATGCGGCGCTTCAAATGGTGCATACATAATGCCAAACACTTGCGTGGCTGTTGTGTGGTGCCCAATTAGGCGAGGGGCGCAAGGGGCTTAAGCGATGTTGACGAGCTTCATCAACATCAACAGTCGGGACGACTAGGCCCACACCGATAATCAAAACAATTATTTGCACGCGTAGAACAACAAACCTCGCTTTCTCCTCACCTCGAATGACCTCTTCTTATTTGCCTCGCTCAACAACACACATTCAGGTCCTGCACCTTGCACCTTGCGATCTTGCTTTCTCTCGTCTTCATCAGCAACGACTGACGACGACAAAAGATGCCCTGAATTCGATTCATGGACAGTCTCTGTTTGCCACGATGGGTGTAGTTGCGCCGCTGCCCACGCCGGCATGGGTGGCATACAATCGGGCATTGCCTTTGACATCGTGGGGGAAGGCCAATGGGCTGAGACGCGCAAAGTACATCGTCGCATGGAGACAGAATCGACAGTACAGTGTCCAGTTCCGGAAGGCGAAATACCAATCAAGACTGCAACGGGAGCTCATCCTGGAGCAAAAGAAACATCGCGACAGTGAGTTCAAATATCTCCCTCTTGCGGCGAGGCCTACTTGCTCACCCGGTTCTGTAGAACCAAAAGATGTGGCTCGAGGCGGCAGCGGGGAGTTACTTGGGGCAGACATCCCTTTGAGAAGTAATGATAGTCATTTAGAAAAACGTGGAGCTTCAGCTTGTAAGTCTCCGATCTGAACATGGGAACCGATCTTGCTACTGACAATGATAGCACGCGCTGCGATCAAAGAAGAGCGATTCAGAAAGAGATATACAAGTTTCAAACGGCTCCCAAGACTGAGATATTCCCGAGAACTTCTTAGACCTTGCACTAGCAACGACGAACTTCCACCTGTGGTTCAAGCAATGAAGGCAAGATACGATAATTACCAGGGGAAGAACCACAACCTTTTGCAGGCACAGAGAAAGACAACTACAATCTGGCAAGTGAGCAGGCGATTCCAGTACGATGATGTTGGGAATGTCGTGCAGCAAATCCGCAGGAAAAGAATCCCCCCTAGCAAGTTCAGCCACCCGTCCGTGGCTAGACTCCTGAAAAAGCTCGAGGTGCTGCAAGTTTCAACCAGTCGAGATCCAGCAAGTTATCGATATGTTCGTCCAAGGAAGCCCCTGCGACTGTTCTCGACCTCTGGAAATATGTTTGACAGCGCTCTGCCCAGATTATCGAGAATATGGATCCAAGAAGCTCTTCGAGTGGACGAAAGCGATTTAGACATCGAGGAAGAGCCAATTATCGAAGTCCGGAAGACGTCAAGAAAGCATAAAAGATTTGGAAAGCTATACGGTACCATTCGGCACCGATTGATCGATGGTAGACTAGTTGCTCTGGCCAAAAATGTGCGACTTCTCCCCGACACGACATGGCGACATCTCATTCATAAGCTGGCTGCAAAACTTACGTCGAAGCCAAATCGGTCATATATCCATGCCAATGATGACGATAGTGCGGTAACACAAGCTTTCGCCAACGACGGTCGCGCGGTCCAGAGGATGCTGCTTCAGATACACCACAAGCGGCTCCGAATGTCGCTTCAGGGGCCGAGTTATGCAGCTGCAAGACTGGATGGAGTGATAGTAGACGATCCAAGCCCAATGCCTCGTTACTTCAGGGACTGGAGCGAGATTGGGCCATATTACGAAGCATTGGAGGCGAGAGATGGTTTTGTTGGTCTTGACCATCGACATACCATCATTGACATGCGAAAAAGAGCCGATGTACTCTGGGTGCAGGCTGACAGAGTTTATGATCCTGACGGGAATCACAACCACCAATCTTTCGAATCTGCTGAGGATTCAATTATTCTGAATGATGCAGGAGAAGGTCCCTCCTCAACAACTCCTAGAATGCTCAGGCGTTGCGAACCCATTGATTTCGATCTTCTCAGGAGGACAACCGGATACGAGAGTAATGATGACACATCGCTGTCAGATATCGTAAACAGTACAACTCGCTCTTCAAAATCGTCAGACACTATCCGACGACAGCAGTACAATATTTCCAACATATCCTCGAATGGTAGTATTCCAGGTACTCTTCGGAATGAGACAGAGGAGCCTCGAGGCCGGCACATGTCTGTAGAAAGCAGACTCGTCGAATTAGCAGAAACCGACAAGATGCGCAAATTGGAACTTGCAAAGGAAATATCAAGCATCGGATCTGGTCTGCTTGTACAAGAGGAGTTCAAGGACCTTGTGTCTCCAGAAGTTCCCTCGGGTTCCCAGATTACCCAGGGTCCTGAGATCTCTCATGTCCCAGTGCCGCCAGAAGTTCATATCTACGAGAAGAGAAATGACGCAGGCAGAGCTTTGTCGAGGCCGTCTGAGCGGCAAGAGAAATTCCCCGACTTCCAGCTGTATCATCGTTCGAAATCGTCGGTTACTGATCACGATGAAAGTATTGCCATCCCACACGAAGCCCTTTTCTTAGGAAGTGCCGAAGAAGAGATTGCTGTGAGGAAGACTCTTGAGCGGTTTAACGAGAACGGTATTCAACGATGTGGTCCATTTGCACGAAGAACTAATACTGCACTCAGACAATGTATGGCGATTGACACCCCTCTAGGAGTATTTTCTGACCTGGTTTGTGTAGCGCCCGTAGGTTTAGATCTGTCCAACAATCCTGACTTCAGCATCGGTCCTCTAAGAAAGAGATTCAATACCAACGCTGCAGGCATCAAGCAAGGACGGGCCGCAACCATGACAAGATTTGCAAACGGACGTAGACAGGACATAAGTGTGAGCAATGTTTTCCACAAGCCAGTGAGTCCGTTTGATTTCTAGTTGACGTTGGAGGGGCGAGGAATTATTCAAATCTGACAAGTGGTGTCAAATATAGATCAACCAACTGGCAAGCTCTCGATACCCCGTACTGGTAAGTGATTGATAACCTTTTGACGAGACACGGTCTATGCTGACTTGTTCATTGATGCAGGGCGAACGAGGTGCTCCAGATCTTGGACCCAGGCCTGGATTGATTCCCCTGAAGCTTGTGAGCCAGCGACCTCAACCTCCAAGCAGAGATTACCGCTCTTCGTCAGCTCCAAACCAACCTAGGGTTATCGATGGCAATACAATATCTGATGTCTATCCGCAACAGAGCCACGGACTCGGCATCGGCATCGGGCTTGGACTAGCGATGGGCCGTCAAACTCCTGCGAAAGTGCCAGAAACCTTGCTTCCTGGACCACCGGGTCTGTATGCCAACAACAGGTCTACAAAGTCCCCGAGGAGCTCGATAGATCGCCGCACAACCGAAAGCCATCAAAGCGCTGGATTTGAGGCCGCTTTCGAAGTTCAAAATCCAAGGACCATTGGCTATCACGTTGATAATCATGAGCGTGAACGAATTGAAGAAAACGGTTGGAGGCCATCGGTAGGTCAACCATCTCATGACAGCTTTCAACTGCTTCGACCTGGAGGTGGCAAAATTTATCCGGACTACCAGAGGCGGATGTTCAAACCACGAGTTCCCGCACTTCCAGTGTTGACACCACAAGCTCCTCCAGTCTTGGTGTCTCATCAACGAGCGAATCGGTTCCCGATAGGCCCATTAACAGGCTACCTCTTGACAAAAGCTCGAGAAGAGCGGATTGGCCTTGGTCTGGTCGACCATGCAGTGAAGAATGAAACAGCAGTAGATGTGAGACTTGCTCGTCGGCTGAACGAGCCACACGAGCGTAAGCTGGCGCTTCAAGCAATGTATTCAGCTCATGTTGATGAATCTGAATCTGAAGCTGAAGCTGGGGCTGCAACTGGATCTGGATCTGGAGACAGAGACGAAGATGGAGCTGCTGTCGATGTTCCGAGTCGTCGTCGGACTCGTCGCTTCAGAAATGGAACGACTGTTCAGCCGCTTCAATTGGCTAACCATATTGGGTTTAGATCACGCGAGACAGCCAACCTTAATCTGCAAGTGGATGCAGGCACAACCACGACCCCACAAGCCACCACTAGAACTACGGAAGCCCAGATCTCTCATCAAAGCAACAGCAACAGCATCTACACCAACATCTCCAACAGCAACAGCGAGAACCCATATCAGAGCAACGCGGACGCAGTCCCAAGACCAGCACCAGGACCACACTTAGGAACTAATCAGGGCATCTGCATCGACACACCTGCAGAGGCAAACCAGGCAAACCGGGCCCCTCGGGCACCTCAGTCAACCCTCACCAGTGTCCCTGGACCCGTCACGAGCAGATCACGTTTCCCAGCTGGCCCCCGTCCTCTGCCTCCTCGTCCTCGCCCTCGTGCCCGTCCGCTTCCTCTTCCTACCCTTCGTGATCCGCCTCCCTTCCGTCCTCTACCTCCTCTTCCTGTGCGGCCTTCATCTCCATTCCCCTTAGTGTCGACCTCACTTCCGCCTACGTCTCCGTCGCCGCCTTCGCTCCTACAGGGTCCAAGGGAATCCACTGCTTCATCAACTTCACCCACTTTGCCGACAGCAGAGTCAGCCATGGAGAACAACAGATTAACAGTCCGATCTCCAGAGGTCAGCCAAATTCGGCTCAAGGCTATGGACGATGCTCGCCAAATGCAGGTCAAAGTGATGGAGGAGTGCAAAAAGTTGAAAAAGGAGCCTCCATCTTACGTGCTTGAGGAACTGATTGGAAAGGGAAGCTTTGGCCGAGTTTATAAGGGGTAAGTCAATCTCACATCGCGTGCCGCGTGGATACTAAGATGCTCGCTCTCTAGAAAAAGCGTAAAGACGGCAGCTGTTGTTGCGGTAAAGATCATTGATATCGACGAGAGTGACACTATCAATCCCCGGAACGCAGATTCCTACAGCGAATTTCTCAAAGAAATCAATGCCTTGCGGGTCTTAGGAGAGAAGAACGCTAAGAACATAAACTTGGTCATCGAGGCCTTGCCTGTCAACCAAGCCATGTGGATGATCACTGAGTATTGTGGTGGTGGAAGTGTGGCGACACTCGTAAGTCGACCTTTGTTTTTTCCTAACGGCAAACGCAACTAACTTCTTGCAAGATGAAACCGACTGCTCCTGGAGGACTCAATGAGAAGTGGATAATTCCAATCCTCCGTGAGGTAGCCGAAGCCATAGCATGGGTGCATGAAGCTGGTATCATCCACCGTGACATCAAGTGTAAGTCGAAGACACAACTGACTTTCCTTGAATCGACTGGCGACTAACGGAATTAGGTGCAAATGTACTGGTCACTGAGGAGGGCGATGTCCAACTCTGCGATTTTGGTGTTGCTGGAATGATTGAGAGCAAGCTAGACAAGCGATCAACAATAATCGGAACACCGCATTGGATGGCTCCGGAGCTGTTCGAACACTCGCCAAGCTACGGTAGTGAAGTTGATATCTGGGCCTTTGGGTCCATGATTTTTGAGGTTGCGACTGGGTATCCTCCGAACGTCGCTAACGGTGTTTCGTATGATCGGCTTGGTAGTCACTTGCAGAACCATACGCCCAGACTTGAAGGAGGCAATTACTCGAACAATTTGCGACGCCTTGTTGCATTCTGTCTTGAAGAGGACCCAAAGGCGCGTCCCACCATTGACCAGGTTCAAAAGCACCCATACATCCTGAACACCAGCTCCTCGCACCCAACTTCTACTCTCAAAGCCCTTGTTGGATCTTTTAAAGTCTGGGAATCTCGAGGTGGCAGCCGAGGATCGTTGTTTTTACAACATGGTGCCCAAGGCTCAACGCCAGCCCTCGTTTCACAGGATGATGAATGGAACTTCAATGGAACTGAGTACTTTGAAGATAATGTTTGGGGCCAGTATGGTGTCAAAGATGTCATTGAAGCATACGGTCCTGGAGCAGTTGGTTTTGTGGACGAAACCACTCGCCCACCTGCCAAGGTATCGAGACGTCGTCCACCACCAGAAGCTTTGTCGCGTTTCCCAGCCGCGCCTCTGGAGAAGATTTTCGACCCCAATACGCTGACCAGCTATGTGGATAACAGCACTACATATTATGGTCGGCCCATGCCACAACTGACACCTTCTGACAAATCAGATCTTCCTTTGCGGGACGATTCTGCTCAAATCTCTATCCGTGATACCATGATTGATCTTGGTGGTCACGATCCGGAGACTGGTCTCTCAAGTTTCCCAGACATGGATACAATCAAAGCCGGACGCCGTGGGCGAGATGAAAGCGAAGATGAGTACAACTCAACTCTCCATGACTTCAGCAGACCGGCTCTGAGCGATCCTGCAGAGATAAATAACAATCGGCGAACTCAAGACTGGAAATTCCCATCTATGGCTCCTCCAGCTTCGGCGGATCCCGAATTATCGAGGTTCCCTACGACGTATGAAGTCCCTCGGCCTCTGATGACTCCAGGATCGGGTGGACGTCCTGCTTTAATCCACCACCCGACAGAACCTCTCGGTGCATCTGGGGGCGGCTTCGCACCCACTGGTCCAACTCCCATTGAAAGACTGTCTATGCGAGAGTCGCTCATCGATTTGGACATGAGCATGCCTGACCCAATTCCGGAATTTCGTCGACCTTCAACCGCGAATTCTGATGTCGGTTCTACCACCAGTGAGCAGATGACTTCTGGAAACCCTTTTGAACTCGAACGTCATGCATCCTTGTACCAGCCCGTCCCCGTCGCCGAGGGCAGAGAACCGTCGATATACGTCTCTGATGAGACTGTCTTGCCTCCACTCTTGCGCAACGGAAATGTGTTACAGGAACTCGCAGAAATGTCAGACTTCTCCGCATCTGACGCTGAAGGTTCAAATGGTCGTACCCGTCGAGACATGAATGCGCCATATGAGGATTCTGATGACAGCTATTATGTTGTCAATCCAGGACCAAGCGAATCACGGGAAGGTCATAACCGGATTCCGCAATACGATGGAGCGGATGATAGAGACTATCTCTCTATGCCACCGCCCCCGGTACCATCAGCACGAGAAATTCCGCTTCCGCTTCCACGACCCAACTCACTTCCCATTCCGAGGCTCCCGGATTTACCAGCACAGCCCTCTCGGTCATCCCTGACTGGTTCTGCGTCTCAGGGCGAGATGTCAACGGAGATTTCGAGAATTGTAGCTGCTATGAGTATTCAACTCGAGGCTTTCAAGGATCTTTATGATTCAAGCGATGTTGTCCAGAGATCAAATTCAAATCGGAGAATCGATCGGCGTGAATCAGGTACCCAATGAGATGGCGCGGTCATTAAGTTGATTACTTGTCTCAATTGGGGATTTGGGGTGCGAAGAGAGAAACAATTCGTTCTGGGGCTGCAAGGCACCATTAAATTAGTGGCGTGGATCATGAGCAAATCTTACATCTTGCTTCCTTATATATGTTTGAGTTTGAAGTTACGATATGTTACGATACGATATGAGACTGCACTGCCGCGGCACTGCACTCTCTTACTGCATTAAGAAAGAGGCGTCTAGAGGGTCAATTTTTGGGAGGGCTCATAGCGATGGTGTTTAGTGCTTGATCTTGACAGGGAGGATGAAAAGTTACCATTGCGATTGATAGGAGTCATCGAGTTTACTGAACTGGAATCGGAAAGGGGAAGTGGGAATGGAATCGAGGATTTGATAATGCACTCACAGCAAGCGATAATAGAACATTTGAAATTGATATGATGATGTGCCACTTGCCTGCCTATGATTTATGAGATTGCGATATCCTGATTGTCCTTTTGGTATTTCTACATCGTCATCTTCCTTCTAGTGCTCTTTGCCCTAGGATGTCAATTGATGGAGAATTGTGTTACGTTTACGTTCTTGAACTCACGTGCGCTGAAGAAAAAGGCGTCTTTCCGGAATGAAGAATTCTGCTGCGCTCTCCAAACGAGCGCTCCAGAGATTGGTCTCTCTATCAGTCAATGCTCCTTAACCTCGGTAACATAAAGCGCAATGTCGATCGATTGCAAAAATTATCAGACCTACTTTTAGAGCATAGGTATCTTATCCTCGGTCAAACATGCCGCTAGAAAATAGGGCTGGATGAGGCTCTTCTCTCGCTTCGGTAGTGAGCTTCTAGCGCCGGTACTTGGCAGTTGACAGACCTTCAGGTGGCCCGTGCCGCAACCTACTTCCAATGTCGCATCACGTGCCCGATTGTCTTCAGGGTCAGGTCGATCCCCCAGGAAAGTCTGCCATCGGCCATGGGGGCCTGGCATTTTGGAGGGGATAGGTGAGGGATGAATTGCATTGCGTGCGCAATAATATACTTCCATACCATGACTCAGCCTCTTATTTCTTGTGAAGAATTTGTATTTGAGCCTTTGTTTACTTTCACAGTTTTGCTTGCGAGTCAAGTATATTTGACTTGTACTATCGCTGTGCTGTGTTCAGTGCAATCCGCTCTTGCCGGCCCCTCCTCCCCCCAATACCCTACTTCGTCACTCCTGCAGACAGACATCTTCCCTCGAACTTTCCTGTTCTTGGAATAGCAGTAGCGATGCGATGGCTCTCTCTCAAGTGGAAGTGCATGTGCATGCTGAAAAATTCTGGAATATTGCCCAGGCCTGTAATTTAGACTCTAAGCCTCTATACCCTCGGCTTTGCTGGCAGAGGATAAGGCACTAAACCGACGATCAACTGATCCCTGAAGGTCGATCCATGAACTTCCGGAGCTGACCAGGGATGTAGCAGCATCGCCTTTTCCAACTTATGCGCTCAGGATAAGTTCAACAGCATTTTACAATAAAGCTTTTAATAGGGATGAGAAATCAACATAGCTAGTACTTCAGGGAGCTGCCTCTAGGTAAACAGATAGAAAAGTAACACAAACCACAGAACACTTCACAGCCATTGCAAGTCAAGAAAGGTACGTACAACAATGAAGCGGAAACATCGATAGTGCTGTAAGAGAAAAAGGAAAGCGCAATGTGTTGGGGGAGTGAGCCAGTTGTTGCGCCAGCAGGAGCGAAGTTGAGCAAGAGTGCGCGATGTAACAATGCAACTCATCTTCCAGATGCTTCGCAGGACGATCAACTCCCTCTCTAACCCAATACGCACCTCGTAGCGAACAGATCGGCAACATCCTTTGGGCATTCTGTCAGTTTTCTAGCGCAGAGTCGGAAAGATTCGTTGCCAAGAGCGTGAACCAAAGTTGATACCCCAACCACAACGCACTATGCCACTTAGCGCAACAAGACTACTCATTATAGAGCATTTTCCAAGGGAAAAGAGACTTGTTTAGCCCGTACACGTGCAATGTTTGCATTCAGTGCAAACATTAGAGGAGCTCTCAGCAATAGCGTAGAAATCATGGAATTCAGACTAAATTAGAGAGATTTGGAGGGACATAAGTATCCGCCTCTCCCTCGAGAATCCTCGATTTCTTTCCTCTCCAGACATCGTCTTTGCAAGCTCCAGATATTCTACTGTTTACAGTTTTACTATCCGCTTCCAAACTTTGATTACGCTTTTGCATTAGCAACGCTTACCGACAACCATTCTCGACAATCTTGCTACTCACTTCAACATGGGTATCCGCAAGATCCTCCGCCAGGTGTTTTGCCTCCGTGCAAGACGACAACACCCGGAGGTCGGCCACGTCACCCCCGCCACTCCCGCCAATACTCTCAACTCCATCTTTGCCATTGGCGAAGCGGAAGAGGACGAGTATCTTCGACAATGTGACGCCGCGCATCGGTATCGCCGACGCTTGTACCAGGTGTTCGAGCGACTTTCACCAAACCCGGCATACGCTTTCCCAGGAGAGCGAGAGGAGAGTCTTGGTCGTACTTTCGACCATCTCTTTGCCATACCGGCAACTCTTACCCGACAGGAGGGTAAGAGCCTCTTCTGGACCAGACCACCTTCTGGATATGATGGTCACACCGTCTTTGTCACTCATTTGGTTTATTGAGCGCATTTGCGCAGTTTCCTTTTTTGGGTTCTTGGATGTGAGTGACTGATTGGGGGCGACCTCATTCAACCCACAGCTGGCGTTTTTGGTTTTGTGGGTTTTTCGCGGGGGCTTTCTGATGAGCGACGATACACCTCCTTAAGGCCAATGTCTTAGCGACCAAACATCAACTGCCCTGTCTGCGCCCACTCTTTTGTAATCTCCTTTGTTTGGCGTTCATGGTTTTTGATTTGCCGTTGCTTTCGATGAGCGACGACACACCTCCTTAAGGCCACTGTCTTAGCGACCAAACATCACTGCTCCTGGTTTTCCTTTGTCTTGGGGGTCTGATTTTTGCGCGGTGGTTCCTGACGAGCGACGATACACCTCCTTAAGGCCAATGTCTTAGCGACCAAACGTCAGTCCCACCATTACACTCTTTTGCGGACTCAAGCTGGGCATAGCCGGCTTCTTGATGAGCGACGATACACCTCCTTAAGGCCAATGTCTTAGCGACCAAACATCAAGTGTCCCATTTACAATCGTTCTTCATTGCGAATTCGGGCTTGCCTGGATAGTGAAGAAGAATCGAACCTTGTCTGTGTGCTTCCTTGTGGTTTTGGGCCTTTGCTTGGACCGTGATGAAGTACTATATCTTGTCTGTCCTTCCTTGCGGCTTCGGGCTTTCGCTTGGACCGTGATGAAGTACCAGACCTTGTCACTCTTTCGTAGAACCAAATCAATCCTCACTTGATAACCATCTTCCTCTTCCACTTCCATTCCCACCTCCCCACGTGTCTGTGATCCGGTCGTGCTATGCCTTCCTCCTCATCGTGTTGTTCCTTCCCTCGGCTTTGCATCCCGCCTAGTAATACATGGTCCTCGCCCTCCCATCCAGTAACAGAACATAACAGCACGTAAATTTCTTTGAATCACCAGTAGAGCCACCTCCTGCGATGAGCGCACAACCTTCCGCCCTTCGTTTCTGCTGCCACCAGTGATAGAGGTTTGCTTCGCATTGTCTCCTTGTGCCGTTTCGTGGATCGCAATCTGCCTATCCAGGGCCTTGCTCACTCTGCCTCGAATCTATCGTCTGTTTTCGCCGCCCAGGTCCTCAGTATCTCGTGTCCAAGTCTAATTGGCTTACTGTCTACGCTTCACTTATCGCAGTCTAGGTATCTCGATCATAACCAAACAGCCAAAACCCTCAATGCCTCTCCGCGATACACTGGTCATGCTTCACGATAGGGCGCTGGCCTTGCTTATGGTTCGCGCATCGCAATACCACTCGATCTCCCTCCTTACACCTCAATACCATCGCCTTCCCCTCTCTTAGCCTCCTCCAACCTCTACTCTCTTTCTCCACATCCAGTTGACTGCCAGATGAAGCTGCGAGTCTGCAAGAACAAAAGGATGTGGAGGAGTTCCAAAAGGTAGACATAGACGTAATCCTACCCATACCTCGAGTCATGCTCTCAACAAGGCAGCAAATAACCTCCGTATGTCGTAACTACACACTGACAGACGGCTCTCCAAATACATTGTACATTGGGCTTGGAAGAATGGAAAGCTCTTCATCGAACTCAGCGGATACCAGGCAGGTGTACCGAACGATGTATATGAACCAGCAGGCCTCCCACAACCGTTCTCCTCCTCAAGTCCTCATCAGCGTCCGTCTGGGCCCCTCCTTGCATGTGCGCGCATCGCCATGAAAGCGGATAGATAGCATGGAGGACAACTGATACGATTCATTCCCGATAGAGCGACCACGACAGAGCCAGGCTTCGAATCTACCATTCCTCCTTCTCCTCCTCCTCCTCCTCCTCCTCCTCCTCCTCCTCCGTCCTTCGAATCAAAGGTTCAGCTCTGGCGAAACTCTTTAAGTATATATCGCGGTTGCGAGGGAGACAGCGGGACAGGGCATAACGAGGAGGCACAGTAGAGCAGATGAGACAATTGAGAAATACCTTCTCCTCGATACCGTCTTGCGACACTATACACATCTCTCGAAGCACTTTCTTTTGTCTTTGCGGCACAAGCCTAGGCGCAGACCTTATAGAATTTGGACTTGATGCGAGATGATACAGGCAGGCTTGCTGCTACCTCCCCCTCTGCTTCAGTCACTCCGAACGTGGCCAGCTGAGCGACGCGACTACAGGAGCAGTAGCGCTCATCTGACGAACATCACCACAATTTATAAACACAGGTGTTATTGCGACAGGCCGTCTAGGTTGGGGGGAAGGAGGACAAAAAGCACGGCGTAGCTTGCCGAAGTAAGACGCCTGGTAGATATCGGTCTGGAACGGGACAATGCTACGCCAGACATGCTTGGGACTCAAGATTCACCTGCTTCCCCCTCGGGCATACATCCGCATTATATGAAGGGGCATATTTGTTTAGAAGAATAGCTAGCCTCTGCAAGCATCGGCTCAACATAAGGTGGTAGAGTGGCATTTCGTTCAATGTCGGTGAAGAAAGCAAGCGAGCCTTGCTTCGTCAATCAAAGACCTGCCTCAAGCCCAAGGAAGCGGTGATATGGTGCGACAGTGTTGGTATCATCGATCTCTCAGCCTTCGTTGAGACGATCTTTAGTGTCGTGAGTGAGGCAAGATTTTCGCATTCCAATTCGGAACAGTGCTCTCTTCGCCAGGCAGCCAGGTCTGACACACCCGGAGTTGAGTTCATACTGGATTGCAAATAACTTTGTCTCGTCTCGTCCTTGCTCGAGCTCGGCAATTACCTAGGCTTATCGGGGAATCAAATGGCACATTCATTGATGGCTTGATCAGAGGTGGTATTGCGCGCTCATTGCGAGGCCTTCATTTAGGCCTTCTTTCGACGAGGGGATACGGCATCCGATCCGATTAAAATGTAGAGCCTCTCTGCTCTTCGCTGCAGTGAGCAGATGATTTAGCATATTTGGTGAGGGAGTCGGTCGCTGTCGATACGTGGGTAGTCGGAATTTCTGCCAAGAACTCACAACGCAATCTCTTTTCGTAGATTCGACCGTATGTATCCCTCATCCGCCCAAGCTTCAAGCTCGAGCTTGTAGACCAAAAAATATCCATCGCTGATCCGTGGATCTAGGTCTGCTTCTCATCATAGACTATAACCACTTCGCAAGTAGCGAAGCCTCTCTTTGCTCATCTAACACAGCTCTTCGATCGTGTTCATGGTAGATTATGAGTGTTTGGTCGGGAACGGACCGGAATAGCAATAGATATTCTTGATGATAATATTTCGGGGAACGAGACGATCAGCGATTCCCTTGCGGATCGGTGGATTTCCTGATTCTTCTGAACAAACAGTCCAATTGAAGACATGGTATTGCCTGTCTATTGCCAGCTTGTCTTGCTAAGCTCAAGATATTGGGAAATCATAGCTTCTGTCTTGTCCCTGTGCAGCCAAATCACAAACCCATTTCCATCACTAAGGTCTAATGGCTCAGGTCTGCTCAAGTCTACCGGTGATTAAGGATCCACACCCGATCATCTGGATCGCCTTAGAGGGAATTGGGTGGAAATTATTCGTCGACGAAGTATCAATTTCGCCCTCTCCCGAAAGCTAGAGGAAATGTATGAGCGGGTTTGTAAACCGCTCACTTTTTGCTTCTTTCTGTAGAAGTTCATCCACTAGAGAAGCCTCAAGGAAATATGACGTCGTTGGAATATTAATTAAAACTAAAGCGAAGTTACCTCGCGAGGACAAAATCAATCTGCCATTCTGTTTCGAGGAGTAGTCGCGGGTCGGCCCGTGGCATGGATGGGACATCACGTGTGTGGAGTAAACATGAACTTCCAGGTTGTTTGTTTCTCCTCTCCTGTTTCTCGCCAATTTCCCTAGGTCGGTCTGATTCGAGACGATAACATGCGAAGTTTTGTGGGCGAGAGGGATGTGGATGTACTTAGGCGTTAGGTTGTTGAGGCTCGCAGACTGACTGACATGACCCCCTGAATGCTGAACAGGACGACAAAACAGGTAAGGATTGCAATCAGAGGAAGGTAAGTGAGGTTTGTGAGCCAACTGACTGCAAGTGATGCCGTGTAAAGATATATGTCTACACTTTTTCGATTTCATCCATTTGCTAAGATTAATTTGCTGCCACCTATCATCCCTTGAAGCTAGCCATATCCCCCAAAAGCAACGCCTGGTATTTTTCCACATTCTCCCTAATCCTCACCAGCACGCCCGCAGCCAACATCCTAACCCTCTCATCCTCCTCAGTCCCACCTGCATCTAACCTCCCAAACACACCTTCAACCCACTCCTGGGTCTCCAACATCTGCCTTCCAAACGCCTCGACCAGTCCCCTTTTATCATCATTTACCTCCAATATCGTCAGGAACGAGAACAGCAACGCCTCCAACACCAATACATCCCCCGTGCTCTGTGCTCTGAGACCGAGACACAGATCCCAGAACTCGCTTGTCATCTGCGGCAACGAGAGGGTGTTTGGACCCGATGCGTGCAGGAGCAAGGAGAGTGTTTTGAGGAAGAGGGAGAGCAGGTAGGGGTGGAATGTTATGTTTGCGGAGGAGGAACCGAGGGTTTTCAGGTGTATTGAGAAGCGGCCTGTGAGGGGGAAGAAGAAACCGTTCGACACTACCTGCGCGAAGGTGTTGGTGGTGGGTTTCTTCCGGGAAGCTTCGACTGCCATGCGGGTGCTGAAGGTGCGGACTTTGAGGATCGAGGGCCCGGTTAGTTTGTCGGCTAGAGAAGCGGCCATGGGGGCTATCATTGTGTTGGAGAGGCTTGTGGTGAGGGTGTCGAGTGCTGAGATTGATGTTGGCGCTAGGGCTTTTTTCTGCGTTTGGGAGGTGTAGTGCGAGTGGATGTGTGGTGGGAGAGTTTTGCTGCGGAATGAAGGGTTGGAACTAGTTGGAAGGCTCTTCATCTTTGTGAGTGATTTGTCTTCGGCGCCAAACCCGCCTAGCTCTCGTGCTCCTAGACCGAGAGTCGTGAGGACGGAGGCTCGCTGAGAGATGGAGTAGTCGCCGTCGAAGAAGGTCTTCGAGAACCACTGGCCCATCTTCAGAGGTTGGGCAATGAGAACGGCAATCATGCCTTGAATTCTCATATCTTGGAAATCCTCGATTTCATATTTATCTTGCAGTCCAATCAGGAGCGCTGCGAGTTCTTCTGCGTGGGCACTGAATTCGCTGCCGAAGTTGGCCTTCCGACGGATGAGTGGAGCGGCTGTTGTGAGAGCTAGCTTTTGTCGGTCGTAGTTCTCAATGTCTCGTAGGTAGGTGATTAGGTCGCGAATATACACTGGTGCTGTTGGTTTATTGCGTGTGATGAGCGTTGCGTCTTCGTCTGAATCTTCTGCATCAGAGTCGGGTTTGGCGTATGGGACCAGGCCGTCATCATCTGATTCCTCTTCATCCGAGTCTTCGATCTCCTCGATGGCAACGATTTTCGAGCCTGTGGGTACTGGATTGGTCTTCTTTGCTTGTTGGGCGACCTTGGGTGGTTGCTTCTCGGCGATTTTGGCTACTACTCCAGCTTTGAGTGGATCCAATGACCCAATGCTGTCGGACACACTGACCAAGCCCTTGTACCACTTTGCTTCATCAGTACTCATATCTTCCACTTTGAAGTCCATTCTCTTGTCTCCTTTGTCAACTAAGCTGGACAGAGCTTCTCCAATGCACATCCCGAGAAAACGTGCTCGAGGAGATGAAGCAGCGAGTCGGTTCGAGACTACACTCAGGTGACTTCCCGATCGTATTATCATTGAGAGGCGAAGTGGTGCCTTTCGGTGGACATAACCCGCTGCAAGGAGTAGAACTTGGGCATGAGCTTGAGAAATAATTAGCCTTTGAGCGCAATTTTTACGATTCCGAGGACTATACCTTCTTGCTGTACCGTAGGAGTGTGCCTAATGTACAACTGATCCCCAAATTGCCCTAAGCTCTTGTCCAAAATAGTCTCAATGTCAGACTTGTTCCCAGCGAGGGCCACGAGTACGGCTCTCCGGATTGCAATGCCATCTCCAACACCGGCCCCAGAGGAGTTAGTCAGCCAGTATATGAGAAGATTCTTGCGGACTTCATCGTCTGCAACCACTAGACTTATCAGGCTTGCAGCTGCCCCAATAATCGATGCATCTGACTTCCACCAGCGAGAGTCCGCTTCGGTCGTTATGGGGGATGACAAATAGTCCCTTGAGACTATTTTGAGGAGTGAGAACAAGAAGTTGCGCTGATCAA
Source organism: Leptodontidium sp. MPI-SDFR-AT-0119 (assembly GCA_020726505.1). Classification (NCBI taxonomy): domain Eukaryota; kingdom Fungi; phylum Ascomycota; class Leotiomycetes; order Helotiales; family Leptodontidiaceae; genus Leptodontidium; species Leptodontidium sp. MPI-SDFR-AT-0119. Next base: position 1,865,306 of record JAHLEZ010000015.1, read on the forward strand.
AACTTGGTAGACTTCCAATAAGCTTCAAGAACTGGGGTTTGCATTCCTTCTCCTGTAGAAGCAAGGAGGATAGGATTTCCTTTATGATACTATCTGCGACGGTGTCAGTTGAGTATTGTAATTAAAGTAGACCATTTCTCACCTGTATGGCCAAGACGAAACGATTTGCTGAGCAGCTCCGCACAACTCTTCCATCCGTTCTCTGCTTCAGCTGGAAGATTCTTCGCCCAGTGTGTAATGTTTTGGGACAGCCAACGGCTGTAAAGTGTTCCATCGGCTATCCAGTGTCTCTCGTCAATCCTCTTACTGAGATCATTCATGACATTCTCCGATTCCGCAGCGATACCCAATATTTTGCCGCCACCTACCAACCCCAAGAATTCATTCCAGACAGCCTTTTGCTTTGATTGAGCATCTGAAGTGGCAGAGATACCAGCCCAAATTATGCCGACCGTCTTGGGACCCCCTAGAAGAGCTTGTAGAAGCTGCAAATTTATGGCCAAAATGTCTTCAATCTTCGGACCCCCAATACTTTTTTTGAGTTCTTTTGACTTTTGGATCTGCTGCTTCAGACTTAGCAGGACTGAATTCAAGCCCGTGACACTTCGAAGACACAAGAGAAGAACTTCAAGGTCTGGTGAACTCCGGCCATGCTTTCCAGTCTTTCCTTTCTTGCCATTCGGTGATTCCTGTAAAACGTGCCAGTAATTCGGAACAGTGTCTGACACTAACGTGTGGACTAGTTGCGCTGCCAAAGAGCTTGGAGATGTGATATCAAATCCCTGGTCACTCTTCCCCAGAAACCGCAGGGTAGATATCAGAGTATCATGGTCTGGCTCATTCCGCAAGATCTCCAGGGCTTCTGCAGGTGTTGATGCGGTCTTGAGCCGGGGGTTTAATTTCGGTTCTGATGCCTTGACTACTTCGACTAGGGCGTTTTCGTTCTCCTTACTTCCATTCTTGTAAGAGGTACTCACAGGAGTAAGCAGACCTTCCATATCGAAATTTAGGTCCAAAAAATAACGAACCTCCTTTGAAATAAACAGTGGCTAGTGACGCAAGGTAGCGAAGTGAAGGCAAGACTGGAGGTGGCCAAAGGCGCTAGTCCTGCAGGCGGATAAGCGATAAGAAAGCCACCATCAGCCTCCTCAAGTCAACAAACGCCCTCCTGTTCCCTTCATTTCTCCCACTTCTACAACACATCGACCAAGATGTCGCAACCACTTATGGTTTCTGGCACGATACCAGCGCCTGAGCCAAATCCTAAGGCGCGATGGTAAGCTCTACTCCCAGTATTTTCCCTACAAAGCTGACTCTTACTTCCCCTCTTCAGGTCATACTTGGACAATTTCCTCCGCCATGCCGGCCCATTCTGCGAAGTGGATTTCGAGACCAATGATGAAGCAGCTACCAGTATTGAAAGAATGAATATCTTGTCAGTTGTGATGGACCCGACACATCGAACAGAGGCTAACATATCGTAATAGGGTCATGTTGGTTGCCTGGATACACTTGGGACAGATTGGCTGCTAACTGCTGGGCAGAGGTGCTGGAGGCCTTGGATGTGAGATATTGAAGAACCTGGCTTTGTCTGGTTTCAAGAATATCCATGTCATTGATATGGGTAAGTTCTCAAGCTGCTTGCTTCTGTTTTCAAAGTACTGAATTGGAATAGACACCATCGACGTTTCGAACCTCAATCGCCAGTTCCTCTTCCGTCAAAGCGATGTTGGAAGCTCGAAGGCCGAAGTTGCAGCAAGATTCGTTGAGAAGAGAGTTAAGGGCGTCTCAATCACACCACACAACTGCAGGATTCAGGATAAAGATGACGATTTCTACATGAAGTTCAACGTTGTCATCTGCGGCTTGGACAGCATTGAAGCTAGACGATGGATCAACTCCACACTTGTCAATCTGGTGGACAACGAAAATCCTGAAAGTCTCAAGCCTTTAATTGATGGGGGCACCGAAGGTAGGAGTCTCTTCACGGAACGCTATAGAGGTCCTGGACTAAATGCTTCGCAGGATTCAAGGGTCAAGCTCGTGTCATATTTCCCACAATGACCTCCTGTATCGAATGCCAGCTCGATATGCACGCCCCAAGAGCCGCGGTTCCTCTCTGCACGCTTGCAACCATCCCTCGCCAGCCGGAACATTGCATTGAATGGGCACATATTATTGCTTGGGAGCAGGAGAAACCGTTTCCAAAGCTTGACAACGATGACCCCGAACATATCACTTGGTTGTTCCAAAAGGCTTTAGCTCGAGCTAAGGAGTTCAATATCTCAGGAGTCACGTATTCTCTGACACAAGGAGTTGTTAAGAATATCATTCCTGCAATTGCCTCGACCAACGCAGTCATTGCTGCAAGTTGTTGCAACGAAGCCTTCAAGATTGCCTCGCAGACAAATCCACCCTTAGGACTTGAAGAGAACTACATGATGTACAGCGGCAACGAAGGCATCTACACCTATACGTTCAAGCACGAGAAGAAGGATGACTGCCCAGTCTGTGGGAACCTCGCTCGTGGTCTTGATGTCGATCCTAATCTCACATTGCAAGAGTTCATCGACTCGTTGGCGGCAAGACCAGAGGCACAGCTAAAGAAGCCATCCATTCGCTCTGAGAGTAAGACCCTCTACTTTCAGAACCCCGAGAGCTTGAGGTTGCAGACAGCTCCTAATCTTGACAAGAAAATATACGACCTCGTTGTAGATGGCGAGGAAATCGGAGTTTCGGATCCCTCACTTGGTGCCGTTAGCTTCAAGTTCAAGGTCAAGTTCTCTCGGGAGATTCTGGGTCTGGGGAAGACGAACAGCGCTGCGGCGTAAGTGGGTAGATGTTACCGGTGGGAACATTCATGACGATACGATATGCACGATCACGGCAGTGCATACGGATGCATATGGAGGTGAGTTACGAGGTTACGATATCATGAGGAATTTGACTTTTCTCTATACAGAAGCTTCTGCTCTAGTTTAGCTATCAAGAAGCCATCCAAACGCCCGAACCGAAAACTCCTGCAATGCTCGTAAATCATCATTTTGCCCCCCTCTCTATCGTGCCATATTCGCCAAGTTCCTCTTCATGGTAAGGCATTTCAATCTGAGAACCTTAATCGACTCTAAGAAGAGCTCATCGCTATCCCACTGTCCTAGACTCTCAATAGAGAATATGAAGTGATCTCGTATCCTTCCTAGCTTGACCTTGCCCTCGAACTCCTCATGTCGTAAGCACTCCCTGCTCACAGTATCCTTCATCGTGTCCAAGACTACGGCCTTCTTCTCGCCGTCATGTCCCTCATATCCGCTCCCCTTCTCAGCAGCCTCCTTCTTGGTGACCGTCTCAAATCCAATCACGCCATCCGGGAAGCATCTCGCGAACTTCTCAGCATCCTTCCCTAAGATTGGCTTCAAAATGTTGATCGTAGGTAGCAGACGATATGAAGCCGTAGCGACCGGTGAATATTTGGCATGATCACTTCCCACACCCTTGATCGCATGCATCTCCACATCAATACACTGTCCGGGCCGTAACTTTGCAACCAAGATATCCGGATTCGTAGGCACGATGGCATTCTCGCCGCCGAAAACCCTGTGCTGCTGTCCGAACGGCTTGAACTTGATATCCCTGGCGTAGACATGAGCATTGTGGTATAGCTTCAAAGGATCCGTCTCTCCCTTCTCCGCCTCCTGGTTTCGGGTGCATTCGATTTTGAGGTCCAGGCAGATGGTGTTGTAGTCGAAATTCTGTGGCTCCTCTCCAGATCCCTCTTCCGGCTTTCTGTACCACTTCAGATATTCTAGGATACCGCGCTTTCCGCCTTTGAAAGGCACGAGACCCAGACGTGCGGCGAGGACTTCGTCTTGGATTATGGAGGTGTTGTTGTTTACGAAGACGGTTTCGATGGCGAGGGAGGGGATCTCGGCGATCATGATGCGCCGGAAGGCGTTGGCGACTGAGGCATCGATGCCGATGAGAGAGAAGGATGATTCGGTAGGCACATTGTGGTGGAATTTGACTTGGAAGGTTTTGTTGAACTTGTCGACGTCCCAGGCGTGGTCTTCACCGGGGTACTAGAGGGGAAGGTCAGCAATTGTACGTTTTGAAGTCGCTGTTAGGTAACAATTGTTGAAGTCTCAGCGAGCGTCCAATCTATAGCAGATAGCAAATTTGTAGAGACTTCTTTGTCTGCTGTGATGTGTTCCAGAAAGATTTTAACATACATGGCCAGGGAAGTCGGTCGAGGTGATATCTGTGACAGTTTCTGCGTTGACTCCTACAATCTGAAATATGAATTAGCAAAGTTCTGTAGATATTTGAGGACATTCCATACTCTTCTGCGATCCAGTTCTGCCTGCGACGGCTGGTAAGGTGCCATCTTTGCTGTTGTGAAATCGCGGTTGTTGGACGGCGGGGTCTTTGGTTGTCGCATCCCGATAAAATAAATTTTGAAGTAGCCTAGCCAAATTCGTCTGCAATAAAGCGAGTTGATTTCCTACATATACAATTCACTTTCAAGATAAAAACTAAGACTTTCTTAAACCTGATCTCGGCTTTTTCTTCAATTGAATGTTCTAAAATGATTTAACGACTTTGAACAGGCTTTCATTCAGGTAAATTACCTACCTGAAGAGCTGTCGCTGGAGAGGTTGCTTGACAGGGATTAGGAGCTAGGTGCATTTTAGATCCGAGCTTATTTCGAGTGTACCTCATCATCAACCTCAACTCGGGGCGACACCTCTACTCTACGATCAAGGACACTCTCCCCTCCAACTCAATCGCAGACGATTGAGGTCTGGTTACAATCATCAAGCTTCCTCTCTATTTCCTTGACCGCAATGGCGTCCTCCCTCACCCGGCTGGCCGGCCGCCAGGCCAAACGCATCTGCTTGCGACCCGCACTACCCTCAACCTCCTCTCCACGCGCCTCAATACGCTGCTTCTCTGCTGCTCCAGCTAGGAGATATGCAGAGCCATACGAGGGCACGAGATTGATCCCAGTCGACGACAGATTCGGACATCCTACCAATCCCGATGACCCTCAGCACATGAACATCACCCCCGACTCGAACCTCCCAGATGGCGAAGCCATTGAGAACCGCAAGATCAGACATTACACTGTTAACTTCGGGCCACAACATCCTGCTGCTCACGGTGTGCTGCGGTTGATTCTGGAGCTCAATGGAGAGGAAATTGTGCGATCGGATCCTCATGTGGGCTTGTTGCACCGTGGTACGGAGAAGTTGATTGAATACAAGACATATCTCCAGGCCCTGCCGTATTTTGATCGATTGGACTACTGCTCCATGATGACAAACGAGCAGTGCTTTTCGTTGGCCGTAGAGAAGCTCTTGAATATCGAGATTCCAGACCGTGCTAAGTGGATCAGGACATTGTTTGGGGAGATCACTAGGATTTCAAATCATTTGATGTCTATTCTGTCTCACGCGATGGATGTCGGTGCTCTTACGCCTTTCTTGTGGGGATTTGAGGAACGTGAGAAGTTGATGGTAAATATGTTTGGATTGTTTTTCTAAGGATATTTGCTAACTCTGCGCAGGAATTCTATGAACGAGTTTCCGGAGCCCGTATGCACGCCGCCTATGTCAGACCTGGCGGTGTTCATCAGGACATCCCAGTCGGACTTCTTGATGACATATACCAATGGGCCACCCAATTCTCAGATCGAATCGACGAGACTGAGGAACTTCTTACGGACAATCGTATCTGGATCGGACGGACAAAGGGAATCGGAGTTGTGTCCGCAGCGGATGCTTTGAACTACTCTCTTTCCGGTGTGATGTTACGTGGTTCTGGCGTACCATGGGACATCCGCAAGAGCCAGCCTTACGACGCGTATGGCGAGGTTGAATTCGATGTGCCTGTCGGCGTGAACGGTGATTGTTATGATCGTTACCTTTGTCGAATGGAGGAGTTCAGACAGTCGCTGCGCATCATCCATCAATGCCTGAATAAGATGCCTGCAGGCCCAATCCGAGTTGAGGACTACAAGGTATCTCCACCTCCCAGAGCGGCTATGAAGGAGAACATGGAAGCCTTGATCCACCACTTCTTATTGTTCACGAAGGGGTATACTGTGCCACCTGGAGAAACATACTCAGCAATCGAGGCTCCAAAAGGAGAGATGGGTGTGTTTGTTGTCAGTGACGGGAGTGAGAGACCATACCGATGCAAGATCCGAGCTCCAGGGTTTGCTCATCTGGGTGCCTTCGACCAGATCTCCAGGGGACATTTGTTGGCGGATGCAGTGGCCATCATCGGAACGATGGATTTGGGTAAGTTGAATTCAGAGATTTTTTTGGGTTGTTGCTGTGATTGTTGAATATGACTGCTAACATTTTATGCAGTGTTCGGAGAAGTAGATCGCTAAGCTGAGAGACGAGAAATGGCAGCTGAAATTGGAAATCCACACAAGTGAAGGGTCATTTGGTGGGTCGTTGTACATAGTATGATACAGTGTGCTATACGGCACTGAGTTAGCAATGCAGGCGCAAACTTCAAAAATGGCCTCGAAGGTACTCCACTTACGGGGTGATACGTCTACATTGGGACGGTGGTAACCATAGCACTGCTGCTAACAACTACTGGTGAGTCTTCTTCGGTCATTCCAACATCTTCATCTTCATCAAGGACTCGATTGGATTCGGAGGGAGAAAGAGGAGGGTAGCGAAACTCGGCTGGCTCTGATGCTGCCTTGTTCTTGTAGAAGCGCGGGAAGGTCTCTTGGTAAGTTGCCAACGGAGAGAATTCGGGCGAGGCGACAAGATCAGCTGGCTGGGTTGGAGAAGAGGCTGCCATGATAGTCGGAACAGTTGAGGGCGGGCCAGATGGGAATGGCGGAAGGACTGGAAGATGAGCTTGATGCTCTGGGTACCACTTCATTCCCGCTCCTGGTTGGTTCATCATCAGTGTGTTCGATGAGAGGAATTGAGGAGGAACAAAGCCGTTTTGAGGAATGCCAAACCCACGAGCAAGATGCTCAAGATCGGAGCGGATGGGGCCAGGACCTTCGAAGTGGTACCCAGTGTACTCGTAAGAGAAAGTACTGTTTTGGCCTTGTGGAGCCCATCCTTGTTGATCGTCTCTAGAAGTATCACCCCCATTGTCATATTGACGTGGAGCAGTAGGCCCATCGTTATCTCGATGAGCATCATATCCAAAATTGCTGGCTCCACGTCTATCGTCACGCAAATTCTCGCCTAAAACAAATCAGCAGTGGTCCTTGGTTATGAACCGTGACATTTTCCCGGAAGTTGCTTAGATATCTTTGGCTCTACTGGGACATTCAAAATTGGAGAGGAAGTCTGGCTTTTCATACCTTCAGTTCTGCCTGCCCCAGATGGCTCACCCTGTGTGAGTTCCTTGCCATTGCCCTTACCCTTGCCACTGCGAGGTCTGAGTCTGCGCTCTCTGTCTGCAGCATCAAAGATTACTGGGCAGTCGCAGTCTCCATTGGCATGCTGCTGGCGGTGCTTCTCTTCATCTGCCAAGACCTTTGCGTTCCAAAGAACTCTCGAGCAAGGGTGGCAATTCTCATTTGTGAAGATGGGTCGCTCAGCGGGGAACTTGCAGGGAGGGAATGTAGGATTGGAGGCACTGATAGGGCATTGGCGCAAATATGGAATGGCACAGTGGCCACAGTTGTATCCAAGAAACTCCTTGACACACATGACTGCTGTGTGTGCTTCGGAGGCTATGTGATGCTTGAAAGAGGGTTGGTGGTCTTAGACTCGAAGTTGTCTAAGAACGGGAGGAAGGAAGATCTAGATGAGAAACAACTCAGCCTGATGTCTGGAGAGTCCGGGAGAACAGTTCCTCTGTGGCCTTGATAGTAAGATGGAGGTTCTGGTGAGTCACTTGCCCGATTGAAACCAGTATTCGAGAAGGATAGAAGGGGGAGGGATCAACAGAAATTTCAGCGACTTACCTGATGAACGACGCTTGGTATTCTAGGCGGAGGTAAAACAGATATCTTCCCGGTCTGATGTAGCTTGATGATGTCTCGAGCGAGGCTAAGAAACAGCGCGGATGAATCCAATATGCGTAGCTCTCCAGTGAGATCTCCTTGGGACTAAATCAAGGGTGAATGAACGAGTTTTGGTTTGTTGTTGAATCTTTCTCCGGGCGCCAGGTTATGGTGCTGGAAATTCTGCTTCTCTGGTGGGAAATGACTGTAGAAGTACGCTTTCCAGATATTTATTTCGTTTGGGTCTGACCTTGCCGATGTTGATTGAGGGTGAACTGGTTTGCTTTACCCGCGTGTGTCGCACAAAGAGATGTGTATGTTGGCTTGACTCTGGCTTGAGCTGTCGTGCTTGCCTGCCTTTCAATGAGCTGGGCGCGTGAGCCTGAGTCTCAAAGAGCTGGTAGGGAAGTTTGTTGTTGAGTGGTTGAGGTGTTTGGAGCAAGAGGATGTTTGATGAAGATGACGTGAAAGGAGGAAGTTGAAGTCGAAGAACTGGGGCTAAGAATGAAGAAGGCTTTGTCGTAGGAGAAGTTGATGCTGTAAGTAAGGAGAGGAGGTAACTTGAGAGTTGGGGTTGCCTTGCAGTCAAGCTGTTGTTGAGAGAAGAGGAGGCTGCTGTTGTTGTTGTCGAAGAAAGGATTCGGGCGTGAAGGAGAACCTCCTTAAATACTCGGCTACCTGTGTTGTCGCGAGCAAACTTTTAGAACAAGGCTGGAATAAACAACGGGCTAGTTGTAAATGGCGCAATAAACAAACAGGAATTTCAAAGTGGGCTTGCGGAAGGTGGTGAATTAGGAAGGAGAGGAGGGGCAGGTGGGAGAAAATATATTCTAGTACTTCTTTATTTTTCTTGTGGTCGTTGTGAATCTTCAAAATAATGCCACAAATAGTGGCTGCCCCGGCTATTAATGAAGGAGATGGATTGTGTTTGAAGCTGCTGATGTGTGGTAGTCATGTGGTTGTGATGATGTTGTGGGCTGGCGATGGTGTAGTTGAAGACCAGAGATGTGATGTTTAAATACGTTTCCTGGCGGGTTGTGGTTACGGTTCATTAAAAGATGAATACTTCAAATCCATTACTTCCAGATACTATGAGAGTGCTTGAGAGGAGTCATGTTTGTGAGAGCGATATGTTAATTATGCTGGTCTTGCCGAGGACGTGGAAGAATGGACTAGGACCTAGACCCAAAGAAGAGAGTTGTGGCTATTAAATGCCTTGCATTTTAGCTATAGCAATGTATAAATACCAGAGAGTCGTAGCAGGCTGAGCTGGGTATGCATTAGATAGGTCAAAGCTGTTGAACGCTGATGATGACGTGGTTGCAAGAGAAGAGGCGGGAGGATTGTAAAGGAGTAGATAAATTTCCAATAACCCCTTTGATCATGTAAAGAAGACAACAGCGGAGCTTCAAGCATATTTAACAAAGGCTACTTAGAACGGCTTATTAGAAAACAGAATTGGGAAGGTTCAAGTTGCTGAGTTGCAAGTCACTCAGAAGGATGAAGAGAAGCAGCCTAGAATAGGCGATGTTTCTGTCAAGAGCTTACAAGTACAAGCTTCGTGTAGTTTATGGAATATTTCTTAGCTCATTAAAATATTGCATTCGGTTTAACTAGTTGATAATTTTGGCGGGCCTTCACTCTTGCAAGTGCCGTGGCGGATGGTGTCGAACCGGCGGAATAGCTAAAAGGTATCTAGATACTACCCTGTAGAGCAGCTAGCTAATAAGGGGAATGAAGTATATTACTCTAGAAGATTATGGTAAGTGTAATGTTTTGTTACTTCGCGGCCACGGGGGTTTGACTTGCGATGGTGGAGAGGGAACTGTCAACAAAAAAGGGTGGTTCTCGCTACTGTAAGCGAGCCGAGCATTAACATTACAAAGTTGATTAGGACATTCACATTCCGATGATTTCACAATTGATACCAAGCACATTCATCATATCTATTGGGTTACTGCTTCACTACATGCTGGTGAGATTTTTGTTTAATAGTCGTAAGTCACTTCTTCAGACTCGCACTTAGCTTAGGTCCAATTCAATCCTATCTCCGTTTTCTCCCTGCATTCTCTTGCGCCCCAAAATTAGAGTTAATCACAGGCTTTGTTGCAAAGAAGAGCATCCCTATCTTTTCAAGGAGAATACACACAAAGACTCCGTAATCGAGAGTAATCGAGAGCGCACTTTGTTATTCCTAATAAGGTCCCACGTGATCATTTCTTGAAATCCATGATCATTCTCCTCTCGAAGCGTTTCTACCACGTCGTCAATATCTCACCCCTCCAAAACACATCAAGCGGGCCAAAATGAGAATCCAAATAGATCTCTCTCGTTATTTTACTCAAAACCTCCACAAATCAGCGGTGTCGTGACAGGTTTGCCAAACGACGGATATCCCGAAACGGCAGGCCGGCTCACTTGTGTGACCCCGCCTACGGAGTATTCTCACCGTCTTCAGAACGTGCCAGTAAATTCGCGCCAACTGTCCAACCACGATTAAGCCTCAACAATCCCACTTTTGCTCCTTGGTGAGCTGTTGTATGCTATCGACGGCATATCCGGCCAAGCGAATGATTGAGCGAAGCTTTACAGCACGATCAGAACTCCTAGACTGGGTTCGGCAATGACCTCGTAGCCAAGTCTTTCAAAAACGCAGTTCAACACTTCTCTTACACTTTCCGAAGTCCATAGGCTGGCTGAGAAGATATTTTGAATAATACATAACTCTACCGGGGGTTTAAAATCGACTGCTGTCGAGAAGTCATCCTCCACGAGCTCGATCCAATTCTTACATTTACATTCAGCTTTCTCACACAGAATCAATCATCCGGTCAATTGAATAATGGCAAACATTGTTGTTGTAGGGTAAGTTCCTTAATCCAGGCCTAATTGTTCCTAGCTAATGAGTTGTAGAGCTGGTGTTTCCGGCTTGACAACTGCGCTCCTTCTTTCAAGGGCTGGCTACAATGTCACCATTTTGGCAAAGCACATGCCAGGTGATTATGACATTGAATACACGTCGCCATGGGCTGGCGCGAACTACATGCCGTGAGTGTTTTCCCCAAGTCCCAATGCGGCAACAGCAGCTGACGACTTGGAGTCACGCCCATAAGGTAGCCAACGAAGCAGAAGTCCAGTGGGAGCGGAATTCCTGGCCAGAGCTCAAAAGACTTGCAGAAGAGGTTCCGGAAGCGGGCATCCATTTCCAAGGTGAGTTTCGCTTCTCACAGAGTCCAGTCCAAAGATGCTAACGGGAACAGAATGCATAAACTACCACAGGAACAAAGACGATAACACTCCGAGTGGAAAGTGGTCGAAAGAACTCGCGAAAGAGGATTCGTGGTTCAACACCGTGGCACCAAACTTCAGAGTACTCCCGGCGTCAGAGCTCCCAAAGACGGTGGATTCAGGGACTGCTTTCACTTCGGTGTGCATCAACACGATGGTGTATCTCCCGTACCTGGTCGGCCAATGTGCGAGGAACGGTTGTACGCTGAAACGCGCCAATTTGAAGCATATCTCAGATGCCGCCGAGCTTCATCACTCAGGAAAGAAAGTAGATGTCATAGTTAACTGCACCGGACTTCTTGCTTCGAAGCTGGGCGGAGTGATGGATAAGAAGATTGTCCCAGCTCGTGGACAGGTCGTCGTGGTAAGGAACGATCCGGGATTCATGATGGGTATCTCAGGTACGGATGATGCAGAAGATGAGCTCTCCTACATGATGACGCGGGCTGCTGGAGGCGGAACTGTTCTCGGAGGCACATATCAGCTCGGTAATTGGGAATCTCAACCCGATCCTTCCACCGCAACGAGAATCATGAAGAGAGCTGTAGAGTTGTGCCCAGCGTTGACGGGAGGGAAAGGGATCGAAGCTTTGGACATCATTCGACATGGAGTTGGCCTGAGACCGACGAGAAGCTCGGGAGTGAGGATTGAGAAGGAGAAGATCGGCGATACGTGGGTGGTGCATAATTATGGGCACGGTGGATGGGGATACCAGTCATCGTATGGTTGTTCTGAAGCTGCGAAAGGACTTGTTGGACAAGTGTTGGAGCCGACTGCGAAGCTCTGAGGTGCTTCGTCTCATCATGTTGTCATGTTGTTGTCTATGCTGCCACATAAGTTTCTAAGGTGTCCGAATAGGTATATCCCATACCCAATAATTCACTCAGTAACACATCGTCAGAAGTCGGAAATTGCTCTAATGTACTCGTCTCTTGCGTTTCGGAATCTTGTGCAGTTGTTTTCTTTCCGAACAGATCGAATAAGTCATGGCCATGGGTAGGCAAATATCCTTTCCATGCTTCCGGCTCTGCAACGGATTGTCCGAAATGTAACAGTTTCGAGCGTATTTCAACCAAAGCCTTGTTTGCTGCCGGCCTGGGAGGGATTTTGTTTCTGCTGACAAGACTGTTTTGCTCAAAATCTATGCGAAGTGCTTTTACCTGGGAAACTGTTAGGAAAACGTTGTGTGTAGGGACGGAGGAAAGATACCCAGTAAGCTGCCACTGGCCAGCTTTCTTGACATTGAATGAGATATCGGAGATCGTCGATCAGCAATTTCTTTACAGGTTCTCCCCTCAGCACCCCTTCGCAGCTCTTCCAATTGTAGAGGGAGCACCAAATATGGAAAGTGCTCGATGTCATAAGACAGTATCCTAAAAATGGATTGACCAAGGGAATCAGATCTGCCGAAGCCATGGATTTGTATATTGTCGAAATTGCCACCGCAGAAGAAACTCCATTTCGAATAGCATGAGCCCACCAACCCGGATTCGAGGTATCTAGAGCTAAATCTGGGCCGTCACAAGGTCCTGTTCCAGGATCCCATCCAGGTGGTATGACTACTGGGATGTATTCTCTGTAAAGATGGCCTCGTGCATTGTAGAAGAACATGTGCATAGTGCAGAACGATTTACCTTCACCCACAGCCACATGTGCTTCTTTATTCTCTTCATTGAAACGCATGTGACTAGGCAATGCTCTCTCCCAGGCATCTAAGTCTCGCTCGAAACTTGAAATCGGCATAGATGGGTCCCACGGATTTCGGTTCTCATTATGTCTTCCTCCAGCACCCGACCAGTCGACTATGTTACCAAGTATATCAACAATTCGGACAGTGTAAGCCAAGAGGGGTTCATCAGTTCCCACTTTATCGTTGATGGTACCGGCCGAAGTCTTGCGTCCCAGCAAAAAATCTGATCTAGTGCCAGGGAGTTTAGTTGTGATAGATGAAATGTCGAATGTTAATCTTCTGTCACCACCGTTGGCCATGAGACGATCGAGCGTGAAACATGTCCAGAAGGTGCGTCTTTTAATTTCAGTTGATGCCATGTCGTCTTCAGGAAAAGAGTCCTCGAAAAGGAGTCTCAACGACTGTGCAATTCTGGTCGCTACACCGAGTTGAAACCATGCTCGATGTTCGTCACCATGCCCTGTCCAATGTATACACAAGATCAAGTTGCATTGCATATTGAGAAGACTGATCTCATCGAACGTGCTGATCATCGAGGTCCGGGCGAGAGATGCGAAGTGCTCGCTAGCTTCCACTGTACCATTATAGATACTGAAGCACGGTTCGATGAATCTTGCCATGAGAGCAAGAACACAGAACTGCAGCCTCAGGGGCACTTTTCCGTGCTCGAGATCGTTCATCAGAATGAATTCCTTGAAGAAACAGAAAGTCGAGTCGCCGTAGTATTCAAAATACAACTTGAACGCTTCAAACACAATTTCTTTGCTGGGCAGCCTATTTTTATATTGGTGAATATCCATACAGAGAATTGGGATAACTCACTGGTGCAAAAGGTCGTCCTCACTACAGGATCTCGGGGTCCCTGGTCTTGAATGGAGCTGCCGCTGCATAACAGCTTGCGGGTTGTTGCCCGCATAGTGGCAGACTTGTGATCTCTGTGTGCATGCTCTACAAGAAGGCCAATCGCCAGAGCACTTAGTCTTCCGTTTCCTATGATGCCGAGTCAACGGGATATCCGAAAATCTAGAGCCAGCCAAAGTACGGCGAGAACCAGAGGACATACCGACACGCCGCACATGCCAGTGGGGCACGAGCACCGGGTTTCCGGGCAGAACGTTGGCCTGGAGTTTCCATTTGGAGAGATCGACTTCATATGGACATCTGCCAAAATCAAGATGCTGTTCCATTGTGGAGGTCGAAAAACATTGAAAAGTGGAGTGAGAATGTCAATGCCTCAGGCTGGAGATATCCGAGAGCGAACATGACTCGCGGGCTGTTGTATTACTGTAGATATTTCGTTCTTGAAGTCAAATCCAGGCTTGCCCGCACTTGACTTTTTCAAACTAAATCTAATGGAACGATTAAGAGACTTTGAATAAACTCTGATCCATGGATGCAATGGATGTAAAAACGAGCGCGAATGTTCCCCAGGAGGCGTCGCTTCGCTAGAGATGAATTTGGCCCGAGGTGACCGTAATCAAGGTCCAACCCAAACAGTCAAAATGTTTATATTCTAGCGAGGTAGACCAAAACATATCTTTCACGAAGTGGTATACCCATTCCCAGCCACCAGATCTTCCATGTTTACAAAACACCAAGCAGCCCTGGTTGCATCACGTGATGATGTGGATTCAGAAACTGGTAGCCATGCACCAGAACAGGAGGAGGAAGTAGCCTGTAGAAGCACGTTTCTTGTTTCTCCCGAGAAACCACGGCTGTAGCTAGGCGACGGACGTGTCGTTCCCAAGTGAGATGGCGAGTACATTTCCCCCTTTTGCTCTCGGCTGAGCACCTTCTCGGTTAGGCTAGTGTCGAAGGAAAACATCAGTCGACGTTACGAGTTGCAGCCTCATTTGAATATGTCTAGCGATACAGCACTAGTTTTGCCCAACGTCGACTTTGTTGTATTGGCTGTCACATTTTCCCGAGCCCGAGTGCTGATGAAATCCTTTGGCTATTGAGGCTAAGCCCAACAGTCAGCCCGAGACGGCGACGAAATCACCATCGTCCTCGCCACTTGTAGAGCAGAGGAAGAGGAAGAGCACATCGGCATATCCGACCCCGAACAAGTCATCCCAAGAAGCTATACAATATACCTCTTGTATGTAAATCCAAGAGTTTCATATCCTGTTCATGGTGAGAGCGGACTGTAATTCCGCGCTCTCGTTGTTGTTGCATTTCTGACAGGGGCGAGAGGAACCCACTCTTATCCTCTTTCGCGATCTCTAGGTAGGTGGATACGAAGCATCCCACTCGCTCTCAAGTATCTGCGGATTTCAGCGGCATTAAGTGAGTGGTGTTTCCTCTGAATCTCTCGGTCTTGGATACCAGTTGCCGCATTGCCTGTAGTCTGACAGTTTTTGCCATGTGTTGCGTTACCCTACGGTTCGCCATGTGCTCTCAACAGGTTGGTACATAAGTGACTCGATAGACATGTTCATTCACTTGCGTAGACATCTGACTCCCATTCGTTTCATTCATTGTACTAGGACAGTACCTCTTTGAAATAGCTTCTAGAGTCATATTTCTTCGGCTCATCAACACTTCTCGAAATAGCTTTTGCACTATGGCTACCACGATTACTTTGGCAGACTTTTTGTTCGCGCGTCTATATCAGCTTGGTCTTAGGTCTTTACATGGTGTACCTGGAGACTACAACCTAGTTGCTTTGGACTATGTTGAGAAGTCAGGTAATGCCCACCGAGTCTTTGTTTCTGGAAGTGCTGCGTTGTGTGCTGACCAGGACTCTAGGACTGAAATGGGTTGGTAACTGCAACGAGTTGAATGCAGGATATGCAGCAGACGGATATGCAAGAGTCAATGGAATCGGGGCAATATTCACAGTCATTGGAGTTGGAGAGCTATCAGCAATCAACGCGTGTGCTGGTTCATACGCCGAAAACATTCCAGTGGTAAGGACTTCAAAGTCGACTTAACTTTAAAGTCATGACTCTGACTTGTGACATAGGTCTACCTAGTAGGATCACCATCTCGAGCCGCCCATCAAAACAAAGCCATCCTCCATCACACCCTTGGAGATGGAGATTTCGACGCCTTCGCAGATATGTTCAAGAGAGTTACCGTGGCACAAGCAAAGCTCATGGATATCAACACCGCTGCACAAGAGATCGACCGTGTTCTGGAGGCATGCTGGCGGCTTAGGAGACCGGTGTATATCAGATTGCCAACTGATATGGTGACTCAGAAACTGGATGCAACGCTCCTGGATACCCCGCTGGGGCTGGAACCTCTTTCGAACAAGGTCGAGGCAGAGTCTGCTATTGTCGACAAGATTCTTGACTTGCTGCATGAAGCCAAGAATCCAGTGTTCTTGGTTGATGCTAATGCATCCAGGTTTCGGGCATGTATTTCCAGAAGTATACATAGCTTTTGCTTGCTAACTGAGTCCAGGTACTTGATGAAGTCGACGTCCTGGTTCGGAAATCAGGACTCCCTACCTTCATCGCACCAATGGGGAAGAGCACCATCAACGAGTCACTAGAGAACTTCAGTGGGATGTACTTTGGTGCTTTCACAGACACAAAGACGAGAGAAGCTTTTGAGAGTTCCGACTTGGTTCTGTACATCGGACCCATCAAGAGTGATGTCAACACCGCATGGTTCACTACCAAACTTCGGCAGGAGAAGACCGTCGAATTCCACAGCGATAGGATCGAGATCGGATTCGCTAAATACGAGGGTATACAAATGAAAGGAGTTCTTCAAAAGCTCGGCGCGCGTATCGAGAGGTCTCCGCCCCATTCCCCGAAACTCGATGTGTCTAGTACGAGCGAGGTTCCAGCTGCTGTTTTGGGAGAACAAGTCCCAGAGCCTATACTTCATAAACATCTGTGGAAGAGATTATCTTCCTGGCTCCAGCCAAACGATGTGATTATCACCGAGAATGGAACGGCGAATATCGGTATTTGGGATAGCAAGTTCCCGCCTAGCGTACAAGCTATCAACCAGACACTTTGGGGATCAATAGGATACTCGGTAGGAGCTGCGCAGGGAGCGGCACTTGCACTGAAAGATGCTGGATCTGAATCTAGAACGGTTCTTTTTGTTGGCGATGGTAAGTTACACACCATCTCAAGAAAACCGGACTAGGATACTATAGCTGACGCCATGGTTAGGTTCTTTTCAACTCACAGCCCAAGAAGTCAGCACCATGATCCGCCTTAAACTTCGCGTGATCATTTTCTTGATAGAGAACGAAGGATACACCATCGAGCGGTTTATTCACGGGATGGAAGCGGAATACAACGACATCGCGGGCTGGAAGTACACAGACATACCCAGGGTTCTAGGTGCAAGCGAAAGTGATGTTGGCATCCATGACATTGAGACAAAAGCAGAGCTGGAGACTTTGTTATTGGATAGGAATTTTGCTGAGGCGAGGAACATTCAGGTATGTGTGCTCTTCTTATCTATCTGACTCTTGGAGACATGTGCTGATGAGTGTTTTATAGTTTGTGGAGATGCATATGCCAAAGGATGATGCGCCAGAGATGCTGAAAGCTGTGGGAGAGGGTGCTGCGAAGAGTAATTCTAGGGATAAATGAGATTTGGAATGATGAGACTGTTTTGCTTTTGGTAATAGGATGGGATTGGATTAGATGATAGATATAGATGAGAGAGAGCTAGAGAGTGATTAGAATACCCAGAATAGACTTCTTTTAAAAGCTACATCTGCTATACCTGCTTTGCGATGACTTGTGAATCATCCGATGACACCCATTCAATTATTCACTTACAGAAAGAGGCACTTAGGGCAAAATTGCGAGCCCTCTCGAAGCTTTCCGAGAATACTTCCAAATAAACTAACTCTCCATACTCAGGAGGCATCGATAATAATCCCACTGCCATTCCCCGACTTCAAACCCAGTATAGCTCACCATGACATTCCAATTCCGCTTCACCCACACTTGCGGACACACAGGATTCGGTCTCATCGTCAACCAACACCAAACCTCACCCTCACGCTCCATATCATCACAACAAGCACCCTCTGCAACCACAACAACCGTCCCCCTCCCCCTCAACTTCCCCTGCCCCTTCTGCACCCCCTCAACATCACATCTCCTTCCCCCAACAGCCCCCAGTTCAGGCCTCCTCACCATCCTAAACAGCACACTTACATCACCATACCCTTCCGGATGGACAGTCATAAGAGCTTGTACGTTCGAAGAGCTGGAACCTAGGGATTGGTGTCCGGCGTTTGAGGGCGGCTTGGTGGATGGGCGGTTTAGGCAGATGGCGTGGATTGCGAGACCATGTGGGGAGGTGAGGCTTGAGGGGTTGGACGGGCAGAGGGTCGCGGTGAAAGCTAGGACTGTTTGGAGGCATAGGGGATGTGTGGAGGATATTGGGTGAGTGGTTTGTTTTCACTTGATGACTTTGATCTGAGTACTTTGGTTTTGTTTTTTGCTTTGATACTTGTGATTGGAGAGTACTTAATGATTTGCCTCTTTAGACATGGAAGGTTTGCTGGATTGCTATCGAGCTTGCATAAGGCTGTTTTGGACAGGGAGGACGATGGTAGGCTTGCTACCGGCGGGAGTGAGGATACTCCTGATCATGTGTAGAGATGAAAAGCAAGTTATGGGTTTGCCTGGAAATGTCCACTTGGAAATAATGGCACCTTTGGTAGAAACTGTGAAAACGAGGATTTGAACGAGGTCTCATGTACAGTACAAATCGATTCAAGGACTTGGGCACGCAGACACCTAATTGAAGATTTTGTTGCATTGATACAGAAAGAAATTGATTCTATCGGGCCTGGGAAGACCAGAAACTGCTTGGCTAGACTACATATTGACAAATCTCCTCTACTCCTCGGAGGCGGCTGCACCAGTGATAATCTCGACCAACTCGCCAGTAATGACGGCTTGACGGGTTCGGTTGAAGAGAATCTGGTACTTGTTGATCATGTCTCCAGCGTTCTTGGAGGCATTCTGTGTCACATTAGCATTTTATGTAATTTAAACAGGCAATGGGGCGACTTACATCCATGGCATTACGACGAGCGGAGATTTCACAAGCATGACCTTCAGTAAGAGCCCAGAAGAGAGCGTTGGACAGGGCGTACTCTCGGAGGTTGCCGAGCACCTCATCGTCAATCTCGAAAGCGGAGAAGTTGGCTACATCCCAGTTAGTCCTTCTTCTCAAATATTGCACAATTTACATACGGGAGTTGATGATGGCCTCTTCGGAGTAAGCCTCAACAGGGGTAGCCTCGTAACTGGTGGCATTGATGAACTTGTTGTAGACGATCAAAACTGAGGCGTAGTCGGTTGGGAGAAGAGAGATCTGGTCGGCAATTGCTTGGGACTCTGCGAAGGTGGGAATATTCTTTCCAACAGCAGAGAAGCTCATCACGATGTTCTTCGAGCTTGAACGACTCAATTGAGCCTTGCACTTCTCTCCCAACACAACAATATCGGCATCTGGCTTCTCAGCGAGAATCCTGCGGACTCTCTTCGACAATCCAGAGTGAATACCACCGCACAATCCCTTGTCCGAGCTGGCAACCACGATCAAAGTCTTCTTGTTCTCTCCCTCCACTGCCTTGGTCTCGGCTTGCTCGAAAACGGTGTTGGATGTTTGTCCGTAGGATCGGGAATCGGTCATGGCACGCTGGGCACGATTGAGCTTGGTGGAAGCAACAATCTTCATCGTCTTGGTGATCTTCTCGATGTTTCTTGAGTCCTGGTTAGATGATTTCGTGGACAGGTAGCTAGCTAGCCCAGGAATTGTAAATACCTGATGGACTTCAATCTATCCTCGATTTCACGGAGGGTCGCGAAGCTGGCCGCATTTTGAGGGATAGGTCTATCCAGACAATTTCGTTAGCTCGTTTCTCATCATATCCATCTTATTCATCCATTGAGTGTTCCAATTCCATTCTCTGGAGCTTCCAGGTAGCTTCGTAGCTTCTGGGTGCCCATTTTCAATCCGGTCGAGGGGAGCTTACCGAACGGACGCGGCAGCGCCAGCTCTCAAAGCAGGACGAGCAGCTCTGGAAAGCATCTTGATCGACAAAGGGAACTGGATCGAGCCTTTGGTGTGGAGGCTCAATTGATAACAAAGGCGTGGTGTTGATGGGGTTTTCTTCGTTCGGTCGGGTTGTCGGCAGCACGCAGATTGAGCCTCAGAGCCTCAGGCCGCAGAGACTAGCGCCGTCTGCTCAGGAGGTTCATTTCAACGCTCTGAGCGTGAAACTGGCTGGACTTCAGCACTTCACTTCACTTTTATGTATCATAAATCTGCTTATTTCAGCCATTTTGTCTACGAATCCAAACTCCTTACTTTACTAAAATTCTGGTAATGTGAGAAGAGGTAGTGCAGAAGAGAATATTAATACCCAATACCTTGCCTCTCCAATTCACTGCTTGTGAAGGCTGGCTGGCACCTGAATCGTGAATCGCCTGTACCGCTTGCCCCGCTTTTACGAATATTCTAGCCAATCACAGCTAGATGGCCACCTTAGAGAAATTCGCTCCCTCCGCCTGCACCTGCTCGCCGAAGACTTCAAGTCTTTCTCTCCCCATTCCATGTCAACACGCCTTTTTCTACAACCACCATTTCTCATCAAACATCTACAAAAAGTTTGCATACAAAGCTCAGGTTCCCTAGCTTTCCGACGCGCTCAGAGGCAAGCCAGACCTCTTCAAGCAATCGAATTCGCGTCTTATACTGACCACTCTCAGCTCCTTCCATCGTTTCACCCAGGTCAAACCTTCCTCAATTCCTTTTCAACGACCACCTCCATTCCCCTTCAAGATGTCTTCGGACTCGGACGACGATATGCCCCTAGCCAGAGCGAACGGCAAGCGTAAGCACCCTTCTCCACCTCAAGGAACGCAGCTTCGAATAAATCCACAACCTCACCATCTCGCGCATTCCTGTGGAGCACCTCACTTCCCCCCTCGATCACCTACCTCATTCGCGCACGCAATACAAGCATATTAACTAACAAATCGTCTTCACAGTCTCTCAGGCGCATATCTCCAAAAGTGAAGACAAGGCTATGGATAAGGCTGGACCATCAACTTCCACCCCGGCAGGAATTTCGATTCGAAATGGCCCTGTTCTCGAGGATAAGATGGACGTTGATGGACCTGCGGCAAATGGAAATACCAAGCGCAAGTCGAGGGCTAGCATCTCAAAGCCAGTGTACAAGGATGGCACCGAGGACGATAGCGATGAAGATGCAGTTCCATTGGTACGCCAGATCCGCTCACCTTTGCCCAGCTCGAAAATTACAGTTTCATTTTTGGTGTGCCATGCTAACAAAATCGTTAGGCCAAGCGTCAAAAAATCAAGAAGGCTGTCGAGTCCGATTCTGATGATGATACTCCACTCGCAGCGGCGAAGAAGCGAGGCGGCAAGCTCCCACCCAAAGCCACAGCTGCTGATATTGGAGAGAGTGACTCTTCTGATGACGAGCCTTTGACCAATAAGCTAGCGAAGAAGAAGGCAGCCATCGAGAAGAAGGCAGAGAAGGAAGCCAAGGAAATCCGAGCCAAGCAGACCAAGGCAAAGGCGAAGAAGGTCAAGAAGGAAGATTCTGACAGTGAAGATGCCAAGCCAAAGACCAAGCGGAAAGCCAACGGCACTGGCTCTGCAAAGAAGTCAAATGGTGTCAAGAAGGTTGAGTCCGATTCCGATGTGCCACTGATGAAGAAGCCTGTCAAGAAGACTAACGGAAAGGTCAAATCCGAGGATGTCTCTCCAAAGAAGGACAAAGCTAAGAAGGAAGACAGCGAGGAAGCAGAGGAAGTGTACCGATGGTGGGATGCCCCAAAGAAAGAAGACGACAGCATCAAATGGGAGACTTTGGAACACAACGGCGTTATATTTCCGCCTCCTTACGAGCCGCTCCCAAAGAACGTCAAGCTCATTTACGATGGTGTACCTGTCACGCTATCAATCGAGGCGGAGGAGATCGCTGGATTCTTTGGCGCCATGCTGAACTCTGCACTCAACGTCGAAAACCCTACCTTTCAGAGAAACTTCTTTGAAGACTTTACCGAAGAAGTCAAGAAGACAGGTGGTGCAAAGGGTCCAGACGGACAGAAGGTTGACATCAAGCACTTCTCCAAGCTTGACTTCAGCAAAATCTTCAACTACTATGATGGCAAGAGTCAAGCTAGGAAGGCTCGTTCTACTGCTGAAAAGAAAGCTGAGAAGGCTGAGAAGGATCTAGCCGAGGCCGCGTACACACACTGTCTCTGGGATGGCCGCAAGGAGCAAGTTGGTAACTTCCGTGTTGAACCCCCTGGACTCTTCCGTGGCCGTGGTGCGCATCCCAAGACTGGCAAGGTCAAACGCAGAGTTCTTCCCAACCAAATCACTCTCAATATTGGCAAAGAGGCTACTGTACCTGCCCCCCCGGAAGGTCACAAATGGGGTAAGATTCAACACGACAACAAGGCCACCTGGCTTGCCATGTGGCAAGAGAACATCAACGGCGCCTACAAGTATGTCATGTTGGCTGCCAAGAGCAGTGTCAAGGGACAGAGTGATTACAAGAAGTTCGAGAAGGCTCGTGGTTTGAAGGCACACATCGACCAAATCCGAAAGGACTACACCCGAGACCTTCGCGCTGAGCTGATGGCAGACCGTCAACGAGCTACCGCAGTCTACTTGATCGACAAACTCGCTTTGCGTGCTGGTAATGAAAAGGACGGTGAGAACGAAGCCGAGACCGTTGGCTGCTGCTCTCTGAAGTATGAACACATCACCCTCAAGCCTCCGAATACAGTCATATTCGATTTCTTAGGAAAGGATAGTATTAGGTACTACGATGAGGTTGTGGTTGATGATAAAGTCTTCAAGAACTTGAAGATGTTCAAGCGTGCACCAAAGAAAGAAGGTGACGATATCTTTGACCGCCTTACCGTAAGTCCAATCCAGTGTAGGCAAAAATCCACACTAACACGAATAGACTACCCAACTCAACAAGCACTTGAACAGTTACATGCCTGGCCTCAGTGCAAAGGTCTTCCGTACTTATAATGCCTCATACACCATGTCGAACCTGTTGACAGGTCTCAAAGACACCAACATCACCATGCAGGAGAAGGTCAAGCTCTACAATGACTGTAACCGGGAGGTTGCCATCCTGTGTAACCACAAGCGTACTGTCGGTGCTGGTCATGAGGCACAGATGGAGAAGATGACCGATCGTGTAAGTAGATTCTGTCTCCCAAAATTGGTACCGACCACAGTCTAACCATTACTACAGATTAAGGGCCTCCAGTATCAACAATGGCGCTTGAAGCAAATGATCTTGGATGTTGATATCAAGCAAAAGAGGAAGCATGCAGCCGAATGGTTTCAGCTAGACAGCGACCTCGATCAAGAATGGATCCTCGAACATCAGGCATTCCTTGTCCAAGAGATGCGCACCAAGATCGAGAAGAAGTTCCAGAAGGACAACGAAAAGCTCGTTGCTGAGGGTTCAAAGGAAATGAAAGCCAAGGAGCTCACTGAGAGACTTGAGGCTGCTGATGATCTGGAGAAGAAGTTCAAGAAGGAGAACAAGACTAAGAAGGTCGAAGCTGAAGGCAAGGGACCAACAGTTGAGAAGTTCATGAGCGCCCTTGAGAAGCTTGACGGTCGTATTGCGACTATGAGACTTCAGGCTGAAGACCGAGAGGGCAACAAGGAAGTTGCGCTCGGCACAAGTAAGATCGTGAGTAGCCTCCCTTTAAATCTTTTCATCGCCAAACTAACCAACCCAGAATTACATTGATCCACGTCTCACGGTCGTCTTTGCCAACAAATTCGACGTCCCCATCGAAAAGTTCTTCTCCAAGACCCTCCGAGAGAAGTTCACCTGGGCTATCGAATCCATTGGAGACGACGATGCATGGGAGTTCTAGGCTCGCCTATCAACACGGTCAGAACAAATCAATGCCGCACCCACAGCTATTCGACGGCTGGCCTCTAAGCTTACAACATTGTATTTTGCTTTGGGATATCCCGTGCCATTCTTTTTTTGATTTTCACATTGCATACACATTGCGAGCGGGGGCATAGGGGGAGGGCAAATCACTTAGCATGATTGCAGTTTGACTGATGAAAGACTTGGACACACCAGATTAAGATCTCCCAGAACCAGCTTTGGTTGCTGCTGCTTTCTCTCCGTGGCATGTTCTTTTGGAGGGACCCACAGAGGCTCTCTCTAATCGTCGGCTTGCAAAGCTCTTGAAGCAGAGCGTACATTGAAACCAATAGATGAACATAAGTAGTGGAATCAATTGAATCAAAAAGCACTCAAATAGCCATTGAATGTGACTATTGCCTCCTTATGATACTTCCTTGTTGGGTGGCTGTTCCTCTTTTTCGCACAGCACCCGTCTTATCGCACGTGGTGATAGCTATGTATCAGTTGACATTTGGAAGGTCCATCCGCTCTTCATATCCGCGCCGATCCAACAGTCAACGACAACATGAAGCCTCTGCCGCGAAACCTGACACCTCGCCAGCTTGGAGGATACGTGTGTAATACATGTACTCGTCAATTGGGCCGACAGAGGAGGAGATACGCCTCCGCGCCACCACCAACACCAGACATCTACGATGTAGTCTGTGTGGGAGGTGGACCAGCAGGATTGAGTCTGCTAGCTGCTCTGCGTACACATCTCCCATCTCAGACAAGTCTGTACAACATCTAGCTGACACCATATCAACAGGTTCATCCCCCGCAACAGCTAATCTCAAAGTCGCCCTCATCGAGAGTCAAGACCTCAGCAAGACCCGCGCGTTCTCACTACCCCCAAACCAATTCTCCAACAGATGCAGCTCGCTCACGCCATCTTCCGCCCGCTTCCTGGATAAGATTGGGGCCTGGACTCATATACAAAGGGATCGGGTTCAGGCGTATCAAGAGATGCAGGTCTGGGATGGCATTACAGGCGCGAGGATCGAGTTCGACTGGCCGGCAGAGAAGCAGGGTGGTACGATTGCTTATATGAATGAGAACCTCAATCTTACATCTGGACTGCTGAAACGCATTGGGGAGATGGGAGGGGTGGAGGTGTTGGATGGGCAGAAGGTTGAGGATATTGTGCTTGGACAGGCAACTGAGGATGTTGATCTCAGTAGTTGGCCTGTGGTGCAACTCAGTGGGGGGAGGAAACTTGCTGCGAGGCTGCTGGTCGGTGCTGATGGTGCGAATAGTCCAGTGAGGACTTTCGCGGGGATAGGGAGTAAAGGGTGGGATTACGAGAGGCATGGAGTCGTGGCTACAATCCAACTAGATGGCAATGGATGGGGAGGAGAGGAGGTCAAGACTGCGTATCAGAGATTCCTGCCGACTGGACCGGTGGCTATGCTTCCTCTCCCAGGCAGTTTCTCGACGCTGGTTTGGTCTACTACTCCTGCTTTGGCTGCTCATTTGAAGACCTTGAGTGCGAAGGACTTTATTGCTATGGTCAATGCAGCTTTCAGGCTGTCGCCGGTTGACCTGGCATATATGCACACGCAAGCTGAGGGCCAGGCAGAGGAGTTCAAATGGCGCTCCCAGCATACCGACTTCGATACGCAGCGCATACCACAGCTTGCCGTAGGGGTCCAGGAGGGAAGTGTAGCATCATTCCCTTTGAAGCTCCGACAAGCCGATACATATATCGGAGAACGAGTTGCTCTCGTCGGAGACGCAGCGCATACCATCCATCCTCTAGCCGGACAGGGACTCAACCAAGGCCAGGGCGACGTCGAGAGTCTTGCGAAGACGATCGAATTCGCGGTCACTCATGGGCAGGACATCGGCGTCCAAATGTCCCTGGAGACGTACAATGCGGAGAGATATGCCGCAAACCACGTGCTGCTGGGTATATGTGATAAGCTACATAAGCTGTATGCTATCGAGAGTGGGCCCCTGGTGCCTCTGAGGAGTCTGGGACTCAGGGCTGTGAATGCTCTTGCGCCCGTGAAGCACTTCTTCATGAGTCAGGCGGCGGGAACTGGTGCGAAGATATTGTAGGACTACGAGTAAGGTCTAGGGAACTGGACGAGCGAACCAAGGAACGATATCTGAGTGTATTATTATAACGGGCAAGACGGGATGAGGGCACAGATAAGTATGAGACATATAGCCAGTTCGCGCGGAGAATTAGAATTGCGCCTTTGTACGGAGTAGCATAGTCGTGGTGTGGTGTTGTGTTGTAACTGGCTGGCTGGCTGAAAGTTCTGGAACTGAAGCATCGTCTGACCTTCCTTCCTGCTCATGCACCGTGCCGGAGAAGTACAAGAGTCTCTACTTGAGTCGAGAGCAGAACAAGGAAGCCCGACCTTACCTTACATACCTTACTCTGGACTGCAGATTGTGGAGGAATTATACACAGACGACCCCCTAGGGATACACAGACGACCCCCCCCCCCCACTTAATGCCGGGCGGTGACCTAAAATGACAGGCGGTGAACTGAAGTGATCTTAACATGGCTAAACACCAAAATTTATACGTGACGCGATGTAAAGAGCATAACGCTGCACGAACTTACATCAAAAATCATCACTCTCACTTTTCTTACTTTTCCAACCTCCGCAGATATGTCTTCGTCGGTTGAGCCTCTTTCATTGCCTCCCACTGGCTTTTATTCGTCTTTTGATGATCTTTTGGAAGCCGCACAAGCTCATGCTGCCATCGCTGGCTACGCCTTTACTACGGAACGTAGTACGAAGAGGAACGGTCGAATAATCAAGACTCTAAGTTGCAAAAGAGGTGGCCATAGTTTTCAGCCTATCGAGAATCGAAAGCGTCAGCGAACAACCTTCAAGATCAACTGCCCCTTTCGAATTACCGCAAAAGAGAGACCTACAGGAAAGTGGGAGCTTTGTTACTGTCAGACAGCTTCGACTCAAGAGCATAATCACCTCCCCGGAGAAGCTCAAGCCTTTATTGAGCACCGCTCTCGAGAGCTTACCTCTACAACCCTCGAAACTATCGTCAAACACCATATCAACGGTATACCTGCCTCCCGAACCGCGTCTGTCTTTCGGAGCCAAAACGAGGGTTCAATTCTTGCCCATCGAGATATCTACAACGTTGTTGCAAAGTACAATCGAGAGTCGCGTGGGAATCGCAGTCCTCCGGAGGCTTTGATTCGAGAACTAGAAGCTGAACAAGTTGCTGGGAAGGTGATATTCGAGTACGAGAGAGATGGAGATGGCCATATATCGAGACTATTCGTCGCAGATTCGCGGAGTATCGACTACCTTAATCAGCACCCTGATATCTTACTTTTGGACTGTACTTACAAGACCAACAAATTCGACATGCCTCTTGTTAACGTCCTTGGAGTTGATAATATGGGGAAATCGTTCTCTGTCGCCTTTGCCTTTCTAGATTCAGAGGTCGAAGAAAACTACCTTGCTGTTGTACGCAAGATTAGTAGTCTTTTCAAGCCAGGTCTCTTTCCATCGATAATCGGTACGGACTGCGAATTAGCTTTAATACACGCTATTGAGCTCACTTTTCCAGCTATTCGGACGAAACGCTTTCTTTGCTATTGGCATATCTCGAAGAACGTCTTAGTCAATTGTAAAGGGAAGTTCCCTACTCTAGAGCGCTGGGAAGAGTTCTCTAAAGGTTTCGCTACTGTCGTACACGCCTCATCCGAATGGCAATATCTCGAGTTGTTGGAAGATTTTCAAGACGAATTTCATTGGAATAACGGTGAGCTTTGGTCTGTCGAATCTGCCAACGCCTCTCCGGAAGAGCTCCAGGCTATGGCTACAAATAACTTAGAGAGGGAAGCTATTGCGTACGTTGTCGGACAATGGTTGAATCCTTATCGTCAGTACTTCGTTCGAGCTTGGATTGATCAGTACTTCAATAGTAGTCTTGGTTCGACGTCTCGATTAGAAGGAGCTCACCATATACTCAAGAATTGGATCGGGAAGCCTACAAAAGACCTCACGCGCGTTTGGCAATCGATTCGACTTGCAATCGACTCTCAATTGAATGAAATCATGGCGAAGAAACACCAGCAAGCACAAGTCACTCCAGCAAGCCTCTCAGGCCAATTTTACTATCAATTAATTGGTAAAATCACACACTTTGGCTTACACCATTTACGAAAACAACACGAGCTTTGGCAAAAGTATCAAGGGGAAGATGAGCCTCCAAGTTGTACAGTTACCTGGAGTCGATCAATGGGAATGCCTTGTTGGCATATTATCCAAAGGCGTCAAGCTGACAATCAAAGTAAGAGCTCTCTTGCCGATTCTCTTAGTATTTAGTTGATCTCTATTATAGCTATCACACCTTTTGATTTCCATCCTCATTGGCACCTTACTCGACCAGCGCCAGGCTACGCCTACGAGCTTCCCCCCTTACCTATACTCGACCTAATATCAAGGCAAATTCGTCGTACTAGAGAGGTAGAGCAACGAGCTTTGAGTCGGCAGTATAATCGGCAGATACTCGCAGAATCTGGACGAATTCTCAGCCAATTTGAGCGTTTACCGCGCGAGAATATGCAATCTAAACTGGCCTATTGCTCGTCCTGTACTCCGTATAATCACGACAAGAAAAGGTGCGTAGGTTGTCGGCATACAGGCCATAATAGGAGCAATTGTCCGTTTCCTTCAGAGAAGACAGTAGCGATGCCTAGAACAAGTGGGATACCTCAATTACAGGGCCAAAATCAGCTTGGAACCCCTATTCGTGCATTTCAGTGGTCTCAAGTTAAGGAGCAGGATTTTGAAGTAATTCCGAGTACTCAGTATTAAATTCAATTTTTGAAGCCTATCAGTATTATATTATTTGTACATGTATTTATTCATTAGTTTGACCTGTACTTCCCTTATAAATCTAATGCGCAGGTACCCCCTATTCTAAAGGTTTTCTGCCGGATTTACAGGGGGGCAAGTGGGGGGGGGTCGTCTGTGTATCCCTAGGGGGTCGTCTGTGTATAATTCCTCAGATTACAGGGGGGCAAGTGGGGGGGGGGTCGTCTGTGTATCCCTAGGGGGTCGTCTGTGTATAATTCCTCAGATTGTGCAATGTACAGTACCCATCCATCGGTAATCTGAGACTATGGCGCAAAGTCTAATGCCTTGACATTGATCGTCCGTCGGCTGATGCGGCTGATGGGCGTGAGGGTGTTAAGATGATACAGTTGAGCTCAGGCCTGAAAAGCAAAACGAACAGACGAAGAAACGGACGAACAGATGAACGGGCGGACGTACGGACGGGTATGTTTGTATGTCAATTAGGTTAGTATGGAAGATTTTCGGGCTGGTTAGATAGATCTTTGACAATTTATAGCAAGCAAGTAAGCCGGTGGGTAAGCGAGCAAAAGACGGAAATGCAGGAACATGACAAGTACTGTACCTACAAGTCGAGTGAAGCTGTCTATTCACACCTGAGTGTGTGCACTTCCTGACTGGACTTCACTCGGCCAAAGGGCAAGCAAGTGCAAGAGCAGGCGACTTTTGTTGATGTCTCTCGCATGAGTAGATTTCGCGGTGGAGCAGTCTACAAATCGGAGCAAAATGCCGGAGGGACGAGCACAAACAGTCCCACCACCTGCCTCTTGTAGTCTCTTTTCCCTTTCGTCTCCTCCCCTCCCTTTGCCTGAGGTACCTAGGTACCTACTGTGGACACACTGGCACAGTAGCTTTGCGAGATTAGTACCTTGACTCTTTGGCCTGGCTAGGTTTACAAGAGTCAGTCAAGAGTCGAGTCAAGAGTTGAGAGTCAAGTAGGTTCATGTTTGGTGAGCGAGCGAGCGAGGGAGAGAAACAAAAATGTCTCGGACGGGTATGAGTGGGCACTGCACACTTTCTTCTCTTGCGTCGGAGGACTCGAGGAGTCTGACCACCGGAACAAATTCTACTTTACGAAAAGTCTCACTTTTCCTTTTGCCAGTCCTCTCCGAATATGTAGCCAAGGAAAGGGGAAGTTAGCTTGCAGTTTTCTGTCAGTCCTCCGTCCGTTCAGGTTGAAGTCAAGTCGTCAGCACTTCGAGCTTCAGTACTCAGCAGTCAGAACTTTCAGTAAACACCTTCAGCTTAAACCCAATCTGGGTTTTGCCTTTTTCCCGCTGTCGTCCAAAGGGGGCTTTAGGCTTTGTAATCGCTGTTGACGTGCAGCTGCTCTAACCTTTTCTTCTCCTCCCAGCACTGCGATACACAACCGGTATCACCAGTACAGCAAGTCCCTCCCTGTTGGTCCAAATCCAAAATCCGATAGCCCACCAAGTCTGGTCTGGTGTTTGGAGATCGCCAGGAGGGTGATGAGGATCAAACCGTAACGTCCATCCACCGGCACCACCACCACCACCACCACCACTTGCGCACCAACATCCAACAACGCCCCTCATCATGCACACCCACTCAGAAGTTCAGACGATTCCTTCCAACTCTCGGAGACTTGTTCGTAGATGTGGAGAGAGCGCATGCAAGCAGCAGTGCGGTGCAGCACGCACAGAGGCGGTACGTGCCCGGCAACGTCCAATGCCGCACCCAGTCCTCCCTGACTGGTTGCTTTGATGTTTTTGTTTACTGCCTCCCCCCTGCCCGACACCTCCACACTCGGCCGATCCCCCTCTGAGAGAAAAGAAGTTCTGCGTGAGATGAGATGAGCACCTCATGCTCTTTGATCCCCTCCAGTGATCAGTCAATCGCATTGGCTCGCGATAACCTCACATCCTGGCCGGCGATGCGGTGCAGGGGCGTCCAGGCCAGACGTGTGTATGTGCGCTGAACCTGGAGGGGCCGAGAGTCAAGTGAGTGAGTGAGATTCATGAGAGATACCTTGTTGATGCAGGAGCTCGTCCCTCTTCCCTCCCTCTTTTTGCTCATGTAGGTACCGTACATAGGTACATAACTGTTGGCGCATCCTGATCCAGCTTTGTTTGCTTCATGTTTCTGATTCTGTTTCGTTTGCGATTTCATCTGATCCGGTCCAGCTGAAGCTCAAGCCCAGCCCCAGATCCAGAGAACGGACGGTCCATCACCCATCCCCCCGTCCAAGTCACAATCCTCGTTCGTCACCAGCTATTATTGGTGCCGCCTCCTATTCATTCGTTTTTCTCTCCTGTCTGAGTCCGGGTCTGCGTCGAGACGCAGCACTTAATACCAGCCATGTCTGCCGTAACCGTCCGTCGCCGTTCTTCCCAATATTCGCTTTTTCCCAGCTGTTCTTCCACGCCACTGCAGAACAATCCCGCTAGTCCACCTCCAAACGGAAATGGAAATATTGGCAATCTACCACGAAACTTACACAAGCGCCATTCAGAAGGTTCAATACGCGAGCGAGCCAGAAATATATTGCTTCGGGCCTCCCTAAGTACAAACGATTTCCCGTCAACGAGAAGGTCGAAAAGCAACGACAACAGTAATAATTCTCCCGATCTCGCTACCATTAACCACCACCACCTCTACCAACAACAAGCGAAAAAACAACCGAACAATATGGACCGGCTCATTCCTCTCAAACTCGAGGCGAGCATGTCTGATACAAAATCCCCGCCAACTTCGCCGAAATCTCTTCCATTACTGCCTCTCACAGAAGTCGACTCAGTCCCCATTCCAGCACCGCTCAACCCCGCCAAACCCACCAAGAAATCTCGCCCTGGCCCCGTCACCGACCTGACTATCCTCCCATATACTCAAAAAGAGTGGGCTGCAGTCATGGAAGAAGTCAGGATGTTGTACTCGAAAGGCCAATATAAGCATTGTGCTATGAGATGCAAGCAGATTCTTGACGGAATTAAAGATCCTGTAAGTTTCGAGCGAGGCCTCAAAGATGAACTCCAAAAAAAATTAAATTTATTTACTAACGAAATTTTCAGTATAGAGTTCACCCTCTCTATTCGATCTATCTGTCTTTCTTCGCTGCTAGCTCGTTAGAAATGACAGCCAGCACGCTCCACAACCACTCCAGCACCAAACTTCCCCTCTTCCAGGAATCGCTTGCTTTCTACCAGAAGGCCGAGTCATTCGTTGAATACGCATCTTTCTCCTCCGATCCTAACATCGCCTTCGCCACCCGCCAAATCTCCATGTACGGACACGCATCTCACTCCTCCATCTCATCCAGCATCCGCTCCTCAGTAGACTCGGTCTTCTCCCAAGCATCCGCCTCCTCAATGTACTCGGCCTCCTCATCCACCTACGGCGACTCGCCCACCTTCGAAGAAAGCTCTCTCAAGCGCAGCGCCTCCAACTCCTCCTCATCAGAAGAAAGTGAAGGTTCCAGACGCCGCTCGGGCCGTTTCCAGAACCGCAAGAAGAAAGTCTCCTTCTCGCTACAACTCCCAACCCTCGATTCCGAAACCTCCCTCGACCTCTCCGCAAACCCCAGGAACGGAGACGCCATCGCAGCTACATCTATAGCTGATGCCTCAACCCTCCTAGACGCCTTCCCAGCACCTCCTTCAAAAGAGAGCTCTCCATCTCGAGCCTCATCGCCGGCCAAATCCCCCCGTGAGAGCCTCTCGAGTATCTACCTCTCGCAATCCGTCACGCGCTACCGCACGCACCTCACCTCACTGAAATCGCAACTCGTGTTCCACATCTCGTCCATCCACGCGCAAATCAGTACTTTATCTGAAATACGACGGCCGAGACGCTCGAATACGCCGACGCAGTATTCGTTTGATCGTGAGGGTGGTGAGGAGCTCGAGATGGGGAGAGGGAGAAGTGGAGGTGCAAGTGGGAATGGAGAGGAGAAGGAGAGGGAGAGCCGGAGACCGGAGTTGAGAGAGAGGATTGAGAGGCTGAAGGAGATGGGGTGGAAGAGGAAAAGGTTCGATGGGGAGAGGTATCGAGTTTTGTGCGAGAAGGCGCTTGGGGAGGTTAATGAGCGGCCTTGAAATCGTCTCCTTTCCTTTATTCTCACTAAGGAAGGAAGGGGATTATGATATGGGAAGAGAGGATATGAGAAGGACGGAATGAGATGAGATTCTTTACGAGATTACGGAACAACACCCCCTTTTCATTTCGACATACGCATACGCACGGAGGCACGCATTTTCATGCATTTTCACCCTTTTTCTTTTTTCCTTTTTCTAACGGCAGAACGGTGACGAGACTCCGGGGTTTGGGATTTGAGATTTGGACTTAGCGTTTCTACTCTTCTTTGTTGCTGGCCTTTTCTTGCTTTTTGGTGCATAACTGCTGGGTGGAGGCTTATTTGTTTGAGTGCTTTGTGTTTGTTCGTACATATATGATACCACTTTGATTAGTTTTATAGTCAAGAAAACTACCTTTTTCTTTCCCGTAAGAAAAAATTGAAAAAAAAATCCAAATACCATCATTGTTGTGTGTGACTTGAGACTTGAAACTTTGAGACCGACTTTTCTCTGACCTTTTTGCTGCTTCCCTGGGTGAGACAAATCCATGGTGACATCGGGAGAGTACACTATACTGCTCTGCCTGTATTGTAGGTGTAGGTAGGAGAGATAAGTTTGGAGCTTAGTAGCTTACATTTAATTCAGTTCTGTTCCAAGTCATGGATCTTATCTAAGAAAGTGCCTCTGTGCTGGGCTGAACTCGGGTATCACGAGGTTAATGAAGGGGCAAGAGACACTAAAGGATGGGAGTTGCAAGGTATACCTAGATAGGGTTTGAATAATCTGTATTTTTGGGGGGAAAGTCTCAAAGGTAAGAGTAAAGTGTCACTGGCTAATATCGACAAACGCAGAATGAAGTCCATGAAGTAGGAGAGCAGGAGACAGAACGATTGAAAAGTGTAACGTCAGTCCCTATTTCGGGTATCGGCTTTCGCAAAGAGAACGTAGGAAAATCCCTAAAGCAAAAAAAAGGGAACGAAGAAGAGAGATGTCCTACAGACAGAACCACAAGAGACCAGACCAGACCAGACCATGTAACCCAGAAAGAAGCCTAGCTAGCTGGCAAAAACCAACGCAAAGGTCTATTCATCCTGAGAAGCTCTTGCGTTTAATAGCGTTTTCTTGCGCCTCCTTCTCCACCTGCAACTGCTTCTCGCTCTCCTTCATCTCCCGCACTTTGGCCAGCACAATCTCCCTGAAGATGGCTCCCTTTGCAATCTTACTCAGGGATCTCTTTCCACCGGGTGCGCTGCCTGCTGCTGTGCTGCTTGCTAGTCCCGCACCTGCATCTTGGCCGCTTAGGGCTGCTCCCGCGGCTGCTTTGGCATCGGCTGGAACGTCGGCTTGGCCTGGTACATCTTCTTCTTCGTCTTCCTGCATCTTGAGCATTTCGATGCGGTTGGCAAGCTTGACGATTTCGATACCGCGGCGTAGACGAGCCTTGGCCATGTAGGCCTTGATCTCGGGCAACAAATTGTGATCGGTTGCATTCTCGCCGCTTAGCCATGAGTGACGAAGAGCTTGCTATTAAAACTGTCAGAAATGCAATGGCGAATTGAGAGAGTGCGAAAATACCTTGCTCGTAGATCTATCGTCTGCATCCGGCTGCAAAAGATGTCCAATAAAGTCCTTGGCGTCATCACTGACGTCCTTCCAGTACCGCTCATGGAAGATAACTCTGGCACTGCTGCATTCCTCGATGAGCTCCTGGAGATTCTCGCTCCGGAAAGGAGAATAACCGCAGAGAAGTGTGTAGGTGATTACGCCGAGAGACCACATATCGACTGGCTTGCCATGTCCCTTCTTCAACA
Organism: Leptodontidium sp. MPI-SDFR-AT-0119; assembly: GCA_020726505.1. Lineage (NCBI taxonomy): Eukaryota > Fungi > Ascomycota > Leotiomycetes > Helotiales > Leptodontidiaceae > Leptodontidium > Leptodontidium sp. MPI-SDFR-AT-0119. The sequence continues at coordinate 1,899,903 of JAHLEZ010000015.1, forward strand.
TGACCTCAGGGGCGGCATAGCCGAAAGAACCAGCCATTGTTGTGAGCACTTCGTCCTTCGAATCAAGCATCTTGGCGATTCCGAAATCTGCAAGAACAAGGTCGGATCCAGGATTGGGTGTTAGGTAGAGTAGGTTTTCGGGTTTGAGATCTAGTACTGTTAGATGCTGGAATGGAGCGTGGGAAATAAGTCATACCTCTGTGAACGACATTATTGTCGTGTAAGTAATCGACAGCTTCAAGAACCTGTCGAATAGTCTGTGAGGCATCCTTCTCTGTGAACCTCCCCTGCTCGCAGATACGATCGAACAATTCTCCTCCAGTTGCGAGTTGAGTGACGATGTAGTATTTATCCTGCATATCTTGTGAGCTTCTGCAAAAATTCCAGCAGCACTTCCTTCAGTATCTTACTCTCGACTCGAACCAATCCACGAACTTGACGATATGCGGGTGTTTCATTCGTTGCAACATCTCGAGTTCGTCGTAGACCATCTGCTCGTTTCCTTTGACATTCTTCTTGAGGATGATCTTCACAGCGACCTTGCCCGTCGGCCCATCTGCCTCGCGGACAATGCCATATGTACCAGCACCCAGCGTTCGGCCAAATCGATACTTCGCTCTACTGACTGGTTAGCAAATCCTCGGGGCGGTAGTGGGTGGCACGCATACTTCTTATCGTAGCTCTCTGGCTGGCCGTGCAGCTTGTTGAGCATGTTGGAGACTTCAACGGGGCGAAAGGCCATGGTTAGCCAGCGTTTTATAGGAACTTTGAGATAGGTGAGGGTAAAAAGAACGTCCAGCGCTCCCTGGCACAATCTAGCCATCTGCTAATACAGAGGAGAGGATGGATGGTTTCCTGCAAGCAGATCAAGCAAGTGCGGGGTGAAACTCACAACTCATCGTCGCTGCCGATTCTAGTACTCTCGCTCAATTGTCTGTCGTGGCTTTTGGCACTTTCCGGCGGCTTGAGGTTGGATGCAGAGAGCAACGTTGAAGAAGAAGTATGAAGTCACCAGCAAAGTATATGACTTTGAAGTGTGGCCTGGTCTGCCAGTCTGCCTTGCCGTCAGACCTGAACAAGAAACCCCACCCCTCAGCCGCAGCCAGAGTCCCAGGCCAGGAGGGGCAATGGCTGAGCATCTCAGGGATCCCAGCAAGTGTTTATCATCACGTGGATTGACTTTTCTTTCCTCCTCATACAATGTTCTGAAATGATTTAGCGACTTTGAACAGGCTCATTCATGGAACGAAGGCCACCTAGTTACCTGAGGAGGTATCGCTTTGCCGGAGACGAATTTAGCTAGCCTCGAAAGTTGTATATCATTGAGGCTATTCAGAGCAACAGGCAATAGAGTCATCAAATGTTATTGTCTAAATAGTTGATCCATGGTACACTGTGCAACACTTCCAGTTCTAGTTCTATTTAAAGGACTTTCCATCGACTCTGCCGCCTATCGATAAGCTCTTGCCTCGCCTTATTCTCCGCAGCCTCAAGGTTCACTTTGTACTCTCGCAAGCTTGAATTATTCGCATTGTTTGGACCGGTACCTCTCCTCAACATCCAAATCCCACAGACTCTGCAACCAGCTAGCTACTCGCCATTCACTGTCCAAGTTTCAAGAACACTCGATCAAAGAAGCAACAGTCCCTTCCTCGCAAAAGAATCAACACATCCCTCGAAACACTCCAAAACAAAAGAACATACCCAAGCCGAGGGCGAGCAAGAATGAGCTTCGCAACAAAACGTCTGTCAAAGGAGCTGTCGAAGGTTAGCCTTCCCTTCCCTCCGCAGTACTATGCAAGTCGAATAAGAACAATATCTAACAGGCACATCTAGATCCACGGCACGCTACCTCCAGGAATCGAGTTGGTGACGGCAGAAGGCTTCCAAGAATGGCAACTCGACATCAAAGTCCTCGACGCAAACCCACTGTACATGAACAAAGTCTTCCGTTTGAAATTCAAGTTCAGTCCTCAATATCCAATTGGTACGCTCTATTCCACCGTTCCCCAAGGGCTTGGTTTGCTTCTCAAGCAAACAAGCAAGCAAGGCAAGCTGGATCGGATCCCCGCTGCCTGCTTCACCTACCCCACCATCCATCCATGCATATTATTTCTCCCTTCTACAAGCACTCGAGTCTATGTCTATCTATGTCTTTGTCCAACCCAAGCTAACATATACCTTCCGAATAGAACCCCCAGAAGTAACCTTCATGCAAACAACCGACCGACCCATCCCCATGCACCCGCACATCTACTCCAACGGCATCATCTGCCTCGACCTCCTCGGCCAGCAAGGCTGGAGCCCCGTCCAGAACGTAGAGAGCATATGCATGTCCCTGCAGAGCATGCTGACGGGCAATACCAAGAACGAGAGACCCGAGGGCGACCAGTCGTTCGTGGCGAATAATAGGCGGAGACCGAGGGATATCGATTTTTATTATCATGATAATACGGTTTGAGGGTTTGCGGTTCGGACTTGAGAAGGAAGGGAAGGGAGGGGGTGGGTGGCTCTTGGGGATGTTTGGTGAGAGGCTGGGAGGGGATATTGCTTCGGATGGATGGGTGGCCATTACTCCCAAGGCTTTGACATGGAAAGGCATGGCGTTGCGTTTCGAGGACATGGCATAAGGAACGGATTGTATGAGGGATGACTTCAACGTGCTCTGCTTTGCTCACCATGCATGGGCTGATCCAAAGTGGTGGGATTCAAACATACATACATAGCCTTTGGATTTGGGGATTCTTGACTTCTGCTTTTCTTTTTTTGGCACTTGAAGAATGGGCATTCTAGCATGGCGTCTGGTTTCCCTTTCTTGTCTGAGTTGACTCTCGTTTCATAGCGATGATTTGGTTGATAAATGGGAATGGGAATGAGAATAGGGAAATAGAAATTTCTCTACCGATGTTTACGTGTTGGTTGGAGTGTGGATGGGAAGTGAATGTGAAATGAGTGGCGACTTAACTAATAGTATGTTTCCAAGTATATAAATGCCGTAGTGAAAGTACTACGTCATCTATAGATGTAGATAGTCGTGCTGGGGACTTTTGAAATTTGAAGTTTGACATTTGAAATTTGTATTGAAGTGACTCTTGATATCAAGAAGAGTCGGGACATTGAGAGGAATCAGGACATTGAAATAACTAGACAATGTTGCGAACATAGCAGGGCGAGCACAGGTATTGATTCACACTGTCAAAGCAATATCCACAAGTAGGTATGTTTGTAGCGACCCTGAAATCCCGAATCCGAAGTCTTGGGTAGTCTTGACCAAGGGCCACTGGGTCAATCATTCCGGGCACTCAAATATATTCACAAGTCAAAGTCGTATGGCAAATCTACTGCTTGTATTTTCTGTCTTCATTTCTCTCAGCACGGCCATCTTCCCCAGGTATCATATTGGATGCAGCAATCCCAAGCCCTCCTATCTGGCTACCCAGCAACGACGCCACAAAATCCATGCCTGCGATTGCTCTCATATGCTCATCCATCTACTTGTACAAGTCTAGTTCTTTTTTTGGCTTTATTTTTTCATTTCTTCTTTTGCCCGTTTGTCTGAATGATTATGATGCTGGAACGGCTCCAATAGCTTCTTGCGACGCGGGAGTTACATCAGCCGGCTTCTTTGGATCTGGTGTTGATGTAGCCTCTGGTGCTGCAGATGCCTCCGGTGCAGCTGGAGTTGTCTCAACTGGCTTCTCAGACTCCGCGACAGGTACGGCGACGGCCTCTGTCGTTGCTGGGATCTTCTCAGTCTCTCCCTTAATACCATCGACAACTCTCAGTCCTTCCGCCTCTTGAAAGAGACCTTCGAGATCTGCTTTCCGTCTCAGTCTCTGCTTGACCTCGGCAGCGACATCGACTAGGTCGACGAGAATGCCTTCTTTCTCAGGGTGGCCTTCGCGAAGACCCATCTCCTTGATCTTGACTTTGCCTTGAGCTACTTCATCCTCGCCAATGACGATCGTGAAGGGGACCCCGTTGACTTCTGCGGCTTTGAACTGGTTGGGTAGCTTTGGCTTGACTTTGTAGAGGAACTCGGCCTGAATGTTCGTTAGTGGAGTTTCATTTGCGCATTGTGGAGAATCCTTACCTTGATACCGGCTTCCCATAATCTGGAGCAAATGTCCATTCTCTCCTTCAATAAACCAGTGAAACCCTTTCCGCCAAAAGCCATAACAAAGACATCGACCTCATTGTTCCGTACTTGAACGGCATTTTTCTCTGCAGCCATCCGCGCTTTGGTAATTGAGAAGATTCTGTCAACACCAAACGAGATTCCCACGCAAGGAATCTGGTTCTTGCCTGAGAACATGCCCACGAGCTTGTCGTACCGTCCACCAGCGGCCACACTGCCAACGCCTACGCTAGGATCCGAGGAGCGATCCTCATCAGCGTCTGCTCCTGCTTTAGAAGGTTTCTTCGTGGATCTGGGTGGTGCTGCAGCAGCGGTGGATGTTGTTGCGACAGGTGCCGAGCCTGATGAGCCTTCTGTAACAACTTCATAAATGAGACCAGTGTAATAGTCCAGTCCACGTGCTAAGCTCAAGTCAAACGAAACATTATCCAGAGCTCTGAAAGCCTCCAGATACTCAAACAGTAGTTCCATGTCCGCGATACCTGCTTTCATCGACTCATTTGCTGCAAGTTTCTCGTCAGCCTTGAGTTTGGCTAGGAGATCCTTTTGGCCCTTCAGGACAACATATTCGCCAATCTTGTCTGCGATTTCTGGTTGCAGGCCTTTCTCTTCGGTCATCTCCTTGCGTACTTCCACCCATGGTAACTTGTCCAGTTTGTCAACTGCAGACGATATAGTACGAATCTTGTCTGTTGGTACCCCGCACACCTCGAAGATACCGTCCAGGATCTTGCGGTGGTTCAGCTTGATCGTGTATGCTCCCTTCCATCCCAATCCCTCGAAAACTTCAGTTGTGATCCGAATAACTTCCGCATCTGGTAACATAGGGTCGTAAGTACCCGCAATATCGAAATCGCACTGGTAGAACTCTCGCATCCGTCCCTTGGTCATAGCCGGTTGATCCCGTCTGTAGACCTTCGCGATGTGGTATCTCTTGATATTTTGGACGTCTCGGTTCATGGCCAGCCATCTTGCAAATGGTACTGTCAAATCGTACCGCAGAGAGCAGATCTCCCCACCCTGGTCCGCAAGATCGTAGATGAGTTTGCTGTCTTCACCATATTTTCCTGACAAGATTTCCTTCAATTCAAAGACTGGGGTATCGATCGTGACTGCTCCGTGGCGCTTGAAAACGTCGGTGATAGTAGAGAAGATTTTGTCTCGGATTACCATATCCTTTCCCTCCCCTTGTGATTGTCAGTACTGCGTCCAGTCGCACGTGGTTCTGAAGCCAACTCACAATCCTTCGTCCCCTTGGGAGTCTTCAGCTCGAACTTTTGGCCCTTTGGTGCCATCTTCTCCTCTTCTGTCCTGCGCCTCGCAGTTATGGAGAAATTGCGGGTATTTTGAAATGTTGCACAGGCTGGCGGAAATAGAATGGGTGGACGTGAAGGCTGTTTAAGTCGTGTTGATCTCGCAGATCTCAGCAGGTGTCGTTGGAAAGTCTTCATTCACCCTTTGCAAAAAGATTCGGCTTAAGAAGGCTGTGGAGGGGAAATATGAAAGTTCTGAGTCATTGGTGGGAGGGGAGGTTGATTCGGACGAGGCTGAAGAACCAATGGATGGATCCTGGCCTGCAGTGGCCTGGCCCTAGGTGGGTGGAAATCCTTTGGTGTCTTTCCATTTCGCTTGCCCAACCACGACCAGCACGACCCACTGCCATCGGAGCTTGAGCCCTCACTTGTCCCGCCCGCTTTCTGGCTTCTCTGCCCGCCTTTCATCTCCTCTTCCACTTGTCCACTCTTCCACTCTTCCACTCGTCACTCATCGCCGCCTCCATGTAGAAGCTCAATCAAGATGGCTCCTCATGTCGGCTTCGATACTGACCAGATCAAAGACAAGGCTCGGAAGGACCTTCTGTACTTGCTCGAGGGTGTAAGTAAGGACTCCCACCAACTCGTTGATCTGTGCAAGGCATCAACTGACCCGCTTGCCTGCAGGTGCGAGGAAAGAAGAATCTGGTCCTTGAGAGGTCTCTGGCTGGCCCAATTGGCATATTCGTCAAATTCTCGACGCTCCAGGACTACGGAGTTGACAAGGTCTTCTTCTTGGAGAATGGAAATGCGGATGTAAGCCAGCGAAACGTAGTATTCATTGCTCGGGGCGAGAGTGCGAAGCATGCGCAATCGATAGCCGGTACGTTATGCTCGATATTAGCCCGCCCTTATACACACCGAACTCCTTCCCTCTATGGGCTCTAAAAGTAGACTTCGTAGACGACTGCTTCCACTCTACCTAGTCAGTCTTGAGCCCTACATGAGTTAACTCAAGCATTGTACGGCACGATTAATAGTGACATTTCCGAAATTTTTATATGCATCTGTACACTGCCATCCCGTGCTGACAATCATGCAGATCACATCAAGCGCATGCAACGAGAAAGCCAAACTGGACATGAATTTTCAATATTCTGGGTTCCGCGGAGAACGCTTGTTTCCGAAAAGATACTCGAGGAAGCTGGTGTTTTGGGCGATACGAGCATTGCAGAATTCCCACTCTACTTCCTCCCTCTCGAAAAGGACCTACTGTCACTCGAGTTGGACGATTCGTTTTCAGACCTATATTTGAGGAGAGATCCCACGCCCACATACCTACTGGCACGTGCTTTGATGTTGATACAGCAAAAACATGGACTCTTCCCTCGCATCACGGGTAAAGGGGACAATGCAAAGAAGCTTGCTGATCTTCTTGCACGTATGCGACAAGAATTGGTTGCAGGCGAAGACACAAACGAGAGCAACCGGCTAGGCTTGACTCCAAGTACGACCATCGAAAGTCTCATTGTGATCGATCGCGAAGTCGACTACGCTACACCTCTTCTCACACAATTGACATATGAAGGATTGATTGATGAGGTCGTAGGGATTCAAAATAACCAAGCGGATGTGGACTCGTCTATTGTTGGTGCTGCTCCTCAACCTGCACCTGGATCTTCGAAAGCGGTGGGTGGAGCAGTGCAACCAAAGAAGCGAAAAATTGCACTGGATTCTTCGGACAAACTTTACGAACAGCTAAGGGATACAAACTTTGCGATCGTTGGAAGTCTGTTGAACAAAGTCGCCAGACGCCTCAAAACTGATTATGATGGCAGACATGGTACGAAGACGACAGCAGAATTGAGAGATTTTGTGAACAAATTGCCTGGATATCAAGCCGAGCAACAGAGCTTGAAGATTCATACAGGGCTCGCCGAGGAAATCTTGAAGCATACACGGACAGACCAGTTCAGTCGTTTACTCGAAGTACAGCAGAACTTGGCAGCTGGTGCAGACCCTTCCTCGCAGCATGATGCTATAGAGGAACTGATTGCGCGAGATGCTCCCCTCACGGAGGTTCTACGGATTTTGTGCCTTGAATCATGCATTTCGGGTGGTATTAAACCTCGCGAGTTGGAAGCCTTTAAGAAAATGATCCTTCAAGCCTATGGCTATCAGCACATTCTCACGCTTGACGCCCTTGAAAAGCTCCAACTACTTCTTTCTCGCAGCTCGCCAATGGCATCCATGATTCCAATGACTGGAGGGCCTGCGAACACCGGAACGAAAACGAACTACACTTACTTGCGCAAAGCTCTTCGGCTAATCGTGGATGAAGTCAACGAACATGACCCGAACGACATTGCATACGTCTACAGCGGATATGCACCACTGTCAGTACGCCTTGTTCAATGTATCCTGCAGAAGCAATACCTCACATCCATTACTCGCGGAGGCAATGCGAATAATACTGCTGGTGTCGCAACAGGCGGTGCATCACAAGGCTGGCGTGGGTTTGACGACGCAGTGAAGCATGTAAGGGGACAAACTTTTGATGAAGTACAGAAAGGAGAGGACAAAGCCGTAAAGGCTCGCTCCCTCCTGTCTGGTAGTGGAGAAAAGAAGACTGTTTTCGTTGTATTCTTAGGTGGGATAACTTTCACGGAAATTGCTGCATTGAGGTTCATTGCGAAGAAAGAAGAAGGTATGCAACATCACTAAGTCCCTTCTTATCAAACTCGACCATACTGACTTTCGCCTTGCAGCACGAAAACAAATTATCATCTGCACAACTTCAATCATAAGTGGAAACAGGATCATGGACACGGCTATTGAGAAGGCGACATTAGGAAAGAATGTCGTTCAGGATCTGTAGAACTTTCGAGGCAAATCATGGAAATGCCATGGCTTGATAGACTGTCTAATTATAATGTAATCATGATTTGACTAAAATAATTGCACAAGAAGTGAAGCTCATTCAACGAATCATTGACTTTCGCTCGTAAGATGTGCCTCGACAAAATGCAACGTCGGGGAAAGATATCGTCAAATTAAGCCTCCACGTGATTCTCCGCTTTGGCTTTCGCGAAGTTGTCCCTCATCTGGGCCGAAGATCTCAGAAGACGATATCAACTATCGAACCGCCCAACCACCCAGCGAACCACCGCGAGTCCTTTAGGGACATCTCTCTCCTTTACGAGCGACGGCGATACGACGAGGTAGATGACATAGCGCACCGTTGGGCAGGAACATATGAATGGGGACAATATCGTATGCGACAGGTGAGACCAGTTCCACGTGGTGATACATATATCAATATCAAGTCCGTTGAAAAGTCGCTAATACACACAGTCAGACTTCTGAGGATCGATTAATCAATAATTTCGATGATATTGGAGTGAGGGACTTGTGGAGGAGTGATATCAAGTGGCAGGGGAGCTTTTCGAGTAGCTGACCAGGCCCAGCCGTTACCGACTACCTTATCCTTCATATATGACCAAACAGTCAACAAGTCATAGGACTCAGGGATCTCGAGATGGCAGCAACAATGGATACTCATATGGCGCAACATGATGATCTTAATTTGATGGGTTTACAAGAGTTGGACTCGCATCTCTCAATATTCGAACCATCGAACATGGACATGGAGTCGTCCACTGGTACTCCAGAATCAACCTCAAATTACGAGGATGCCATCAACGCACCAGATCAGCTAACCACCATTGTTGTTAAATCGCCAGATGAGGTATACTCGCCAAGGGCTCAATATGGATCCCGTGCTAGGCCAACGGACCCGAAGCTTAATGCCATTCTGTATGTATTCGCGCTTTCCTCTCTTGTTTTTGGTTTCATCCCTTGATAAAGTAGTTATTGGACAACATCGAATCGACTTTAACATTTCTACTCTAGAGCTGAGCATCACACTAACTCCGCCTCGGATGGCAGCCTGCATCTTAGACCTGAGAGTGCTCGAGATTCAATGGCATCATCAATGGCTACGGATATTGACGACGGCTCATCAGCCCTTTCTTCGATATCGAGCAAAGCGACCTCGCCTACGGGATTCGATGCACACTCGAAAGAGACAAACAAGTTGGCTTCACAATTGGCGAAGCGTCGCGACAAATTCGATGTACGCCCGAGAGTCTCGATCCCGACTGACTTGACGCCGAGCGAGTATGCGAGACAATGCATTGCAGCCGCAGAATCGTCGCGCCTAAATCCCTACAGTTTGCATCCTGAGGAGCATGCTATGCTGCGCAAGCACATCAGTCATCAACAGGTCACAACATATCTCAATATCCGGAATGGCATTCTGAGATTGTGGACGAGGAACCCCATGATCGGAGTGATGAGAGATGAAGCTGTGGGATGCGCTAAAGATGTCCGTTGGTTTGATACAGCAAGTGTTTGCTACGAGTGGCTGGTACGACGAGGCTACATCAATTACGGTTGTTTGGAGCACGTCGAAACCAAGCGAGAGAATAAGAAGCCACGAGCCCCCAAGCGGAAACGAAAGACGGTTGCTGTTCTAGGAGCTGGCATGTCCGGTTTGGGTTGCGCAAGACAACTAGAAGGCCTCTTCTCTCAGTTTGAAGAGCGCTTCCGAGCAATGGGTGAAGATCCACCACGAGTTGTAGTGCTAGAAGGCAGAGACAGAATCGGCGGACGCGTCTATTCTCGAGCGATGAAATCGAAGCCAAAATATCCAACTCTCAGCTACGGAAGTCGACATACTGCCGAGATGGGAGGCATGATTATCACCGGCTTCGATCGCGGTAATCCGTTGAACATCATTGTTAGAGGTCAACTGGCACTACCATATCATGCCTTGAAGCCAGAAACCACGATTTATGATGCTATCGGAAGACCTGTCGACGTCAACCGGGATCAGTTCGCCGAGAAACTTTTCAACTATATTCTAGACCGTGTTAGCGAGTACAAGTTCAAACTTCCCACACACACTGTCGTTGATGGAGACAAGGATCTACTCGATGCTGGCCGAGATGTCGGCTCGGAAGGATCCAAGACGATTAGCGAAGTTGAAGACGCCACGAACTCGTCAGCGAATTCAAGTAAAAATGGATCTCGCGCCCCTTCAGAGCAGATGATCCCCGTCTCCTCGGACAGACTTACAGGCCGAGCACATCTAGAGCCAGGCATTCCCGCCGTGCATACGGCCGCCTTCAAAGCACAAGAGATAGGCTGGCGCCTTCGAGACGGTGTTGGAATCGAGCAGGATTTAGATCTCGAAAATGTAGTCAACTCAAAATATGCTACACTAGGCTTGGTCTTTGACGAAGCTATTCGACAGTACACGAGGATCATCGACTTTGCCCCGCTTGACCTCCAGTTGATCAACTGGCATGTCGCCAACTTGGAGTACAGCAACGCCGTCACTTGCAATAAGCTGAGCCTTGGTGGTTGGGATCTCGATGCAGGAAATGAGTGGGAAGGCAAGCACACAATGGTCACTGGCGGCTACCAACAGGTCCCACGAGGTCTATTGAACTGTCCAGAGCCACTGAATGTTAGGAGAAAGAGCAAAGTCAAGCGAATTTCGTACAGACCCGACACGAATGACTCTCCATCATTCATCGAATGCGAAGACGGTGAAACCCTTGAAGCGGACTACATCGTCTCAACTATACCATTGGGTGTTTTGAAACAGCAGAACATCAAATTCGAGCCAGCTCTGCCTGACTGGAAGATGGGCCCCATTCAAAGAATTGGGTATGGAGTTCTGAACAAGGTGGTTCTTGTTTACAAAGAGGCCTTCTGGGACGAATCCCGAGATATTTTCGGGACACTTCGTAATCCAGCAAACCGCTTCTCTCTTGATCAATCTGAATATTTCACGCAGCGAGGCCGATTCTTCCAATGGTTCAATGTCACCAACACGACTGGTCTTCCGACTCTGCTTGCTCTTATGGCTGGTGATGCCGCATTTTCAACTGAAAGCACCCCGAATGATCTACTCATTGGTGAAGCGACAAAGGTTCTGCGAAGCGTTTTTGGCGCGAGTGTACCCTCGCCAGTTGAATCAGTTGTGACAAGATGGGGTCATGATGAGTTCTCTTATGGGAGCTATTCATACACTGGTCCCAACTTTCAGCCAGATGACTACGATGTCATGGCTAAGCCTATTGGCAACCTTTTCTTCGCTGGTGAACATACCTGTGGTACCCACCCAGCTACTGTGCATGGTGCCTACATTTCTGGCTTGAGGGCGGCATCAGAAGTGCTGGAGACTATGATAGGCCCAATCGAGATTCCAGAACCTCTTGTATTACCCAACAATTCATCTATGAAGAGAAAGTCGGATGCAATTCAAAGCCCAAAGGATCCAAAGCAAGCACGCCTTGAAAAATACGAGAGAGAGGTGTGGGACGCCATCTACACTAAGCTCGGTGACCGACCTTGGAAACCTGCAAACAACTACGCAAACCCTTACCGCATGTACAGCAAGGACAAATGGGAAGAGGCAAAGAAGAAGTGTGAAACAGGTCGAAGACCAGGCAAAGGCAAACCCATCCCCAACGAGGTCAAGAAGATGGTCACGAAGATGTGGAAGGAGGCCTCCGATGAGGAAAAGAAGCCCTACAATGAGAGAGCGGACGTGCAAAAAAAGGCATATGCAGACGCCATGACAGATTACAATCTCAAAGCTGGCCAGTGGGATAAAGATGCCCTAGCCTACCGCGCTGTGTACGAAAAGGAGCACCCGAGCGTACCTACTCCAGAAGAGTTCGCCAGCCCTTCGAGAGATAGGAGAGCTAAGCGAGGTGTGAGTGGATATGCGGAGGATTCAGATGACGAGGTTGATGTTTAGTTAGTTTTGTTTCTGGGACTCGCTTGCATTCAATTGTAAATCATACGGAGCATCGGAGTAGCTTTGGCTTTTGGCTAGCATTGGCAGGGAGGCTAACCTGGGGCGCTTGACTGGGTGTCGAGATTCTAAGGTTGCATATAGCTACTTAATGAGCATAGATACTGAGACATCAGCAGCGTTTGCTTGGGGTATTGCTGTACATAGGATGCAGTTTTTCGAATCCAATACCTGCAACATTTCTCTTTCCTATACTCCGCGTGACTTCTTCCAATTCCTCTGGAAATCCTCAAGGCTTCTTTGATACCTTCAACAGCTCAGCAATAACAGCCAAACCTTCTTCTTCCGACGTACACAATTTCTCAATACCACAACTAATCATCAAATTATCCACCAACCCACCACTCTCTTTGACCCCAAACTCCTCCACAGACATACTCCCCTCATCCCTCAAATGCCCATCCTCCGCCCTCTTAACCGTATGCACCCTCCTCACCTTTTCAAAATATGGCTGTGCTCCATCAGTCGTATAGCCCACTACGACCTTCCCCAGCGCCGAACCAGCACCCATCTCATAAGCCGTGCCGACATCCATCGACGGGCCTCTGAACGGGGTCATGTTCGCCAAGATAGCATCACATGAGGATATCAGCGTCATGTTTGCGGTACGGATCGCGGCTGCGTGAGATATGCTTCCTGGTTCTGTGGTGGCGATTGTGTTGTCTAGTGGGAAGAGACCGGTTAGGCCGTGTTTGGTGCAGAGTGCTTTGAGGTGTTCGCCTCGCTGGATGGCGTTGGGCTCGAAGACGTCGGGGCCGGCGAGATAGACTTTTGGTGGGGTGGTGGTGCTCATTTTTGATTGTGTTTGGGGTGTGGGGAGGATGAGAAGGAGGAGAAGGTGGTTTGGGGATAGGTATTAGTATTTGGTTTGAGGGATTGAGAAGAGTGTAGTTGGAAGGTGGGCTTGATTTGGCTTGGCTTGTGAAGATATATTGTCACATGATGTCCCAAATAGGTAGGTGCATGAGGAGGTTGTGGCTTTCGATTGCTTGGGAAGTCTTTGGCAACTTTTTCTATTGCGAATAGTTGGCTGGTTTAAGGGTTGGGGAAATACTGGGTTGGTCTCGAGAAGGGTCGATCATGAAGTGGTTTCTGTTGACAAGATGTGACTCGCTTCAAGAGTATCAACAGATTCAAGAATTCAAAAATAGTAAACCTTAGATGAGTTTTTTGTCTGGGCCTTTGCCATTGCTTGGACATCAATTGGATGTTGATAGAAGATTACTGAAAAAGTTTCTAATACTATTGAAATTTATGTCTTGTTGTTTTCGAGTAACTGAATACTAAGTTACAGACCTGCTAGACAGACTGCTTTGCATACAATCCGGATGGTCTGCAAACGGAGACAGTGAGAGGGTCGATATTTTAATTCCCGTTCGAAAATAAATCAAATCACCGTCTACGGTATGCAGCATTGCATTTACTCTTCGGCGCGAAGGCGAGTGTGGATTTCATTTAGAACGTCGATATGTTTGGGTTCGGCAATTCTGACCAGGGGGCTGGCAGGCCGGCTATAGCCGAATTCCGAAATATACTAAGTATGCTTCAATGTTGCCTTCTGGAAATGTCAGCGCCTAGGTAGAATAAACAATAATTACATACATTAAATAGTCGTGCGCCTTCCCATGACATTTGGCAATTAACAATAATCGAAAATATACCCTAGAACCAAATACCAGTCATTTTTTTCTTTACCCCTGCACTGTCTCCCCATACCCCACCTCCCACTCTCAGCCCGATTTCGCTCCACTGTTCCGAACAGCTCGGCCCAAGGTCAGTCAGCTAGTGATGCTACTACCGTGCTTGTACCTTCAACTCTGACCGTTTCCCAGAAACTCTCCAAAGTATGTTTGCATTTCCTTGCACCACATCCTCACATCCTCTGTTTATTTGAAAATGCGTCGAGCTCTTACACGGGGTATCTCTGCAGCAGCAGTAGCACGAACCTCGGGTTCAACAACAGCTTTCAGAATGCCCTCAGCAGCCCAGAATTCGAAGGTCGCAACTCGCAGACTCCACGCCACGGCGCAACACCTCAAGCCAGCTACAGCCTCTGCTTTCACCGCCGACAACTACCCTACTACACACGAGAAGATCCAGGATGTGCAAGACACACCATACTTCATCGACAACAAGTTCGTCAAGTCGGAAGCTACACAGTTCATCGAGCTACACGACCCCGCAACAAACAACCTCGTAACAAGAGTTCCACAAAATACAGATACTGAGCTCAAGGCTGCGGTAGAGAGTGCGAAGAAGGCATTCCCGGAATGGAAGGCTACAAGTGTTATGGCTAGGCAGCAGATCATGTTCAAGTTCACTCAATTGGTAAGGGAGAACTGGGACAGGCTGGCTGCTAGCATTACTTTGGAGCAGGGCAAGACTTTTGCTGGTACGTTCAATTGAAATAATAACACTGGCACGAAGCTAATACTTTTATAGATGCCAAAGGAGATGTCCTTCGTGGATTACAAGTTGCAGAGGGAGCATGCAACATTCCTCAGCAGATGATGGGAGAGGTATTGGAGGTGGCAAAGGACATGGAAACGAGAAGCTACAGAGAGCCATTGGGTATCGTGGCTGCCATTTGCCCTTTCAGTGAGTGGTTAAGATCTCATGTGCCTCTGAAAATACTAATTGGACACAGACTTCCCCGCTATGATTCCCCTCTGGTCAATTCCAATTGCCACTGCTACTGGAAACTGCCTGATTCTCAAGCCCTCAGAACGTGATCCTGGAGCAGCAATGATCCTCGCTGAGCTCGCCGAGAAGGCCGGCATGCCACCCGGAGTTCTAAACATCATTCACGGATCTGCAAAGACTGTTGATTTCATTATCGATGAGCCAGCCATTAAGGCCATCAGTTTCGTTGGAAGCAACAGAGCTGGAGAGTACATCTTCACCCGTGGATCGGCGAACGGAAAGCGTGTCCAAGCCAACTTGGGTGCCAAGAATCACGCAGCTATCCTTCCAGATGCCAACAAGCAACATGCACTGAACTCAATTGTTGGTGCTGCTTTCGGTGCTGCTGGTCAGCGCTGCATGGCTCTCAGCACGCTTGTCATGGTTGGCGAGACCAAGGAGTGGCTCAACGAGCTTGCGGAGAGTGCTAAGTCTCTTAAGGTCAACGGTGGCTTCGAGGCAGGTGCCGATTTGGGACCAGTCATCTCACCTCAAAGCAAGGAGAGAATTGAACATTTGATCTCTTCTGCCGAGGAAGAAGGGGCCACTATTTTGCTCGATGGCCGTGGTTACAAGCCAGACAAGTACCCCAACGGCAACTGGATTGGCCCAACCATCATCACAAATGTAAAGACGCACATGAAGTGTTACACCGAGGAAATCTTCGGCCCAGTCCTGGTCTGCCTGAACGTCGACTCTCTGGACGAGGCAGTTGATCTGATCAACGCAAACGAGTACGGTAACGGTGTTGCGATCTTCACCAAGTCCGGAGCGACAGCCACCGCATTCCAGAAGAACATCGAAGCCGGACAAGTAGGAATCAACGTCCCCATCCCAGTTCCCTTGCCCATGTTCTCCTTCACCGGAAACAAGAAGAGTATCGCGGGTGGTGGAGCAAGCAACTTCTACGGAAAGCCAGGATTGAACTTTTACACACAATTGAAGACTGTTACCAGCTTGTGGAGAAGCGAGGATGCTATTTCCAAGGCGGCTGATGTGGCAATGCCTACTCATAGTTAAGCAAAAGTTGAATTGGGACGGAATGTAAATAACTTGATTGTGCTTCAATGTGTTGCTCAACGTCTGGGAACAAGTATGTGACAATAAGGTTAGCGAAATCAAAGCTGGCGAATCCACATTAGCGCTTTAAATGTCCGAAATCTCTCTAGACATTCAACTCATAAGCATGTCGCTTCTCAGGGGTCTACACAATGGGATAGCAGCTTCTATCGAGGCCTTCCCTCCCTAACTATCAATCCCGCTGCGGACGACAGTTCGTCCGCTTGTATGAAAGCCCCTGCAATTCTGATGGGATGCATCTTGGCAAAGTTGGATTTCTACCAAGAACCCTGCCACTCTCTTCTAACCAGTCCATCTTTCTGGACCACGACTCTACTTCACAGGAAAACTGTTCTCTTCATACTACCTTCCCGATTTGTTCTTAAATTTGCCATTCCCTCCCGTGTCTGGCAGCGGGATGAGTAATCGGGCGTAAGACGTGCCGCAGAAGAGCTTAGAATCTATAAAGACCCCTTTTAAGACTTCAATATCACACTATCACAGCCATCCAAAATCACGTTCTTCATCCCCTCAACATCTCACACAAAATGGCATACACATACAAAATCCATCACCTACCAGCCTCCGATCCAATACTGCTCCCATTCCTCGCTGGCAAGTTCGCCTCTCTACGCCTCTCAGCACTCACCGTCTCAGGCCCAGCATTTAGCTCCACATTCGAGATAGAATCCATCTTCACATCCTCCCAATGGATATCCCGTCTCCAAAGACCGCTCCTACATACCTTCGTAGCAGTAGCCTACGCAGCAAACACACCGCCTGAACTCCAGACCATCGATGCGGGAGATTGGATCGGAAGCGCCACCCTCCTCGGTCCATTCACCAAAGACATCTTCACTATCCCCGAGAGTGGCGGGCCGGAAGTGGGAGACGATGATGTGGAGAGCAAGTGGCAGATGACGGCTGTGTACAACAGCCCTCTGCATCGCGGCAAGGGGATCGCTAAGATGCTGATTCAATCCGCCATGGAGTTTGCGAGTCAGGAGGGAAAGAGGAAGGGGAGTAGAGTGAGGATTATGATTCATCCTAGGAATGTGCTTGTTAAGAAACTTTATGAGGGTTTGGGGTTCGTGGATGCTGGGAATTGTACCCTTGCGGAGGCGTATTTGAGTAATGGCGATGCGGAGATGTTGCCGGCTGATGGAGGGGCGAGTGATCCGGAGAAGTATCATGTAAGGTTGGGCATTATCATGATGCGGGTGGCTTCTGCGAGTTGATGGACCTGAGGTTGGTAAGAAAAAGTCGATTCTTTTGAAGTGCTAGCTAATTTTATAGCATAAGAGAAATAAGGCAGATGGGACATATAGACAGATGAAAGAACTAGACAATATCAGAAGCCAATCTATTCCGTTTGTCTTCAACTACTACATATCCTGATATTCTTCCACTTGGAATTATTGCAAGCTTCAAACCCACAAGAGATTTGAGCCCTCCCTAATCGTTGCAATCTCAAAGTATCCAACTTAAATAATAACAGTAGATAGTACATGTCTTCATATACAAGGCAGGAAGTCTCGTATATCTACTATCATCTTGACGCAAATTTCCTAGTTAATTGCCAGGCTTGTTAGACTGCAGGCGTTGTCTTGTGGCGTCCAATGGCAACCATGTTAATCTTATCTCCAGGCAGCACCTGCAACTGCCTCTCAACTGTCTCATCAATCCATATTGTCTACCGGATCGACCAAAGTAAGTCCGCCCTGTTTATACTTTTCCTGACTGAGCACTGTTTGCAAATTGCTTAGTTCGAAAACATCTAGGAACACTAAGTATCGGCTGTAAGCTGTCTTTGGAGTTGCCATCATGCGTCTTCTGGATATCACAGCCCTCACTCTTCATGAGTTCTTCGGTGTCAATATCCCTCCATACGCCATCTTATCACACAGAGTAAGTAGGATATGGTGCCTCATGGCTCCTCTTTCTAGTTGCTTCACATTCGTTGAGTCTTCAACTATCATCTAGTGGGAGGGTCGCGAAGTAACATTCCAAGATCTTGAATCCGGACCTCAGCCTGCTTCGCCAAGTTTCTCAAAGATCACGAGATGCTGTGCCCAAGCTGTTTCCGATGGCATAGAATGGGTATGGATAGACACGTGTTGCATAGATAAGACGAGCAGCGCAGAGCTCTCGGAGGCCATCAACTCAATGTTTCGCTGGTATCGCGAGGCTGATGTCTGCTATGCGTATCTATCTGATGTTCCCAGTGGAGGTGATTCGGAGAACCTGCAACAGCCGAACTCAGCTTTCCGATGTAGTCAGTGGTTTACAAGAGGCTGGACACTTCAAGAGCTTCTGGCACCTGAGACTGTAGTCTTCTTTAACGCGGATTGGGAGGACATCGGTACCAAGTACTCCATGGAGGACCTGCTGTCGTCAATCACGGGCATTAGCTTATTCGAAGACTTTGACAGCGCATGTGTAGCCCAGAAATTCTCCTGGGGCTCGAAGAGACAGACTACCAGGGAAGAAGATGGAGCTTATTGTCTAATGGGACTTTTTGGTGTGCACATGCTACCTCTGTACGGGGAGGGAAGAATGCTTTCTACAGGCTATAACTGGAGATCTTGCACACCACCACGGACGAGACTATTTTTGCATGGGCAATCTCCGCAGTTCCAGAGGGCAAAGAAGTTGGTATCCTTGCAGAATCGCCTCTTACTTTCATCCATTCTCAATTCATTGAAGGACGAACCTCGTTTGACATCTCTCGGCCAGAGATGGCCATGACAAACATAGGAATGCGTATGGAGCTATACCTCATTCCCGATAACAGAAGCCCTACTGGCGTGGAGAGGTTTCTGGCACCACTGAATTGTAAAGACCGAAGATATTCAAAAGATGTCCATCTGGCTATGACTCTGGTACGAGTCTCCGGTGATCTATTTTCCCGTGTGAGCCCTACAGTTCGGAACATCCAAGTTCCTGATGACGGAAACAACAACGATAAACGGCGAACACTCTCGTGACTCGACGTTTGACCAACTTCACTCTTAACCACGCCAGCTTGATAGAGCACGGTTTTGACTTTCTCTGCGTAGCTGAAGTCACGAATATATCAAGTGAATTCCCAACATGGGAAGTGGTTTCAATGACCACTTCCGGATGGACATCGATAGGGCCTTCTGGTGTATCGACATCGATAGAGGCTTCATTCTCTCAAAAAGTCGCTGCTGTCTATTTACGATACACGGTGAACAAAACCGGAGAGCACTTCATACTCGTCTTAAGCATTTCCTACGACGCTCCTCACTTGTCGATTGTCATTCCCGATCCGCTCGCAAAGTCCGAAGACAGTATTGAAAACACGATTCAACAACGCATAAATACGCGGATCAAATGGTCTTCTAAGCTGTTACCTTCAGGTAAGTCGGTATCCGTGGCTCATGAAGGTTGCCACACGCAAGGTATCGAACGACATTTCACGGCTGAGATAGTCATAGACCCAGGCGGAGAATTCAGATGGCCCGGCAGAGCTCATTTAGCCAATGAGGAGTTGTTTTGAGTTAATGCCGTTGTACGTACATGAGAAACAATGGGTTAACACATTACCAATGATTGTCTGTCAATAGGCTGCTTTCTTTTGTTTTAGCAGGTTTGCTCCCCAGAGTCTCCTTTGATGACGAAAATTGAGTGAGCTACCTACTGCTATCAATTCGGAAACCACTTCCTTTAGTGGAGTAAGGATATAAACTTTCCCCCTAAGCCTGTCTAATATTTTTTAGAAATTCACATTGCAGAGAGACTGCTCCGCTTCTGACCCAACCCCAACGGATTCCAGAAAGCCATACAAATATTGTCAACCACCATACATTCTGCCACGTAAAGCTCTATAGTGTACTCTTTCGATCATTATATTGAATAATGTACAGGCCAAATATCTTACTCTCATCCAGTTGACATGTCGATCCACCACAACTGATCTACTGTGAGGTAGTTGATCGTATTTAGAGACAGCATTGCCCCTCCACGTCATTGTTATTTTAATGTCCTTTCTGAGCTGCATAGGACTTTACACTCTAGTTAATTGTCCTTCGTTTGGACTCCGTCCAATAACACACACGTATAACATAAATTATATGGCTCTCCATGGCCATTCTCAGTCAGGAACACCCCTACCTCAAACTCCCTTCCCAAACTCCACCGGACTCCCCCCATCAACCCATCCAAACGCCGCCTTCAACCCATGCTCTTTACAAAACTCCCTCAACTTAGTGTCTCCCAGATACACTAAATTTTGAATCAGTGCACTCCTCTGCCTCTCCTTCATACGTCGCTTAACCCCTTCCTCAGCTCGTTTTTGGAGTTCGATGCGTCGTTTTGAGGCGCGGATCATAGAGGGTCGTTGGAGAGTTTCCGCCAAGTCGATGGTATCGAGAAGTGCGCAGTTTGCGCCTTTACCTAACATAGTCGAAATACTGCTCTCCTGTCAGCTTCGCCATTCTCTACTAACCACCACGTACCCGAACAATACAGTAAAGGAAAAAGACACACATACTTAAACACCGCATCCCCAACCAGCGTCACACAACTCGTATCCCACCTCTTAACAGCTTGACAATCCCTCACGGTATGCACATACGCCGAATTAACCACACAAAGTTCCGTAAGCGCCACAAATCTCGGATCCATATTCGGATCCGACCTCACCCTCGCGAGACATTCCGCTTTCAGCTCTACCGACGAAAGCATGTTTGGCGCTTTACTCTGGTTGTTGAACTCGTGGATGGGGCTCCCGTACCCGTACATTATGAAGGGTTCGTCGTTGCCGATGTCGTTGTCGTCAAATTTCGTTGCCCAGATCTTGCGCGGGTTGACCCCTTTTTTTGTGGCTCGGTTAGTGTTTTGTGCTTGCACTCAGAACGCTATCTGACAATATGTATTAAGGTAGACCCCGAGTTTGAGGCGAATCTTAAAATTTAATAGATGGAAAGGAGAGGGATTTGCAGCTTACATGTGTGAAGCAGGATATTCTGGTTCCTATGACTAAAAGCCTATTTAGAAAATCAGCTGTCGATCAGACCTCGCTGAACCACATCAAAACAATAAACAAAACAAACAAAATAACAAACCCACCATCGAAGCACTCCCCGTCGGCAACAACTCCTTCGTATAAGGCGTAAGCGGGATCTTAAAATACACCACCGCCAAATCCGTTGTCGTCACCACCGCTTCCGGTATCAACTGCTTTCTAACCCTCGACCCAGGCCCATCAGCACCAATAAGCAGGTCGCATATATCCTCACTCCCGTCCTCGAAGAGGACTTTCACGCTCCCGTTTTTCTGTCTTTCGTACCGCTTGAAGGACTTGCCAAAACGTACGAAGGAGTGGCTTTTGTAGAGGAGTGCTTTGCGCAGAGGCCAGCGGGAGACGGAGTAAGAGTTTTGGATCTCGGGGGCGGAGAAGGTGAACATCTCCGTGCCGTTACTACATTTCATACTCCTTTATTAGCACACCTCTTTAACTAGAACCACAATAAGAAAGTCACGATTCAAAAAAACCACAAGCTATAACCAAATCCACCCCACAGAAGAAAAAGAACAGAGCGAGCCCTTCCTCCCTTCCTCACCTCTTCAAAAACCTCAACTCCTGCCCCCCACCAGGCTGCACCCCAACACTCGCCGCCACGCCCGCCCACACACCCGTCGGCAATATCGCCCTCAGGTTCTGCAACACGAACCCCGACAGCATAACGCGATACCCACACAGCCTATCCACAGAATCAATACTCTTCTCGTAAACGGTGATTTCCACGTTTTGGGTATCGCGGAGGAGTTGGCCGAGCGTGAGACCTGCGATACCGCCTCCTATGACGGCGATGCGGAGGATGGGCTCAGGCGGGGTGAGGAGGGTGCGGGTTTGGGATGTCCATGAGTGGATGCTGGTTGTTGATTTTGATGTTGATGTTGAGGCTGATATGCGGGGTGGTGTGAGAGGGAGGGAGGATGGAGAAGAGGAGGACATTGCGGTTGACGTTACTGTGAAATTTGTGAAATTGAGAAATTGAAAAATCTGAAGAGAGAAAGAGGATTGAAAGAAGAGAAATGATCAAATACTACCTAGGCACAAGACATATCATATAGAGTCTCCATCTTTATATGTATACTATCCGCATCCCATCACGCTCCACAACAACTCAATCACACCGCAAGAAATTTTTCAACGCTCCATACATGCAGCAGCTTACCATCCCGTCCCGTTCCCCCATAAACCAAAAAAAAAAGGGAAGAAAAAGAACCATGATGTGATATACAGCTTAATTCGCGTTGGGATCGATCCGTCCATCCACATGACACAGCAATCGCATGTTTCCCCCAGCCATGGTCTGATATCAAGAAGCGAGATGCTTCCCATTGGACCCGCGAAAGTCGGGACTGCCCACTCGCTGAAACCGGTCAATGCCATCCTGGGATGCCATGCCGTTCCCTACATCGTAAACGTGAAGTTAATGTGGAGAGAGATGTGTTGTGGACGAGGCTCCTTGGTGGCTTTCGAGAAGGATGTGGGTCGCCGGTTTTGTTCCTGATATACCCGCGAACCCTTGCTTCATCGCGTGTTCCAATTTCGCTGTAGAGATTCGGTGTACCTTTGCCGTTGCGAGCTCGGAGACTTCGGTTGTCCTTCTGTAGGGCCGTTGAGCACATAACCGCGGCATTGACTGCGATGATATTAAGTCCTTGACTGGGAACCCCAAGATGTGATTGTCCAATACCAAGTACGCACAGCAAATGCTGAGAAATACACATGCAATAGGGAGCGAATAATAGAATAAAATAATAGTTCTTCGTTCCTACCATTGTACCGTGAGGCACGACCTTCCACATCTACACTTGATTTTGTCGACAAAACGCCTTCCCACCCAAGTAAAGCACGGCAACGCTCAAGGAAGCCGCCACCCAACTAAAGAAAGAAAACAAGCAAGCATGTAGGTATCTGAACGCCCAACGCAGCAAAACCAGTCCCAATCCCAGCAAATCGTACAGCACCATACAATACAAAGAAGAAGAGAATACCGCGGAACTTCAACAACTGAATCAGGACAAGTCCATGTCATTGTTGGTAACCTCACACTTAACCTGAGGTGCTGGGGACCTGTCTCGAGATTGATCATCATCGCCACCTTCGTGGTCATTGTTCCCAGGAATTTGGGGAGCATCCTTAGCAGCATCCTCAACTTTCTTTGCAGCAGCATTTTGGGCCAACTCCATGACAACCTGGTTTCGGTCTTCAATCACCTTCGCAACTCCGGCTCTCATGTGGCGCTCCCACTTTGGCATTGTCTGACCAGGAAGCTGAGTACCAGATATGACCTCCAGATAGTCACGTTCAATTCTGATGAAGACGACGTCGATATGCTCAGACATCTGGTTCGATACTTGCTTGCACATTTTCAACAAGAGGCCCTTCACTTCTTCACAGCTCTCTGAAAACATGCTGCCTCGGAAATGATCGATATGCTGGCTCATGTGGGCTTTCATCCTGTTGAAACATCCTCCTCCCGATTCGTTAGCACAGTAGTCGTATGCCGTCGAAAGATTCCGCGCAATGACGGGTGTAAATTCCCTGTTGGCTTCTCGTTGCAGTCCGTTGATCATCTCGAGCATCTGGGTTGCCAGCGTCGCAAATACCTGTTCGTAGATCTTCAGCTGTTGGCCTAACATGGCAACTCCAGCGGAACCAGATCCCGTCTTCATAGTGCGTAACTCGATTTCGCGATGAAAGGCAGTCAGCAGATCCTTTGCCTGTCTGGAAAAGGACGAAAGCACACGGGGAAGTCTCTGGGCGAAGGTCTTTTCCCAATGAGAGGCCAGGTGTTTGATGATGGGTTCCGTACTACTCTCATCAGCTTACAATCCTGATGTCGCCAACGATTGAGTACTTACAGTTGAGCATTGAAATCGTGCGTGCCCTGTGCATTCGAAAATACACCTTCACGTCGAACGATGGCTTTATAGGTAGCCCAATAATAACCTCCGAGCGCACGATTATCCTGTGTATCATTAGCAGAAGCCTAGTAGACCGTGGCAATAGAATTTTGGCTTACTCTGTTTACTTTGCGGTGCCAGTTTCCGACGGTATTGTTTGCTTCTGCAACGGCAAGCTCAACGAGATGCTCATAATGTTCGAAAATGTTCTCAGCAAGGGTGTCATTCATTTCTTTCAAGCAATCCATAACTGCCTTATCGAGACTTTGTTCCAGCTTCTGGAGTCTCAGCTTCAAGAATTTCGTCTCAGCCGCCAGTTCAACGTCAGTTAGGTTGAGTCCAATGCCATCATTAGATGCCCACAAGCCCAATGAGTTCAACAGTTGCGAGAGATTGGTAAGGTAGTTGCGGCAATTCGAGGCTCTCCCCGCTTCAGTGAGCTTCTTGCAATGAGCCTGAAGTTGAGGAATCTCCGTCTCCTCCGCTGTACGGAAGCCTGGCACGGCTTTATCACGTTGAAGTCTGCCCTGAATCTTTTGGTAGGCACGAGAACTAACACAAAAGACTGGAAGGGAACGAGCAACTTCGTCGTAGTCCCTTAGATCGTCCTCGGGGTTGAATCGGTCGGGATCTTCTTCTTGAGCTGACTCCATGTCAAGTTCGCGAATGCCATCCGCAAAATCTCGCTATTAAGAAGTCAGTTTTGCGCTTCTGGTAAATTGCAAATGCCACGACTGATTCGTGACATTGCATGCTCCAGCTGCAAGTTCTGGAAGGTATAAAAAGTGAAAGAAGTGTCAAGTCTCATACCTGAATTGCGCCCTTTGAATAATTGTTTCGCCCTGCAATGCAGATTGCACTCATAGCCGTATCAATTTTCTCTCGGGCCTTCTCCAACGCCTTAATCTTATGGCTGACCTCCTTGATCTTGTCATCGGTCTCGATGCGTTCTCGTCGAGCTCTCTTCTTATCATCCTTCAATTGAGTAATCTTTGCATCGATGTCTTCTGCTGTAAGTGGATCGCCCTTGTCGGACGCGGAGTCAGAATCGATTTCAGCCTCGGAATTAGCATCCTCGTCATCCACTTCATCTTCGTCCTCATCAACGATGAAGTCATCTTCATCCTCGTCATCGGAGCTGCATTGCGTTACCATACATGCATAACAAGGGCGGGGGAGGATTGGGGAGAGTTGAGATCTCATGAGATCGACTTACCTAGAACGAGACTTCTTTGCCTTCTTGCGAGACTTTTTTGGCTCGGCAGAGCGTTTGCGCTTCTTTGATGGATCATAGACTGTCTCACCATCTTCCAGTTGATCCTTCAACTTCTCCCAAAGCTCTATGCCTTCCTCGGCGTCGTTGATAAGCTCGGTAAATACACCTTTCGACTCTTTTAAGTCCTTCACTTCTTGCTTATGACCTTTCAGTTCCTTCTCAATGGCATCGATCTTGTCCCAGTCCTCGCTCATCTGGTCTTCCAATCCAAGACTATCTGATGCCTCGGTGATGGATATATCATCAGTCTTGGAGCAAATGAATGTGATCCTTGAATAGGTGCCATCAAATTTGAGTTGACGCTTGAAAGACTCGCCTAGCAAAGATTTCGCAGCCTTGTCATCTACAGCACGATTGATAGGAGCGACAATGAAGAGTTCTGGTATTTTGATTAGTCTTCAGCACAGCAAGGCACATATGAATGCATACCTGTGCATTGCTTCATATAACCTTGAGCTACGGCAGCCCGCGCAGCGTTTGAATCATGGACACCGGGAAGGTCGACGATGACTGCCCCAGTACTGAGAGCTTCGGCCTTGGTGTAAATGCGAACGACCTTGATCAGGGGCCAGAACTCCATCTGCTTCTTCTCGCCCTTCTCCTTCTTCTTGCTCTTATCTTCAGTAGACTATAGAAGTCAGCTTTGATCAAAGGAAACCAACTTGCTGGCAGCTCCCAAACCACTAAATGCGGATCAGGGTTCAAGGCTGGAACGGATGACAGGGTACACACCTTCTCCTTGGAGTCAACATAGCTTTGCAGAGCGCGGTAGAAGTACTCGGGTTGGGACTTCTCGATCTTCTTGATGGTTCCGAGGACATTTCTTACGCAATCCTCCTTCATAAGATCCTCAACCGAACTGTGAGCAAGATCATCTCTCGTCCGCGAAGGATATACAGCCTTGATCTTTGCATAAGCAACACCGGCCTCGCTCTCGGGGTTGGTACATTCTCGGCTGACTTGACCATTGGCATCGATCAACTCCTTCAAAGAAATTCTCAAATCTTTCTCCCAGTCAGAAGCTTGGATGAACTCAATGTCAGCACGGTATAGGGCGTTCGGGTTGTCTGAGTGATTATAGGACATCTCTGTTACAACAGCAGTGCAAGCTCGCATGCAGTTCGTTGGGACTAATCGTTCCTCCTCAAGCAAGGCATTGATGACACTGCTCTTACCAGCACCAGTGTTGCCAACCACGCCGATGATTGTTGGTGTGTCGACGTTCTGCTTTTGAAGTTGTTCTACTGCAAGTCAGCAAGCACATCTAGTTGTCACGGCGAGAGTATATGACCTACCAATTTGGGCGACCCAATGATGCGCATCCTTATTCTGAGCTACAAATCCTTCCAGCGGCTTCCTCAATTCCCTAAGGAATGCCTGGCAGCTCTTAACCTCGGCCTCAAGCTCCTCGGGGGTCCCTTCTGAGATGAGCTTTTGGAATCGCTCGTTCATAGAAGGTTGCTTTGCTTCTGGAGCAGCAGGAGAGGGGACGGCTGAATCCATCGGTGTATCGCGAGCAACTGTCTCCTGCTTGACGAAAGAAGCGTTTGCTGGAGCCTCCCCATCAACTGGAGTTTGAAAGCCATTAGGTGCGTTGGCTGTGGCAAGTTAGCATGTACAAACGCAATTGCTAGAAAACTAGCTTAGTATTTGAGATCCTGGATTACATACCATATTGAGAGAATCCGGATTGCTCTTCCTTAGCCTCATTCTTGACAACAGGTCCATAAGGGCGTGGCGAGCGTTCTATCCTCACATTCGCAGGAGGTGTAACATTCTCCGATACCTCATAGAGAGACATATTCGCAGTTTCTGTCTTGACTGGAGCAGCATGGATGTCCATTCCTAGAGGGCTTGGGTTGGCGGGAAGTTGGGTATTCGTTGGTTGAAGAGGGGTTCTTGAGGGAGCAAAGGAGCTCGGAGTGGGGTTGGCTGGATCCATCTCTTCTTCTCCTACTTCTTGTTTATGTGCTGTAAAAACAATTACGCTGTCGTTCATACAATCAAGTCTCCGCATCTGCGTAGAATCGGAGATAGGGCTGTTGTCAAACTTGAATACGCAATGGGCATCGGCTCGTTCCTCGTATGCGGCTCGTACTTTCTTGACAGAGTGTTTTCCCTTGACCTTGAACCTGGTAGATGGAACGTCAGCAAAGTCTTCACCAAATTTCAAGCAGTATGGTCATTTCTTCCCATCCATCCATCCATCGTATGGAGTGCGGGTATCAAAAGGAACAGACAACAACCGAAAGTGACCTACCAGAAGAAGTTCGCAGGAGTTATCTCGTCCAACTTGTCATGTTGCAGCACAGCAACAGCAAACGTGCCATCACCCGGAACAATGGTGAGAGGTTGCTGCTTTGCAATCGAATGGATTTTCTTGTAGCTATCGCCAGCTTGGGAGATTGTCCCAGGCTTGGAAAGTGCGGAGGGGTTCGCGTCCATCGAGCGAGCAACTGCTATTGCTATTTATTGCTTTAAGAAAGTGCTACTGTAGCAATGAAATGAGTTCGAGACTTGGATTCGAAGGAAGAATACAAGTCATTGATTGGTTCGTCCGATTTGAGGCTCAAGTACAGCAATAAGCAGTGTGATATTGTAGGACAAAGCAATTGTTGGACGGAGCGTGTTGTGCCCCGGGACGCGTCTTGTTCCGCGTATCGGCGTGATTTGAGTGTGAGTGCGGGGGCTGCTTTTATCGCACGTGCGTGGGGGTCCTAAAGGCAGCGGGATAACTTTCCGAGTTGGGGTTGACAACACAGAGGAGTATTGTATTCTGGATTGACTCAATGTTTCTCACGAAATGTCGTGAACTACCTAGAATTGCGAATCTTTCTCTAAACGAGCGTGATTGGTCATCAAGTCGAGCTGATCCCAAGCATATAAATTCCAATCAATCATTGAGCAAGGGGCAAACCTGTGCCAAACATGCCATGCAAATTGGGGTGGAGCATGTGTGCATTCAACCTAGTATTGGAAATTGATCTTCAATTCCTCTCGCAAGTTAAGAGTTGCTGTTATCTGCAGACTCCTGGAACCAAAGAATTACAAACCACGTCAATCTAACACAATACCAGAAACTCCAGTAGGTATTACGGTCACATATGCCGAGTATCGTCCCAACTTCAAGCGAAACCAAAACCAAAACCACCAAGATCCGATAAAAAATGTATTATTTCGCCTACGGCGCTATCAACGGAAGCTAGAAAACAATGTAGTAGAAGCAAGTATTAAAATAAAGGTACATCATCATACGTGAGTGACCCTCTCTCTCGCCAGCCATGCTAAAAAAAAAGCAGCTCCTATTTTACAAGATCATTACCTATACACGTACAGCCGTTTCTCTCGCTCTCTCGCTCTCTCGCACGCTCTTTTCCTCGCAATGCAAGACCAGAGAACCCAGAAATATGTTGTAGCAGAAAGAAACCTCGAACAGAAAATGGAATAGACATATGAAATGTTGGTATCTGTATCAATCTGATGTTATTTTTGCGCGTCCGTGACTCGTCATCGTTAATCGTTCCGCAATAGTAAACTTTTGTTGTTGTATATGTTGTTGTCAAGTCGCTGTAGTTGTTGGTCTTTTCGTTCTTCGTGGTTGTCCTCACTCGTCCCGTCATTGATTCATCCGTCCCAGAAAGTAATGGTTCCCTTGCGTACAAATATATCTCTTACTTGGCGACAGGCCACCAGCCGATCCGTGTGTAGCTGTCGATCATGCTCTGCACTAGCTCCTTGGTGATCTTGGGCTTCTCGTAGGTAAAACCAAGAATCTTCTCCAATCGGCTTCCGTCCATGCTCAAGTCAGTGTCCTTCAACAGCTCTTTCTCCATGAATGGAGTCAGTGGTCCAGGTCGAGTGATCCCAGCGTCCGCGAGTAGGTCTGCCCAAGGTTGAAGAACCTCGTCGTTCACATCATCCACGACGCTGTCCATATTCAACCTCGCAAAAGTGCTGATGAGTTGGCCCTGGAAGCCAGTTTCGATACCGAAAAGCTCTCCAATGATCTCAGCCATAGTACCTTGACAGGTCTGTCCTTTGTCGACCATATTGAAGGTCGGGGTCTCCCCCATAGACTTGGCATCCCAGCCACCCTTTGTCTGTACATCATACCACTCCGCAATGGACCATAGGCCCCGGGTTACATCGTCGATGTGGACAGTGTTCACGCGGAGATCTTTGGTCCAAAGCCATTTCATCTCTCCATGAAGATGTTGGTAAACCCGCGCAAGTGAGAGGGCAGTTGCGACGAATTGCGAGGCATAGTCGCCGTAGACGTGAGCAAGACGGACGATGATGAGGTTAAGGCTGGGACAATGGTTAGATTGTGTTTCTTGGTAGGATCGGAATTCTGGTCTCAGTGTCTGAAGTCATCCCATTGTTTGAGGCGATATCGGACATTGAGCGGCAGTCACCAATAACCGAAAGTACGTACCCTTCAATCTTCGCCAGTTGCTCTTCCGCCTGCAACTTGAACACTGCGATCTTACTCCACGGCTTCAATTTGTCGCCCTCTTTGCTGGGTTGCGAGTCTGGCTTGTACACCATGCCAGTGCTCAGTTCCACGAAGGCCTTGACACCCCGCTTTGCAGCCTCCTTCCCTGCAGCTACGCTCAGTGCCAAAGAACGCACTTTGTAAACCTCGTCCTCCTGGGAGTATCTCGTCTCTCCACCGCAGTTGAAAACATAGTCCCATTGCTTGCCATTGGAGCGATCGAAGATGCGAGGAAGAGATTCTACGAGGAGATGTTCGGGTTAGCTTGCGATTCCTCTGAGCGCAAAGGGGACGTTGGGGATTGGCAATCGATTGAACTGTAGAAAGTACATACGCTCTTTACTGGCATCTGCCTGCATGAACTTGTCCTTCGCACAAGCTTCCTCGAACTCCGGCGCCAGCCATGCCAGTTGTGGTAACACCTTATCGACAATCCGTACTTCGGATGCCAAATTGTTCTTGTGGATGTAGAGCGCGAGGAATCGTCCAATATAACCCAGTCCGCCTATTATGAGAACTGCTGGCTTCTCGGCCATCGCGGCGGGTGGAAGGAGGGGGTTTTGATAATAGTGTGAAGAAGCTTTCTGTCGGTACTACTTCGTATCTCGTCTGAAATCGGTGTTGGAACAAGGGCAGGCAGTGCGCGATCGATCTTTGTGTTGAAATTGGAATGAAGCGGCCCAAGTGAGGCTTTGAATGGGGTGAAAATAAATAAAGTATTGCGGAGGCGCTCCTGGTAAGGCAATGAATGCGCGTGTGTCACAAGGAGAGCAGAGCAGTGAAGTGAAGTGAAGTGAAGTGCAGAACAGAGCAGGCTGGTGGGATAGAAAAGAAATATAATAAGTTCTGACTGAGACCCTGCAAATATTAGGGCGACGCCAGGGGAGAGACAGAGACACCCGGGCAGAGAGTGACAGTGAGTGATGGAGGGGAGGGGAGGGGAGGGGGTCTAGTTTAACCTCACCCTCCCTCAACCCTCCACTCGTCAAACGAAAAGGGGCAACGACCACCACAACCACCACAACCACCACAACCACCACCCACACCCACCTACCGAACCTATCGACTATCGACCATCGACCCTTCTTCACTCACTCACTCACCCTTTCACCGGACACGCCCATGATCGCGGCGGGCGGCCGGGCGGGCCCAGCCCAGTTCTTTCGCAACGGCTCGCAGGTCAAGTCAAGTGGGGATATTGATGATCCAGGCAGAGCAAATCACAGCGAGCAGAGCAAAACACCAACAAGAAGGCTGCCGCACCCAAGTAAGACAAGGACGTTCCCAGTGGCAATCTCGACGCTCGCTTTGTAAGCCTCTCCCCTCAGAGAGAGAAGGTGCTTGTCTGTGGAGGTTAGAGAAGGATAGAAAAATCTATGCTGTGCAGCTCTAGCTCTGCGCCAGCCTTTCCTCGAGTTCCTCACTTTCACGACGCCGCCAGCTGGTGCATGCAAACACGGAGTGAAAGCGGCAGGCAGGCAGCACGGCAACGGAGTACAGTACAGTACCATCGTGGAACCGAGGGGCGGCCCTGCGTGAGAAGAAGAAAGGGGAAAGGCGTGCTGCAACAACTGTAGCCGTCGATGTTAGTTTTCCTGGTTGAAACTTCTGGCTGCAGAAGCAATGCAGAAGCAATGCAGAAGCAAATTGTTGTATGCACTCATCCCATCTTTCGTTCCATCCTTTCTCATCTCATCTCGTTTGAACTTCGTGTTCCGAGTCAGATCGGTAGGAGGTCCGTTCAGGGGTTAATGAAGATGCCGAAACTCGAGCTTCTAGAAGGCTTCTATGGAGTGGGGGCACCAGGGGGTGTACCTGGTTGTATCTAGCTGCCGCGCGGGAAGTCCACAAGTACCAAGTGATGAAGCTTCTATGCCACTTTCTACAACCACAGGCATCTTTTGGATCTGATGAGTGCCTCCGTCCCACCCCTGTCCTACAGCATTCGTGCCATACAAACAAACCTTCGCCCAAATAATCTACATCGATGAGAAGGAGGACAAGGACGGGCGGTGTGTGGCTTCCTCGACCTTTTCACATGCTACATTCTGCATCATCCATCACTCTTCAGTGAAAGTTTGGTGGGAGCAGTTGGTGTCCTTCAATTCAATGCCTGCCAGAGTTCCAGGGGAAACGCAGGACGTGAAACTCTTCTGTCGGCCGCCTGGGGGGTCGCCTCCTCTTCCTCTTCGAATATTCCGGGGGGCCAAGCCGTACTCTCCGAACACTGAAGTCAAAGATGGCTTCGAGATGGCTTCAGGAACACGACAAGTGTCGGGTCATCGGCCCAATGCAGGAACAACTTGGAACTTCCTCTCTCAGTGTGCTTCCGAAACCTTGTTTTCATAC
The DNA here is from genome assembly GCA_020726505.1 of Leptodontidium sp. MPI-SDFR-AT-0119. Lineage (NCBI taxonomy): Eukaryota > Fungi > Ascomycota > Leotiomycetes > Helotiales > Leptodontidiaceae > Leptodontidium > Leptodontidium sp. MPI-SDFR-AT-0119. Next base: position 1,931,991 of record JAHLEZ010000015.1, read on the forward strand.
TTTATTTGCTCCACGAGGGAATCCATGTGCGTCGAAGCCGACCGGGTGGGAAACATATTGTCTCCGCTCGTCTGCACCACCAGCTGCAGCATGTCGCATGCAAGTCATCTGCAGTCATCGTCTCCGAAAGTCATCTCTTTTTCATTTATCCCAAGAATTATTCCGGCCTTCAGAAGCTTCTGAAACAGCTCTCCTGCGTCGTCTCACTGTTCGTCTATTCAGCCTGATCCCATCTCTTGGGTTTGAGACGAAAACCCCCACTTTCATTGTGAGGGTTATGTTATTGCTTCGCATGTGTTCTGGTGTTGTGAGGTTCTTCAATATGAGCCTCAATCTGCATCTGCAGAGCTGAACCATTTCAAATGAAAGCGCGAGATATGCCAGAGATGTGGCCCAATTGTCCTTCCCAATCCAGTGGAATGTTTCAAGACATTCAGCCACAAAGTCGTAGTTCCGGCTGGTTCAGCATTTTATTTAGCGAAGTCCATTTTCATTCGTCTTGTCGTGTCGTCAGCTCGCGTTCCTGTACGCCTTCGGGAGGATGATCAGAGGAGGTTAGTCCTCTCGCATTTTGACGTATCATTTGAATCTGTGGGAATACCGCAGTTGACCGTTCTCCGCATCAATCGGGCAGAAGGATGCTTTCGTCCAAGTCCCAGCTGGAGATTGGGAGCTTTCGTCGACGTCAATGATCTAACGATGGGGTCCAGTCATCCGTGAATAGGATGGTGTTGCTCTGGCTGACGAGAGAGCTGATAGTCCTGTTTTCAATGCGGCAAGAACCGAGATCCATTCAAAGGCTGAGAAGAATGTACACATCGGCAGAAGCGAAAGGGCCAACAAGAAATGCCACCCCTTCGTGGCCGAGGTATCATTGTTGAAATGCCTGAGAAATGGCCTAGCACCTTGATAAGTCAATTAGGTACGAGCTGCCAAAAGTCGTGCCTCCCAAAATGCCTATCTCGGGTTCATCACCAAAACCGCAAAAATTACCGCCTAAAGAGGAGGCCGATATCCTATGTCGTTCTATGGTATTCATATTCCATACTGGTGGCAATCAAAAGTACCATCTGCTATTGACGACATGCAGTTTGAATTGAAAGGGACAAATGATTCCATGGAGCCTTTCACCCAAAGACCGAGGTCGTTCCTGTTTCTACCAGCTTCGCTAAACCGCGGCTGCCTCTTTGGGATCATTCGCAAAAAATAAAATTGAGTAGAAAATTTCTTTGAACGATACGTTGAGCAATGCCCTACTTATTGAGTACTTTTAATATGGAATCCAATACTTCAATCTCTCTTCGCCACAAGCACCACTTTCCTGGAGGGCAACGAGACACACCACAAATCTTCAACTTCTCTTCCATTGAGCCTTCTAAAGTTTTGAGACCTTTTGACACTCACTTCTATCTCCCTTCAATTTGCGTCTCATCCCCTTCGGTGGCTGATTCTTGGCAACGACTTGTCCTCCTCTTGTTGATCAATTTTGACGATCAAGCTGGTAGCTGACAGACTGATGAACGCCGGATTTCACCCCAACATGGTACCTTCTCAACATCCACGGGCGTACAGTAAGTCCCGTCCCCACTATTCAGAAGTATCTACTAACTATAATGAAGTTTTACCAGTGAAGACGCGCCGATGACCGTCTTCCACCATTCATCAACCAGAGGACCGAATCAAGTTCTTCCGAGAGTGTCTGCACCGAGAGCAAGGGATCTTTACTTGGTGGTTGTCAAAATGTGTCCCATTCATGCTCAGACTCTCTCTCCTCTACCCGACCACTGTTTCAAGTATTAGAATTTACAACGAAAGCCTCGTATGTGTAATCTTCGCAGAAGATGGGATAATTCACCTGTTAGCTTCAAATACTCTGCGCTTCACCTGCAGTGCTTCGACGCGATTTCCAACCAACCTCTAAAGCCTTCTTCTTATCAACAAAGAGTCACTTGAGATTTCTAAAAGCAAGGGTATCACTGTGGAAGACAGTCCCAGTGGGAACGGAAGAACTGAGTGTCCGCGACGACATGACCCAAGAGCTAGATAGTGATCTCAACAGCGATGGCCGTAGGGTTGAACGTGGAATGATCAAAAGGAGTATAATGACCCCTCGAGGTTGACTCAGAGTCGTGAATACGGATAACCGAGGCCACAAGGCCATAACTGGGGTCAGCAGAAACAGAAAATCAACTAGTCGTTCATGCCTACCTTAGGGCTGTGGATGAGACAGAGGATGATATATGTAAATGTCAATGTAAATGTCAATATAAATGTCAACCTTCGGATGTCGTGAGTGGAAGCTGGTGTTGTCAGATTATCCCCTTAACTGCCACCAGAAACACCCTCCTGTGAGCCCTGTAATGATAGGGTGTCTTAGCGAGAAGGGCCCTAACGAGCCTGGAACCATGGTATGGGTCCGTGGTCTACAGGCTGTTTAGCGAGACACTTTCAGGCTTTGAAAACCTGAAGTCGGCAACTTCACTTAATAATTACTAAATAACGATGTAATCTCTTAACTTTTTTCTTCGTGCATATTACAAAGAAGAAGCGTATTAATGTTTCTTTTAACTAGCTTTTTGAATTATATTTTCTAAAACATACTTCGATTTTTGATTTTGGCTGTGAAATGTCCTGTGGCGCACAGACTACTGATTTCAGGCTCGTTAAGGGGAGAGGGGATAGGGGTTGCCGAGCATTTATGTAGCGTATGCTGTGTCATGCTTGCGCGTACAGCTGAGTCCGCCTCCTCTGTATGCTAGAATCATTATCCATAATTATCAAGTGTTGTGTAGCTAGAAGCAGAAAAACCCACCACCGACGTAGTCTGAAATTGAGCCCCTAAGATCGCCTGCTTCTGCCCTTCTTCCTTCCCTTAAGCAGCTATCACGCTGTGAACTCGTTATGATGAAATTCTCCTTTCCCAACTACAACCCGTTTAAATCGAGCTCCATTCGTAAAACCATTAGGAGCAACGAACTCAGGCACCATCAACAGCAAGGCTCTCGCCGATCGATAGTAATACCCGTCTTTCAGAAGCAAAAGGATGACGGTTCAGGTAGGCACATTCAGGTCGAGGTGCAGGAACGTTTACTCACCTCGTGCCGTAGAGGAAGAAGTTTCGGAAGAAGAGCTTTATCGATATAGTCGATACCGGTGGCTATACGATATCGACGATTCTCCTACGGCCAATTGAATTAACGATCTCTAGATCCAACGAAAGAGAAAATCTTGCGATACGTTATCGCAAGTTCAATATCCCGGCCCTCGTAGATGCTGCCGTCCACGCTGCTGGCAATGGTGCTAAGTCCTGTAAGATTCTCTTTTCACGACCCCGAAAAGCTGCAGTAGAGAGTTGACCTAACTTATGAATGATCTTAGGTGTCAAGCTACTCAAATGTACCGAAGGTCAATATAACAAAGCATTTCTGATGAGTATGGACAGTGGAGTAGAGGTCCTGGCGAAGGTTCCGAATCCCAACGCTGGCCCGGCTTTCTATACGACTGCCTCTGAGGTTGCCACACGGCATTTCGTACGTGATTCCTCATGCTGGTTTTGGTGGGCAAGTTCTGACGGGTACGGTTTAGGTACGTACGGTCTTGAACTTACCCGTCCCGCGCATTCACGCATTTTCTTTAGATTCAGACAATCCGGTGGGTGCCGAGTACATCATCGAGGAGAAAGCCAGAGGCAAACCGTTAGGGAGCCTTTGGCATCACTGGGATACAGAATCGCAACTGGGTCTTGTAGCTCAGCTTGTTGACTTCGAGACAAAGCTAGCATCAGTTTCATTTCGAAGGCACGGCTGCATCTACTACAGGAGGGATCTGGTAAAAAAAGGTCTTCCTGCTTATGATCTGGAGGCCAAGTCTCTGTCTACTGATGGCATCCTCATGCAACTCAACTCTGTATCCACGGAGGAGTTTGCGATTGGGCCCTTGACTGAAGCAAGATTGTGGGAAGGCGAAAGAGCTACGATGAAATTAGACCGAGGTCCATGTAAGTTGTTTGAAGCCCCGTTGAGATATGTATCTTATTAACCTATTTAGGGAGCAGTCCTCTGTCTTATATGGCAGCCATGGGAATCAACGAGATACAATGGGCGGCAGCATACGCAACCCCCCAAATAAATCCTTACCGATCTATTGAAACACCAGAATCTCCTGATAGCTATATCTCACTATTAAACCAGTACCTTCAACTCACGCCATACTTATCGCCTGGTCCATTCCGAACATCACTCTCACATCAAGATCTTCACCTCGATAACATATTCGTTGATCCAGATACGAAGAAAATTACTTGTATTATTGATTGGCAGTCAGCTTCGGTGTCTGAGCCGTTTTTACAGCACAGTATCCCGCGTATGCTTATCCCAGTCGACCGTTGCTCTCCTGGTGAACGATTGGACGCTGTGTTAAAAGAATCTGATGCAGGAGACTCAAATGAGACTATTGACCTACTCAGCTATTATCGCAACATTAGCAGGGCTAAGAATGAACAACGGTGGACGGCAATCAATCTCCACAATCGCTCACTTCTAACCGAACCTACATCTTTGCTCTGTGGTGCCTGGAGTAGGAACGACGTGTTTTCTCTTCGTCACGCGTTGATACACGTAGTTGCTCGATGGGAGGAAATCGCACCAACGACTCTGCCTTGTCCTGTAAAGTTTACCGAGCACGAACTAGAGCTTCACAACGACGAATTGGAGCTTGTTGAAAGCCTCGGAGAAGTTTTGCACCAATTTCAGAACGATAATCTGATCCCATTAGGTAGAATGGTTCTTCGAGAAAAGTACGAGCAGGCTTCGATTATCAACCACAGAGTTAAGGAGATGTTCGTTGACATGGCTGAATCCGAGTCGCAGAAAGCTCTCTATTCACGCATATGGCCCTATCAAGACTAAGATTCGTGAAGATTCGTCCCTCAAAATGAACCCCCTTTGTTGATTTGTTCCCGAAGACGAAATGAGCAATCCCCAGAAATCTGCGCATCGTAGGTAAATTGCCAAAATAAATCCTGGAAATCACGAAGGACACTTCTCCTCTTGGCAAGGCAGAGCTGCAAAGGGCTTCAAAGTAGTCAGTCAAGACGAGAAGATACCTACAGTAAGTCGCAAAACAAAACAAAACAAAAACGTTCTGGACCAGGGAATTAATAATATCCTCGTACAAATCCAGTAATTGGAAAGGAGGTCGGTCTTCTTTTGGCGTGGCTTCGATTCTTCGATGTATTGGTGGGTGGATCAGGGGCTACTCGGATCGTTTTTGATGTGATGCACTTGCGAACATGTGCAACAGCCAAGTTGGGAAGTCGAAAACTTAACGGTTGATAGTGTTTCTGACTTTGTTTCTGTCTGAGAGGTATGCTACATGTCTTCCCAGTACGTTGATAAGACTCTTGAGAGCTAATTCAGGCAGGTTCTGCGGCTTTTAAAGAGTCTGCCTACCCTCCCAGCCCTTGTGGATATCACACCCGACTTGGTTGATCTGCCAGTACATGTTAACATTTCTAATCGAGCGCGAGATATTTATTTGCACTGATGTTTACTTACTGCACATACAGTGAGAAGCTTGAGGTTATCACTCGGTACGGCGAGTCAGCAATTGCCTTGTGGGGTGTTTAGGATGTCACCAGAGGTTCCTGAGACATTCGGAGAAGGAAACTTTGGGTTTCCCCAAGACCCACGCTGTATAAGGCCCACGGATCGGAATATCACAAACTTTAGAACTCGCTGGCTAGCTAGCTGTCCTGATCATTTGACATTTTAACTGAAGAATCTACCTAGGAGTTTGAGCTGATGTTGTTTCGAGAATGTCTTGCTATACACTCATATTTGCGCCACTGCCTCCAGGAATCAAAGCAGAGAAGGACTCACAAACTCGCTGCAGTATAGAGAAACAACCAAAAAATACCTGCAAACAAGATACCAAAAGTTATCCTTCAAGTGAACCCAAACAACCACTAGAAAAAATGTTTATAAAAACGTAGTTCGTGCCCCGCGTATTGTTAGATAGATGTTCTACCGCAGCATTGAATCCATCAGCCGAGATCTCAGATCTGCAACAGTTCGAAACTTTGACAGCTGCAAAACATGAGAGCATGAGCCAGACCAGAGCCAGAGCTCTGTTTCGCACTCTAGCGAGCCAAGCCAATGGAAGTTAGGTCCGAACGCCGAAAATTTCTGGTACAAAGTACAAGAGCGAGAACAAGAACAAGAACAAATTTAAAAAAGAGTACGATTATAGACGTAGCACAAGATGAAAAGGCGACATCGAAATATTGTAGTACGGAGGTACCAGAGTCCAGTCCAAGACTCGATCGAGTTTTGAACTCGAACCTTAACCTTGTTGGCTGATTGGTTCCCATCGACGAAATGAGCAATCCCCAGACCATTTGCACACCACAGTTGTAGGTACTAAGTACCACAGCATTTCATTTCATTTCATACTTATGACCAATCAAATAGAAATCCCATCCCAGATGTTACACGAAGAAATCTTGGAAATTCATGAGGGACACAAAGGAAGCTGGCCCTTACTCAGTCAGGACTTGGTACTTGACGGAGTGAGAGGTTTCGCGACAAAAAGTCATGAAATGATCTTGACTAGGCTAGGAGATTAATAATATATTCGTATGGAGTACCGATCCGGTAATTAGAAAGGAGGTCGGTCTTCTTTTGGCGTGGCTTCGATGCTTCGATGCATCGATTAGGAAAGATAGGCTCGTATCTGATTTCCGGAAATGCGATGCGGGCAATCTAGAGACATGGAACGGTTCCTGAGAGGGCGGGCCAATGAGAGGGGAGAGCCCGGCGGGATGAGGTGGGTGAGGTGGATCAGGGGGTACATGTTCTTTGATGGACGTGATGATGTGATGCAGCTACAATGTGCAAAAGTCCAAGTTGAGAAGATTGTTTATTTATACGACATGACCGTTTTCGAGGGTTGAAAACTTGACGTTGATAGTGTTTCTGACCGACTTTGTTTCTGTCTGAGTTAGTTCTCTTATTTCCGACTCCCCAAGGAGGGTGAAGAGAGGAATGCTGGTATTGGGGATAGTGCAATATGATTTAATATGGTAATGCACCGTTATAGAAGAATCATATATCTTTGGTATCCTTCACTATTAACAGCCAATTAGAAGTGCTGTACTTCGTAAAGTACATCCCTCGTTGCTTTACGAAGAGGGGTCCTGATACCCTCTCCTCTTCCTCTTCTCCTCCATCAACACACATCCATCCATCCTCCATCTTTGTCAAGTCCAGTGGCGCGCCCGTTCCCCCTAATGCAACCACATCTGCAGCTGCAGGCCCTGGCCTTGGCACAGCATATCCGCAACCCCATACTTATTTTCAGGGGCGGCGCCAATCGGTAGGCTAGTTAATAATAGGTCCCTGGCCCTTCGTGACCACCCAGGCGTTTCGGCCAGTCAGAGAGCGCTGCTGAGGGTCTGAGACTCGTCGTGGAATGAAATCTTCTTTCTCCTGATGGCTGGTGGAAGTCTCGTCGGCTTGGCAGTGGGCATGGGCGTGGGCGTGGGCGTGGGCGTGGGCGTGGACATGGCATGGCATGGCCGACACAGCACAGGGAAAGGGAAGGGGAAGGAAGGGGAAGGGAAAGGAGATCGATCCTCAATTGTTCACACTCCTCTTCTCCTTGTGCATACATACAACAATACAGGCGACCATTTTTATTTGAACTTTTACTTGCATCTATCCTCTATCTACCTATTTCCCTGTTAACGCCGCCCTGCGTGCTTGCAGTAACGCCAACACGATAATAATCATAATCCTGCCGTCTGGCCTGTCTGTCTGACTCTGTCCGTTGCGCCTCCGCCTCTTAATCGCATGCACTCCAGGTTTGCCTTACTCACCCTGTTGAAACATCGATCGATTCAATCAACATTCATTCATTCCCTCGCGACATCCCGACCCAACCTACCCAACACCAACACCACACAACCACACAACCACACTCCTTGTCTCTCTTAATCAAGACGTCGTCACTGCGACCTCACGGCCATCGCCACTACACTACACTGCACTACTCGTTCTCGCCACTCTTTCCACTCTATTGACCTCGACGCAGACCTTAATACGATCCTCCGCGTTCCTTCACTTCTACACAGCCGCCCTCCGCTCCTGGATTGACCTTACGAGTTTGGCGCATCCATACCACGCTCATTACATGCAGCCCCGACTCCCGAACATATTCCAGGACGACCCGCAGTATTATTTCCTTTCGACAGCGAAGCTGTGACGACGACTCTAAACCCACGACATCACAACATTCATACCCCCAATCGACCTCCCCCAGAGCAACAATCACACATAGGAGGAGAGACCGTACGCGGTCAACCATCACACGATGGCGAACAGACCAAACTTCATCGACCTGCGATCGCAGTCCCATGGCCCACTTGGAAGTGGTCTACCATCTCCTAGGACGCTCGGGGGACTTCCATCGCCGAGGTTACACGTTGCAGGAGAGGTACCACCTGAACTGTCACCTCTCGATGCATTCGCAGCACAGAGCCGATTGCTGGCAAGGCAGCTGGAGCAGGAGAGTGCGGGAGGGAGACGTGTGAGCCGGCTGCCACCTCTCACAATCGCGAATTCGTTGAGTCAAGGCCGAACTGGATATTTCCGCTCTGCGTCCGCAGACGGGGCCACCCCAATCACACCAGTCAGTCCTGGATCAGGAATCACTGGATCGGGTCTGAAGACAGAGGTAGAGACTCCTGGATTCCGCCCGATGTCTGTACACCCTACACTGGGCGGACCTATTCAGGATGTTCTTGCTCCCCCTATGCCCGCGCAACCTCGGCGGCTTAGTTCACTGGACGAGGAGGAATTCCGTGGAAGACGGCCGCCAAGTATTATAGATGTTGAGGGTGACTTTGGTGCCAGGAGAGAACAATCGCCTCCGCCGTTGGACAAGGAGCCCATACTGAGGAGAGGATCGCCATCGCATATGAGACCTCGGCCAAGCGCTGAATCCATGCGCCAACGAGCAAACCAAAATCGGAGACCACAGGATGGATCATTGGGAATAAGTGGTTACGATTCGCGGGCACTGGCACCACCCAGATCTCCTTTCCAGCAGAGAACTCCCAGCCCTAGGTCAATGTCGGATAGCTCAGATGAAGATTACAGCAATGTGAATGCTGGGACGGGCATGTCCCCGAACCGAAAGGCCTCTTCTGGGAGTGGATTCTCAGCTTCCCCAATATCACCAAATACGCACGCCACAAGGTCACCATCGATTAGTTCCGAAATGTCCATCGGCGGAACACGCCTGCCGCGACCTGCGTTTAACTTCTCCAGGCCACTTAGTCGGGCCAGTATGAACGGACTGCCGGTTGATATTCCTTCACGTCAAGCATCTTCCGATAGCCAACCATCCTTTATTCTTGCGGATGATACCGCACATACACCAGTTAGCATGCATAGCGAAGGTTTCCCGGATAGCAATGACAACGTACCGGCACCATCCTATGTGTATTCGAAGTTTTCTTTACCGAGAGGGAAAATGCTGCAAAGAAATTCTTTGATTTTCCAGGAGAATCTGCAACAAACGCAGATATCATGGGAGCAACCAGTTCCTTTCAGTAACGTTCAACCTCATGGCCAAGCGCCACCATCACCGCCTTCCAGACCTTCTACCTCTTCGCTCAGGCCTGAGCATATGAATCCTCGACCCTCACTCGATCCCGGTAGACCAACTTATGATCGAAGTAACACTTTTGATTTCAACAGGCCCTCAACAGAGGCGGGACACAAACCGAACCTCAGCGGCCAGGCATACTTAGACCAGCCCCCAACCCTACGACCACGTCCACAATCTTCGTCCGACACATCGACTCTCAAGGCCAAGTCACAGCATTCATTGGCAACGACAGCAGACTGTTCGGCAGAGGAGCACGTCGCAAAAGCAATTGATTACCATGAAGCTGGGGCTTTGAACAAGTCAACTTACCATCTCCGTCTTGCTGCGAAACAAGATCATCCCACGGGTATGCTCTTATACGCGCTTGCTTGTAGACACGGATGGGGCATGCGCCCCAATCAGCGGGAAGGAGTCGCATGGCTTCGACGAGCTGCAGATTTCGCCAGCCTGGAAGTGGCAGATGACGATAATTTGCTGAAGAAGGGCAAGAATGTTGATGTTTTAGAGCAGAGGACGAGGAAGGCTCAATTTGCCCTGAGCATCTATGAACTCGGTGTTAGCCATATGAATGGGTGGGGAATCGACCAAGATAAAGTTCTTGCGTTGAGGTGTTTCGAGATTGCAGGATCTTGGGGAGATGCGGATGCTCTTGCGGAAGCAGGGTTCTGTTACGCCCAAGGAATCGGGTGTAAGAAGGACCTGAAGAAGAGCGCCAATTTCTATCGTCAAGCTGAGGCCAAGGGTATCAGTATGATTGGCAATAGTTGGTAAGTCGATTAACCACTTTTCCGGAGAAAATCTGCAATTACAATCATACTAACAATTGAATAGGATCTACAAACCCAAGTACAGCGCCGACGCCAACGACAAGAAGAAGAAGGACTCTTCTGAATCGAGACAAGGCCGCTCACCCAACGTATCGAAAGAAGAGAAGAAAGCGCGCGACAAATCACGTACACGTACTTTCTTCGGCAGAAAGACAGCTTCTTGATCCTACCTTGTCCAACCTCATCCATCAATCTCTCACGTCACAACCGCGCTCACGACACGAGCACAATCCAAAAAGCCCTATCTTTTTGTCTATCTGTACATTTCTCGGCGTTCACCAGGCGTTGCATATCCATCCATCCATCGAACCCTTCATGTAATGATTGCTAGCTATATTTTTTTGAGGGAGGGACCTTGCATCATTTTCTTTCTTCTACGGTATTTGGGACGGTCGGGCATAATCATTTTGGTATGGGGGCTGGAAATAACTACTAGCATTTTCGGCTCACGCATGCGTGGGCTTTACCTTTTTTTTGTTTTTGCGACTGCTTGATATTTTAGCAGAGTTTGTGGACGTTCATGTTGATGTTGATGTTTGTTCAATCCGAGGCGAGATGAGGCGAGGGGTTTTTTTGGAGGTGCAAGTTAGTTAGTTTAAATACCCAGCGCAAGCCGTTGACAGTCGGAATGCGAGTTGTTCTCAAAGGGAGTTTTGGACTTTTGTTTTTGCTCGACTTGTTATAATAATTAGTGACTGGAGATTGAAGAGTGAACGGATGAGGAAGAGGGAGGATGTTGTGTTGAATCGAGGGGTATGTCAACAATGGGCACGCAAGCGAGCATAAAGGGGGTTTCGGCTCGACTAGGAGGGGTAACTAAGCCTCCCGATGGAGTGCAATATAGTCTGAATCCTGGGACATGTGAATGATCAACGCTTCCATTCCCAAAGAGTCTGCACAGCGAGAGAGGGTTTCTTCATTCAGCCATGCCCTAGCAACGTAATGTCTTTAATCCTCTAACACATAACCACACCTTCCACGTCCTCCCAGCCATGCCCACCTAATCTACCTCTTCATCGAATCAATCATCTCCCTATGCGCACTCTTCTCCCTATTCGCCTCTGTCAGCGGCGCAATACTCCTCAAATCCCCCACCACATCCTTCGCCTTCCCAAAATACACCTCCTGCAGTAGATTCCTCATCTTCAACTCCATATCCTCGACCAGCTTGCCGATATTGGCGATGTGGCTCGTGTCGTCGTCGACGGGGAGGTCGGCCTCGATCTGCCGCGTCATGTTGCCCGATAGGTCCATCTCGCCGAGGGCGTCGTTGCCGGTGGAAAGGTGCAGGATTACTGTCGATGTGAGCTTGTAGTGTGCAGTACGTGCTCGGTCGACGGCTTCGAAGACGTGGATGCTATCCCATGTTCCTTCGCTTTTGGAGGAGGGTGTTGCGACTATTTATTTACACATTAGCATAAACCCATAATCCCCTAATCCGAATCCTCTTTTTCAATACCCATGACGACCCAAACTTCCCTTCCTCCCTCTCAGGATCGTCAAATACAAAACGAGGATATGAAAACAAGAGAGAGGGAGAGATATATATAGAGAGAAAAGAGGGGGGGGGGAAACGAACCTTTCTTCAACAACACCACCCCCGCAAACCCATCATCCAAATTCCAGAAATAAACACTACTAACCCCGCCCTCATAATACAGCTCTCTATACACATCAAACGCTTCATTGGCTCTAACCTCCATCTTCCGCACCCTCTCACTCGGCACCGCGCCCTCACCCGCCCCCTCATTATTCCCCTGATCGTCTACGCCGCCGACCCCCGAGCCCCCCAGCGGCGTCTCGAATTCTCCCGACCATGGAGATCGGTAACTGTCCCCATCGCGGTTGTAGTCGCAGAGGAGGTAGTCGCGGCCTGTCTTGCGGCAGCGGGCGATCGTGAGGGGTTGGTCGACTGAGGAGAGGAGGTCTTCTGTTAGAGAAGGGACGAGGGTTATCAGGGAGTTGAGGTGTGCGGTTGTGTGCTTGGGGTCGAGGCGCCGGAGGAGATCCCTAGATAGAAGGGGTCAGTATAGTCGGTCTTTGGATTTGGTGCGATTTTGTGGAGTGATGAGTAGTGGTGAGTGGGAGTATAACTTACAGCGCGCTGTCAAATTGGTCGATTTCAGACATCGTGGTTGTGTGGTGTGTGTTCTGAGGAGAGGAGAGGAGCGGAGTGGAAGCTTGAGGTTGATGGAGGGGTTGATTGATGTTGCAGACAAGCGAGACGGGGCTGCTTCGATTGGCGTTTCTCAGCCTCGTCTCATCAGGGGATCAGCCAAATCCGGACAACAACATCATCGCAGGATTGTTTCTTGTTTTCTTGGATAATCAGTCTCTCTTGTTTGAAATCGTGTGATCAGTTCGGACCGAATGAGCCCTCCCGAGATACTTTATGTCACTGCATCAAGGCCATACTCAGTCCTTCTTTCGGCCTGACATCTTGCCCTCCCAGAGGATATCATATAGACTTTCAGATCTCTTCTGAGGTCGCATTTACTACTTCTTCAAAGTAAATATCAGATAAGGAAAACGTACTAGGGGGTTTCTGGTGTGTCTGCATTCTAGATCAATTTCCCCGCGTCTACTAAGCCCAAGCACCTCATCTCAGCTATCACATGCAATGATCAATCAACAACCAGAGCCATGGACATCACCACTCTCCCAAACGACCTATTCAGACTGATCCTCGAATACTTGTCTCCTGAGGAACTCATCCTTTATCGTCGTGTCTCGAAACAGTTCCACGCAACACTCACCGAAACGGATTTATGTCGCCATCTCCTCCTCCAGCTCTTTCCTCGGTCACGAGAAGTAAGATGTATGACCTCAAACACTTCGAAGGATTGGGGACATGAGTTTCTAAGGGTCGCTACGAGATATCATCATCTGAGATTGGGTACACCAACAGATATTGAGAAGCTTCCTCTGGCGAAATCGTTCGTCCTTCCGGCTTGGTCTCGGAACTTCCCCGTTGCACCTGTGAGTACAAACGGCTCCCAGTTTTCTTCAAAGACCTGCTCTGTGATGCGAGATCTGGCAAGATTTTGAGATCTTTAATGCCTTGAAGGGATGTGCTGACTTTCATCCAGTGGCAACGGCATCTGAAGTTTGAGGATAAGACATCGCCTTTTCATTATCCGGATACGCTTTGGACCTTCGATGCAGGGATTTTGATATTCCCTTCTCCCGAAGCTCAGAGCTATGTCTTATATGATTTGGGTTCTGGAACGAAGTCGAGCTTTGATCTTGAATCCGAGAAGAAGATTGTTAGGAGGATCCGACTGAAAGATGGAGTCCTAGTGGTTGATTGGTGCGAACATGAGCCGTATCACCAGTTAAATGAGAATGAGATGGTTTACAGACATTTTGCAACAGCCTACGATGTCAAACGAACCGACGACGGCAACTGGAGTGTCATATTCAGGTCAGTGCCTCCGTTAAGTTTCATAGATTGCTTTGTTGACATCCATCTGCAGGAACGAATGGAAAATACATTTCCTAGGCTTTCCATTGAACTCCCAGGACCGATTTTTCAGTGCTCACACATCGACTCATTACGCTCTCTACATGTGGCAAAAGAATCGCAGCGCTTGGGGCGAAGACGATCCCATTGAAGCTCTAGCCATCTGGGATATCTCCTCCCCCTCTGCATACAAACCAAGCGGGGATCCTGCCGGCAAGACTAAACCCTCAGATGTCACGGAAGGAGCTCATGTCATTAGACGATTCTCCTTCTCAGACTTGGATTTCTACAGGATCAGACAAAGTTGGGATCCAATTCTTCGTTGCTTGGAGCTGGATGAGGGCCATGTTTATGTGATTACCGAAAGCCATCGATGGATTGTAGGACAACAAGCTTCCAATGACTTGCCACCGTTACACCATGTGAAGACAACGGGTATTCCTTTCAGTGTTGGCCCTGCGCGGGAGGATGAGTGTGGAGCGAACGGCGACACGGATATTTCCTTCTGCGACAACGAATCAGATATTCGATCTCCGAATATAGCTCCATGTTGGAGGCATGAGGTGAGTATTCCAAGGTATAGTAACTCGAACTGTGATAGCTAAGGAGCTACAGGAATTCCCATACCTTACTGTAACTGAAATGGTAGACTCGGATGCTGGTGTAGTGCTGTCTGCTCGACATTGTTTCATGCTTGAAGCTATCTCTCTTGAGATCACATCAAAAGTCGATATGTCAGAGCCGGAGTATGCGATTTCCTTGAGAGATGATCTTTGGCCTCAGTTACTTGGGAAAGGCAAGCTTTGTGGAGACGAGAGATTCGTCATTGGAGAGAATGCAAACAATGAGGTTGTGATTTTGCATTTCGATGATCAGAGACTTCGCAAGAAAGGCTTGTAACCGATGAATTCCCCGTCGATGGGAAGTTCTCATGGGAGGTACAAAGTAAGATGACAAGACCAGTCAATTACTGCGGCACCAGCTATGCATATTGACCGATTAGAAGCCAGTTCATGACTGGTACTCGGAACGAGGGATGTGAGATTACAAGGGCGAATATCGATGACCAGCATGATGAGAAGAGTGATGAAGCTTCATGAAAGCTTGACCAGGGTCGTCGTCAGACCTAGGACTGATGAAGTGCATCTCCCGTTTAGATAAGCATCAAGCCAGATTGGAGATCTCACCTCATCCAGAGTTCCTTTCAAGACTTCCATTGATTGGTTCCTTTCGCGACCAGTATGATATGGAGCCCAGTTTCAACAACATCAATTTGCTCTAGACTTGAATGAATACGTGGAAGTATGTCAGACACCATTCTATTCAATCAGGATCCCACACATCCAACTTCAAGTCTCCGCTCAAGTGAGAAAGAAACTCTTCATTTATAGGAAAAGGTGTCAATATAACAAGAATAGACCAGTCAGAGAGTTGAATATCACTTCACACATCCTAGCCTGTCAGCTTACATCGAGACAAGGTTTATGAAAGATAAGTGTCCCAGGACCTCTCACCCATCAGACCCAAGCCTTTTTCTTCAGCTCAGTGAGAAGAGACACGCTTAAATACGTCTCCCGTCAAAACTCCCAGGCGGGGAGTCCTCCGGCCGAGGTCGAATGAATTATTCCCGGGTAAAAACCTTGTTTCCCCCGCATTTCAGCCACCCTTAAGTGTTGGAACATTTCCCTCTGACTTTCTTTCAAAACGAGATCCTGCATTCTTGATTAGATTGTTCCTACTCGTATAACATTTTATTATTATATAATACACTGTGCCCAGTTTCGTTTGGAGTTTGCTTCTTCAATTTATTCTTACAACCATATTCCACCATGTTTCCAGCCGAAAGAAACATCCCCATTCCAACTAAGGATCTCCTGTCTTGGACATTTGATGAGCCTAGATTTGATCGAGATGAGCCTGTACGTGTTATCTCAAATCCCAAACACAGCTTAATACCTTGGTGGTATTGAGGTCGTCTTGTCATCCTTCACGCTTCGAAAGTCGATTAAAAGTGCTATGTTTCTCGTTATATTGCCAAGGGGTCTTCATATCCTTCAAACGTTCACGGGATGTTTGTTGATGACTTCATGATACAGATTTACATCGATGCAAAAGATGTCTCAAGATCTATCTCCTCGAACCAAGCTCGTGTGCTGATCCGGAAGCTCGTTGCTGGCTTTCATGCTGCTGGGTTAAAGAAGGGAGATTGTGTTTGCCTTCACTCTTTCAACGACGTATGATAGCCTTGCCATTGATTTCCCACTCCAAACTTTTGTATTGACAGCCTTTTAGATATACTACCCCATCATGTTTCTGGGAATCATTGCCGCTGGAGGTGTGTTTGCCGGAACTAACCCATCATACACCCAATTCGAGCTAGTCCACCACATCAAGACAGCCAAGACGACATTCTTCATCACCGAGCCTGAGATGCTCGATAATGCCGTAGCAGCAGCTAAGGAGTGCGGTATCCCCGAGTCTAAAGTCTGGATTTTTGATGTCTTTGGTCATCCCGTCCCTCAAGGTTTCAGATCGTGGAAAGAGCTCCTAGGCCATGGCGAGAAGGACTGGGTGAGATTCGACGATGAGAAGACTTCAAAAGAGACTACAGCAGCAAGGCTGTTCAGTAGTGGGACTACAGGTCTACCTAAAGCTGCCGTTCTCTCCCACTATAACTTCATTGCTCAACACACCCTCGTTCATGAGATCAACCGCAAGTCATGGCGTGCAAGACGACTACTTTGTCTCCCTATGTTTCATGCTGCTTGTGTACCGGGTAAGTGACGCCCATGTAACAGAATGTCACCTAGTCCAGAAAGCTAATCCACAACTCAGTTGCACACACAACACCCCTACGAGCAGGCCAACCATCCATCATCATGCGCCGGTTCGAGCTTGAGCCTCTCCTCGCCAACATTGAAAAGTTCCAGATCAACGAAATAGGCATCGTCCCTCCGATCGTAATCGCCATCATCATGTCCGGTCTAGCTAGCAAGTACTCCTTAAAGACTATCCGAGCTCTGACAGTCGGAGCCGCGCCACTGGGAAAGGACTCGCAAGATCGGATGAGAGATTTACTGCCTGAAGGAACCTTCGTGAATCAAGTTTGGGGAATGACGGAAACGTCTTGTATTGCGTCTATGTTCCACTACCCTGAAGACGACGTGACTGGTAGTGTTGGGAGGATGATTCCGCTTCTAGACTCTAAGTAAACTTCCCCTTCGTCAAATTGGGAGCTATCTAGACCTAACGCAATTCAGGATCGTCGACGACGATGGCAAAGACATTACAGGCTACGACGTCCGCGGCGAACTCTGCGTCCGCGGCCCCACGGTCATAGCAGGTTATTTCGAGAACCCGAAAGCAAATAGCGAGTCTTTCGACTCAGAAGGCTTCTTCAAGACAGGCGACATCGTCTATTGCGATAGCAAAACCAAGAAGTGGTACATCGTTGACAGGAAGAAGGAACTCATAAAAGTCCGCGGTTTCCAAGTGGCGCCTCCTGAGCTCGAGACAGTCCTCCTATCACATCAGCATATTATCGACGCGGCAGTCATTGGAGTCAAGCATGCAACTGAAGCCGATGTGGAGCTACCGAGAGCGTATGTGGTCAGGCGAGCTACGCCCGAGGGTGAGGCACTAGATGAAGCAGCTGTGAAGAAGCATTGCGGAGAGAGACTAGCGAAATTCAAGGAATTGACTGGGGGCGTGAAGTTCGTGGATGCCATCCCGAAGAACGCGAGTGGGAAGATTTTGAAGAGGGTTTTGAGAGATATGGCGAAAGAGGAGAATGACCAGGCGAAAGCTAGACTTTGATTCAATTAGATTTGTACTTTTTGTGCCCTCGCAAATCATCTTGAAATATGATGTTTCAGGAGTTGTTGTTATTTGTTGTTACTGGGATCGTTTAACCCGCTTAGCTCATGATCGAAATCCACTACATCCAGAACTTCTAAACCGGCTTCCTTCCACAATTCAACATCCACAACTTAACTCCCACAGCTCCCAGCTCTCATACTCAAACTTCACGATGGAAGATCCAAGCACAAGTATCCAATCCATCAAAAGATAAGCAGTCCAGCAAGCCACTCCCTGGAACGTCCCAGCCCAAGGTCCTCGTCGATACTGCTCCAACGCACTCATCGAATGCCCGAACGCGGCCACCCTACTCTGCTCCAGATGCAACTTCGACAATACTGTTCACAGAAATGCCAAAAGCAATTCTGGTCCGTTCATAAGAAACGCTGTACCTCTTTTCTCAAGGAGCCCGTCCACGAGCTCGTCTCCTCAGACCCGAAAGCTCCCAATTATTACAAAGCGGATGCTGCAAACCCCAAGAGTCTAGATCGCCCGAGTGTGTACATCGATATCCAGAACGAGGGTGGAGACGAGCCGCCTGCGTGCTTAGATTACCGGCTCCAGAGACAGTATATGGTGTATCAGATGCGCTGCGGCTTCTAAGGTGTAGCGAGATATCCCAAGACGCTCATAACTACTGAACATGAGAACCTCGCAACCAGTATCCTGGATCTCACCAGAGACTCTACATTCACCGAGCTCGCGAAATGGGAGGACATCCAACACTGGTTCCGCGTTGTGCATGAAGAAACCCCAGCAGCAGAACGTCAGGCGGTGATGGAGACGTGGTCGCAGATCGATTCTCCAGTGCGTGTTGTGATCACATCGCCACTTTCGAAGCTGGACTTGATCGTCCCGGATGTGGAGAATGTTATTTTTTTCTCGAAAGAGGACCGAGTGCTATGGGTCCGAGATTCCAGCGTATGGCTAGGATGGCTGATCAGCAGGGTGTGTACCTGCAGATTGTCAGGCGGGAAGGATCGTATGACGAGGAGTATAAGGAGGAGGGAAGTTTGGATTGTCGACGCGATTTGGAACTTATTGGTGGTGATAGGGCGTTGTAGAGCTGGGCCAGTTGTGGCCTATCTAAGTTATACTAGATTGTTTCATTGGCAAAATTCCGGAAATCGATACATTACCTCATGTTCAGGCAGTATCAACTGTCTACTAGAGACATGATGTTTACTTGGTTCTGGCGTAAGAGTGACGAGATAAATGCAAAAGTTGATTGTTTCTCACATCAAGCGTTTGGGCTATCCTACCACATGCATTGCCAGTTAACTGGCAGAAAAATTCCAACAAATTTTGCTTAGCCCAAATACAAACCAAGATGTTTTGTTCATACCAGAAGTTCCTGGCAAGAGTCGCGCCATCTTGAGCAGCCTCCTTGCGAATTTATCTTCCAATCACATATCTTACATCGCCTTCTCGAGTCTGCGGGGTAGAAATCTCAGAAGATATTTGTTCTGCCATTCCAGTTGGATAGTGGCACATTCGGGTTTGTCACCTCGATCTTGGGCCTGTTTAAGAAATCTCGCTTAGACCGTGAGAACTGGAAGCCTGTTCACAACGTCTATATTATCCCAGTCGACAACGTCATCTGTCATGGCAGGCAGCCGTTAGCACAACCTTGAGCCACGTGCGAGTATTGTGTCAGAATTCAGTACTGGGTCTGGGGGGGCTCGGACGTCTGTTGAAAGCTTCCTTGGAGAAACGAGCTTCATCTCCCTTTGGCGGGCAAGTGAAGACCAGGTTCCAACTTAGAGCCTCCTACTTGGCATTGAGTTCTAAGTAACCACGACGTCGCAATGTCTCTGTCCTTCGCCCGAAAATCAAGAATCACGCGGACTAGCCGAACTGTTAGCCCTGAAGCCTAAGATGATCTTCGGTAAATTCTTCTCCTCCTTCTCCACCATTCAACCCAAACAGCCGGCCCAGCGGCGCGACAGATATGTCTCAATCCTCTCCCAGACTTCCCCTCCACTATCTCAACTCCCCACAAAGAAATTGCAATATCCTTGCCGTCCCCTCCTCAACACCCAACCTCGAATTATCTAACTCAAAGTAAAACAATCTCCCCTCCATCTCCCTTTCCCTCGCACATGCAAAAACCTCCTCTCTCGTCAAGAGCTTATTATCCCGTCTAATCACCTCCAAGATACTAGCATCACAAAGCTTCCCCTTCCCACTCATCTCCTCCCTCCCCACCACCCTCTCACAATTCAACTCAAGATCACAAGTAATATTAACAAACACCAAAGGCACGCCTCGCTCCTTAGTGAAATGAAGATACTCAAAAAACTGAGCGATGTCATCATACGCCGTGGGTAAGTGCGAGGTTGATAATGCTGCTGTCCAGATGATGATGTGCTCTCTCTCTTTCTCTCCCTCTTCTTCTTTCTCGTTCTTGAGCCGGTTCAATCCGTCCATGGTCAGACGCCGGAATTCTTTGCGTAAGGTGTAGTGTGCTTGATTTCGAGTTGGTTCGATGGCGATTACGGGGTCGATGAGGAGATGGTTGTCTATTAGCCGATAAGGGGTGTGGTTTGATTGTAGAGCGCTTGCGAGACTTTTGGCTGTTGTAAGTTTTCCAACGCCAGGAAATCCGTTGAGGAGAAGAACACAGGGCGGTGGGCGAGGAATGGCCTGGTCGAGAAATGAGTCGTTGGAAGTCAATCTGCATGAGCTGGTGGTAAAGTGAGTGTGCCGAATAGTTAACGGTTCCGATCGACGCTTGATGTTTGAGTGCGGATAATTTGGTGGTGAAATGTGAAATCCTGAGCACTGAAGAAAATATGGAAGAAGAAAGGTGATAAAGCACACTTGAGTATAACACTTTTTATATGACTCGGTTTTCTCAGTTTGTATTAGAATTCAACCCAATAATGTATCATTCTGGTACACTACGCGGTACACTTGAGTAGCGTTGGGCCAGCGGTCTGGTCCATTGGTGTGAGTCGGTCGCTAAGATCCTTAAATGGTGTATGTAGTGAATTGAGAAGTGTGTCTATCGGCCCTTATGGCCTAGCAGTTGCTTTTGTGTGTATCAAATTCATTGAGATTTCTATTGGTCACAAGCGATCTTTGGGGCCATTTTTGTTTATTGGGGCTCTTTCCCAACCTCCATACATTTGCCCCTGACGTACAAGTAATAAACAAATCCTTCATTTTGCTCCTTTTTGGCTCGCTTGTTTGGGTGGGATTCATTTGTCGCTTGACAAGAACGCTCTGACCGAGTGTCCTGGATGACAGCTATTCTTGCTGAAGAAAACCAAATGGGAGACACTCGAAGTAGAAAATCCTAGGGATTCGGACAAACTAAATAAACTGAAAAGAAAGTGCTTAATATGAGTGAAAATGGGAAACCACTAGGATTGTTGATGTCAAAAGAAAAAATAAGCGAGAGCAGAGCAGAACTTCCGGATATCAGTGTGGCAGGTTCGACATTGACTTAGTTGTTTATCTTAAAGAACTACAACTCATCATGTTTCTTCTGAGCCTCCTTCTCAGCCTCCTTTGGCTCTTCCCACATCCTCTTCTTAGGATTCCTCGGTTCCGTTTCTTCAGATACTTGTTCCCCTCCCTGAGGATCTTCAGCAGGCGTCTCCTCCGTACCATCTTGGTTTTGACTCTCATCGATAATCCTTCCGACTTGCTCAGATACACTCTCCCCAGAACGTTCAGGTACACTCCCCTGACCCTGTCTCATAGGCGCTCCCCTCCCACCACCACCAACGTGAATATGCTGCGCTCCAGGCGGTCCACCCGTCGGTCTGGGACCTCTTGTTCCACTGCTATGCACGACCGTGGCATGGCTCATTACAGAGCTCGTAATCGGACTCACACTCAGACTCGGACTCGGACTAGACGGATCACCACCCAGCAACCCCATAGCTGCAAAGACCCCCATCCAGCCTTTAATAAACATCTTCATTGGAAACCACACCAGCCACCACGTAGGGCCATAAAGCAACCTCCTCCACACCAACCAAACTATCGTCGTGAGCAGGATATAAAACGCTGTCTCGAGGTACCACGTGTCGCTCTTCTGGCTCCTCAACAACGTCCCTAGTAAGTTCTTCGAGCTCGACAGTAGAGTGTCTAGTGTAGAGTACGTCTCTGAGAGTTGTGCCAACGCAGCTGTCGATTCATTCAGCGTCTCGTGAGCGAATTTCGAACGTGCTAGCTCTGCTGCCATCATGTCGTGTGTCCGCCTGAGGGCAATCGTCACATCGCTACTGGCATTCACGGTCTTCTCGTCTTTCGAGAGCTCTATATTCTGCTGTGTTTGGCGGTGCTGTGCAGGTGCAGGAGACGAGGTATCGCTGCGTGGTTCGAGGTATGATTGGAGAAGGAGATCTCTTTCAGCGCGCTGTGCGGCTTCCAGACTCCGTTTCGCTGATATCTGAGCTTTGCGGAAAGAAGTTTGACATCTAGTATTGTTTAGATTAGCTTGAATACAAGATAAAGCTTCATAGACAAAAATAAGAGGAGAGAAGAAAGATAACGGGAAGACATACAATTTAAGCTCCCTCATTCCCCTCATAACAGCGCCCTTAAGTTCCATCTTCTGCTGCTCCAACTCACTCCCCCTCTTCCCCTCATCCAGCTCCTCAACCTCCTCATTCAACAACTCGAAATCCTCATCCTCCTCCCGTATCAGCTGGTGAATCTCCGCCGCCAGTTCTTGCATGACATTCTCCTCCCTATCCTCCTCGCCTCCCAGAGGTACAGATCCAGGCTGGAAATTGATCGTCGCGAGCCGGTCTATAAGTTCTTTTAATTGCGTGTTTGATTCCTGCAGAGCTTTTAGACGCTCTGATATTATCTGGAAGGACATTTTGGCCGTCTTGTAAGCTGTGTGTGTTCTGTGGCGAGGTAGTGGTTGTTTCCTGGGGAAAGCTGGCAAGAAGTTAGTCTGTACTTGGAGCGGCCCGGAACATGCCGAGCATCTTTGTACTTTTTGATATTCGCGACTTCAACAGCAAGACCTCACCACAACCCATCCAGAAGCATTGCTGCAGTTATTTACGTGAATACGACCCTTCCCAGTCATTTGTATGACTAACAAATACTAATTGTCCACAACAGCTGCACAATCAACCCCTCGAATTCAAGATGATCACCAGATTCCTCACAGAGGTGTCAACAGTCTTCAACCCATTCTCCCCCAAAGCGAAGACCGCCCGACTCTTCCTCTCCTTCCTTCCCTCGAATGCGCGACAGTCTATGAAAGTCGATACTAAGCTATTACCGCGGGCGTCGAGGGATAAGAGCGTTGTAGCTGTGAAATTCAGTAAGGATCCTCGTGTGATATTTTTGAGAGAGAGCAGTTCTGACTTTTGAAAATAGAAGATGGAAAGGAGATGAAGCTGGACGCGGAGAAGCTGGGCATTAAGGGTGTTGTGGAGGAGGTGGATAGGCATTCGCGGATATTGGCAAGACAGGAGGAGTTGAATGGGAACTGAAGTGTTTGACTTGTTCAGGTGTATATCATTGCATACGGGAGGCGTTAGGAGAATGTACAAATACTGCTCTCAAGAATAGAGCTTTCCTTGGAACTACGAGTGAGACTTTAAACGCCATCGCAGTGGCTATAGTGGACTGAGCGTGAACACGGAAATGGGGCAGTCAAGTGTAAAGTCACAGACCGTCATGTCATGTACGATTCAGAGATTCATTCTCTAGGTATTCTTTATGCAAACCATCAGAAAACTTCATCTAGAGGTCATTCAGCAACTTTTGTACCATCCCACCAATCATGCATATGTAGTCATGATCTTGGTCCAGTCCAGGTGTCTGCATTTAAGCAGCAGCTCCAGAGATGAAGAACCACTTGTCAATGCTTGGGTCAATTGGTGCCGGAGAAAGGTTCTCGTTCTGAGGAAGAGGAGGAAGCTGCTCAGGAGTGACACGGCTTGGGGATTGCTTGACAGTGAGGTTGGTACTGGAGGCTGTTAGTAAAGCAATCTGGATAGAAATTCAAGTACTTACGTGGAGATTTCACCAGGGGTGGTCTTTCCAGTGATGAGCTTCTCCCAAGCCTCAGCACACTCACGAACAATGTCGGTGGCGTACCTAAACAAATTAGTTTGGGAGACTTTAAGGACTTTCGATTTCTGACTTACTTCTTGTTCTTGCACTCCCCAGTGAAAGCAAATTGGTTCTCTGGCTTTCCATCTGGGATTTTGTAGATTCTGAACCACTCATTTGTAGCTCTCAACAGACCTGGCAAGTGTCTCTCGACATCCTCAACGTCATTGAGCTTGGGAGCCAATGGGTCGTTGACATCGATGACAATAACCTTCCAGTCGGTCTCCTCCTCGTCAAGAAGAGCCATGACACCGAGGACCTTGACTTGCTTAACTTGACCAGGGTATCCGACCAGCTCACCAATCTCGCAGACATCCAATGGATCGTTGTCACCCTTGGCCTTGGTCTCCGGGTGGATAACATTGGGGTCCTCCCAAGTCTAGAGAGTGATCAGAGAAGTTACTGTGAAGGCTGGTCAAGTACGTACTTGAGGGAAGGCACCATAGTTCCAGAGGTAACCCTTGTGGGGGAAGCAGTTGCGGACGAAACGAAGCTTGCCCTTCTTAATGTCCTGCTTGATGGGGTTGAGCAAGTCTGCCTTGCTGATCTGTTGAGAAGAATAAATATCAGCAGATGTTTCGAGTTGCGGTTGTGGATATTTGTGGATGGAGGGGTCAAGTTGCGGTGTTGACAAGGTGATTGCGGGGTAAATAATAGCAGGACAACATCAGGAATCAGAGCAGGACCATGAACGCACCTCCATCTTTGCGTTGGTCCATCTTGGGATCTCAACGATCATGTTCAAGATAGTCTGCTGCTCATTGGCATACAGAGGGATATCGTGGAAGGGGGAGACTGGGACGCCATCCTTCTCGATGTAGATGCGGTGCTCCAAGGTGTTGGCAGCAGCGACCTTTCGGGTGGTGTATTGAGAGGCCATGTTTGCGTTTGGGGGAGAGTTGTTGTTTGTAGACGAGGGGGGGGAGGAAGACGAAGATGAGCTCGAGAGATGTCGAGCTATCTGCTTGGTGCGGGACGAGGAGGAAATTTTGGATTGCGCCAGTGTGGGCGTGGAGGTCGCGAGCGAGAACGAGAGTGCCCGCGCCTGCAGATTCGGGAACAGGCTTGGTGAGGGAGAGGGATGTGGGAGGAGTGGGAGTGATGATTTGGTGCAGTGTATGCTGGGCGGACTGGCAACTGTTGCACGTAGTGATGCCCGAACAAGATGGTTATGGAGGATCATATAGCCTGAATGAAGACGACCTCAGGAATAGCGCAATTGGTTCCGTCCGAACGGCTCTTCTAATGCCAGCTGCGGGTGTGCTAAAAGCTGTTAAAGTTGTCCTGATGCCGAGCTTCTCTTCCCATCCTCTCTCCTTTTCTCGATGCCGACGCCGCTCAACCGAGGGAGATCTCCACGCGGGAGTGAGCACTGACACTTTTCATGGGTCGACCCAGACAATCTCAAGTGCGGTTTGATAAATGACATGTGGATTGCAGGAATCAAAGGAATGTAGGACTATTTTTGATTAGAGGAATCACCTAACGCCTATTATTCTTCCTTCTACGGAGTTACATTTAGGATGCTTGATAATGGGACTTCCTTAGTTGCCGGATGCTGTCTTGACCTCCTCTCAATCGAGCAAAGATTGGGTGTGAGGACCGTCGCATTCATCAAAGCTCATTTCTTCTTCTTTTGTGGCATAGATTGGAATATGGCTCTGAAGCATGAATACGAACTGGTGTTCAAACCGAACGATGCACACTTCTGCACAGGCTCGAACCCACAAATTTTGCATCCTTCAAGGCTCCTTTGGATCCGTCGATGTCTACGGAAGAAGCAGAACATTGCACGAAACGGGCCGAGGAATGTGTGTTAGATATATTTGATGGATGGCCGGCGAATGCCAACATGGATCAGGAAAATAGTCGAAACATTCATTAGACTCTTTGTAAGGGGAAAGCCAACGGAGATTCGCCAGATTCGATTCGATTATTGCTCGCTTACCTTGAAGGAGATGACAGGAGCGGGGAATAATAGAGAAATAAATGATCAATCCCTATCCAAGATTCCGATTTTACTGAATAGTAACATCATATCTTCTATAATTCCACTCCAAGATAGAGGACATCTGGCCCGAGAAATTTTGTTCCTTTCCCCCCCTTCACAATCAAGTGGACACTGATAGAGGTCGTTGATGAAGAAGCCACTTTTATTACCGTTGATTACAAACAATAATCTCGGGGCTTATTATTGACTATCCAAAACCCTCAATCCTCGAATGAGTTCAAGCTGCAACACTTGCAGAGTCCAATAATCAATTCTATGGCTTTATGTAAAAGAGTAGGTTGTTTACTTCCTAGGCGAGATACCCGTTCAAAATTTGTACCGCTGAACATCATCATAATAACAACCTAAGTCAGGTCAGATAAAATAAAGACAGTGCATGAATCCAAGCATCGAGTTCTCCAGGTCGCTCCTTATGCTTTTCGCCCTATGAAGCTCGACTCAAGAGATACTCAACATTCACAGAAACTCATTAGTTCGAAATCGCAATTTGAAATCACCCGATAATGAAGGTCACGTGCGATAAGACTAAGTGCAATTTCAAGGAATTCTAGACTCCCCCAACTTCACAAACCTCGACATAAAAATTTCCCATCTTCCAGTCAGTCATTTCAGCGCATTCAATTTACGGGCAAACCCATTTACAACTTCTCTTCTACCGCTAGCCTCTTCAAACAGATCTCGCCCACCCCTTCTACCATCAAAACGGCAATGGTATGCAACGCTTTGCTTCAGAAATCATGACATCGGTCACAAAACGAGTCACCGTCCCCCCAAAGGGCGTCGACTACAGAGGCAAGCTCGTCCTCGCGCCCATGGTCAGAAGCGGGGAATTGCCATCTCGTCTTCTAGCACTTCATTATGGAGCTGATCTAGTCTGGGGTAAGCCATCCAAGATCCTATTCTCAAACTCCACCACTCTTCATTCAAAGCACACCAACTCACACTCTCCTCTGTATAGGTCCAGAAACAGTCGACAGATCAATGATAGGCACAACCCGCAAAGTCAACACCTCCCTCTCCACAATAGACTTCACGCGCCTCCCCTCTCACAGCACCAAAGACCCGCGCAAAGATCAAAAGGAGAGCCTCATCTACCGCATCCACCCCTCCCGCGAGGGCAAACGCCTCATCTTCCAAATAGGCACCTCGGACCCAGAGAGAGCAGTAAAAGCCGCGCGGATAGTAGCCGCAGACGTAGCCGGAATAGATGTCAATGCAGGATGTCCGAAACCATTCAGTACCAGCGGCGGTATGGGCGCCGCACTCCTTCAAACACCTGATAAACTCTGCGCGATCCTAGAGGCTTTGGTTAAGCAGATTGTCCCGGAGTTCGAGATTGGGATTAGTGTTAAGATCAGGTTGTTAGAGACGCCTGAGTTAACAGAGACACTGGTGCGTAAGCTATGCGCGACTGGTATTACAGGCTTGACGATCCATTGCCGTACGACTCCTATGCGGCCTCGGGAAAGAGCTATTAGGGAGCAATTGAAGATGATTGCGGATATTTGTAGGGAGAATGGAGTTGCGTGTCTCATGAACGGGGATGTGGAGAATCGAGCTCAGGCCGAGGAGCTTATTACTGAATTTGGTGTCGATGGTGCTATGATCGCTACAGCTGCTGAGACGAACTCCAGCGTTTTCAGACCCGAGGCTGAAGGTGGGATCGCACCTTGGAAGGAGGTTGTCGAGCAATATATCAAGACGGCACTCGAGGTTGAGAATCGATGGGGTAATACGAAATACCTACTCAACCATCTTATTCCTGGAAAGCAGCCCGTGTACAGAGAGGTCACGATGAGCAAGAGTTACTCCCAAGTGTGCAAGATTCTCGGACTTGAGAATTTGGAGACGCTAGCGAAGGAGGTTGATGAGAAAATCGGTATTACACCTGAGACTGAAGGCCAAGGGAGACGGGGATGGAAGAACAAGAGTGCTATGGCAGCTGGCGGGAACCAGGGCAAGATTCGATCGACTGAGGCTACGGGGAAGAAAAGCTTGTCTGAGAGAGGGGTTGAGAATCAACCTTCAGTGGCTTTGAATGTTTAGGAGATTTTCCACATCGTTGAGTATGGGGAATATAGGCTTAATTTGGCTTGGCCTAATTTAGCAGGAGTATAAAGGGGCATCTGAAGGCGTTTTCGGTGATCAAGAAGGCGGCAGCTTTACTGTCACTTCGGGCATATCAAGGCGTTTGTAGAGTCACTAAATTAGAAGTATGTTTGCTCGAAATTATTTGCTTGTTTCGCTGCTCAAGTCCCCAACGTTCTTCTCTGGTTGGACGCTCAAATATGTACATGAATCCCTCCAAAGCCAAAGCCATGCTCAAACGGGTCTCCTCCCGCTCTCCATCCTTCACCCCTCTCAACCCTCCTAACCACAGCAAACAGTAATCTCCTCCTTCGGTCCTCTATCATCAAGTCAGCAAAGTCCCCACCAAATCCCAATCAACCAAGATGGAAGCAAACTCACCCAACATCAACACTCTCCCAACTAAACACAAACGAGCCCAGCCACGCGCCAATGATGATACTAATGATAATATACCCATTATAGTACATCGCAAGCAACATGACGAAATACGCAACCGTAAACGAAACCATATGCAGCGTAGCACGGATCATCTGCTGGAAGATATTCGGTCTGAAGGGCGTCATGGCACTGCGGTTGGATTGAGATTGAGGTGTGCATGCTACGGCGACGTCCTTGCCAGCGGTGGCGGGAGACGTTCCTGTTCCTGTCTCGGAGTTTGCCATCGAGTTGGTGCTGAGTATGGAGGCTTGTTGGCGTGTGTGTTGGCGGAGAATGAGACGGTCGTATTCTTTGCCTAGACGGCGTAGGAATTCAAGGGACATGACGAGAAGGATGACGCCGATGCAACAACCGGCGAACATGCCGTTGGATGTGACGTGCCATGGTTTGGCGATGAAGCCTAGGATCGTTGGGTCAGTGTCTTATTCAAAAATTCATTGGGGGGAAAAGGGCTGAATGGGCGAGAGGGGATGTACATGAATCGACGGTGCTCCAGTTCCACAACATCTGTGAGGGAGGGAGTTAGCTTGATCATACGTGGGAAGTTTGTTGGAGTCATACAGAGATCTTGCAGTCGCCTATGCCCATATCCATATCCATGGCGGCGGTTGTGCTCGCGGACGCAGCGGCGCTGGTTACAGTTGTTCCCATATCCATCGCCATGCTGGTTGTGGTCGCAGCCTTGCTCATAGTCGTACTTCCCATGTCCATATTGGCGATTGTTTGATTCGGAGACAAGTAAATGCTCGAAGATCGGTAGGCTGATTGACTGGAAGAGTGAGTGAGTGAGAGGCAGTAAACAAGCCCGTTCTCTGACCAAGCGGAGAGTTGTTGTCTTTAATTGTAGTCTGGTCGGCGAGGGAGCAGAGGAACGAGGACGTTTGAGGTATTTGGACAGAGATGTAGAGTGACGGAATGGGCCACAATCCACTCAAGTAGACTGATTCCATTCGCCTGCCAATCTTGTGGCCTACAAACGAGTTGTCGGTGCGGTGATTTCTTTCACGATTTTATCCGCACGAGGTTGCGATAGATTGAGCAAGTTTGCTGATTGCCAAAGTCTTGGCTATGTCTCCCGCCGCATGAGATGGCCTGTCAACGACCTCAATCGTTCTCCAAACAACTAAAAGGCGTTCCGGTGATTGGTTTGTTGTTTCTGGTGCGGGTCTTCATTGCTCCGTTGTGGCTTGTATCGCTTTTTGTCCGATATATTGAACCAGTTGGAATCTGGAAAGCAAATGTTCAAGTTTGGGCCATCGAGGAAAACATTATGGACAGAACTTGCTCTTCGCTGACTTGGCGAAGGGGGGAAATTTACACAGGAACGAGGCCTTCAAGGGCTTTACACACTGCAGGAGATAAATGTTCATAGCTAGCAATTCTTGGAGCGGAATACTCTCTGCCCTGCTGGACGAAGTCTAATAAATTGGCCCTCTTTAAGTAGAGATATGGCATGAATAGCAGGCATTAAGCAATTCATTTTGGTAGTCAATGGCAATATCGCATAGATAGTGATTCATAGCAATGCAAATCTCAAAAACAACATAACTTCGCAAGTAGGTTGCAAGAATGGTAAACAGCTAGGGACAAAACATGTGCTAACAAAAAAAAAAAAATCAATTGGCAAAACCAAAGGCTAAGGAAAATATCCTTATTCTTACTTCAACCTTCCCACAAGGCTTTTGAGGGAGCAGCAGGACAGGACTGTTCAGCGAGTTTGACTGAGCTCTCAGCCGGATAACGTGGGGGCCGAATCTCCCCCGATTAAAGGGCAGTATTATGTGGGTTGATGATGGATTCCGAACCAAAAAAGGTTCATTATTCTTTCACAAGAAGCTAATTATAGCCTTTGATATAAGCTCCTGCATATTTTGACATTGTTGTTTGTTGAATGTCGATTCTGCGAGTTGTGACTTGATATGAGCTTTGACGAGAACCTGAAATGTGGGATTACAAGAGATATTATTATAGTGCAGAAGCCGGTGATCCTACTCACGAGGTCTCCAGAGGCAAGAAGTATATCTCCTGGCTCAAGATTGTTTCTTTAATGATTTATGAAGTTGTGCTTGTTTTAGACATCCCAAGCGCACTTTCAGGACTTTTTGAATTGGGGAGGATCTCCTAGTTCATTAGGTGAATGAACTGTGCGTCGGACACAAATGTTTGGAAAGGCTCGTAAAGAAATCCACGATAAATTCGATCGATGATGTTGTCTCTTAAATATCAAAAAACGAGCCTCTAAAAGCCTAACCAGGCTAAATGTTTCATCCGGATTCACAGCCTTGCTCCACCTCAGCCTCGTCCTCGTTCGCGTAAAGTGGCTCCAAAACGCGCTACCTCGTCGCGTCTTCAGAAAAATATACAGAACTGCCATCCACCTTACTCGAACTCAATTCTCCTTGTATTGTCTCTCAACCTTCATCCCCAATTCAAATAGCAGACATGGCGGGATTCTTCGATCTGAAAGGCCGCAAGGAGGCCGCAGCTACAAACGGCACATCTGCAAAAGCTCCTGCTTCGAAAGAGACCGCCAGATTACAACCATGGGTTGAGAAATAGTACGCCCAACACCCTCCCATGTATCCTTCATATCGATACTAATGAAAACACAGCCGCCCAAAGAACCTCAACGACGTAACAGCCCAAGACCACACCATCACCGTCCTGCAACGAACCCTCCAATCCTCCAACGTACATCCCCTTCCCCTCTCCCCAACCTCCAGTCCAACAAACGTAACTAACCCACAACCCAGCTCCCACACATGCTCTTCTACGGTCCCCCCGGAACAGGAAAGACATCCACAGTCCTCGCCCTCGCCAAAGAACTCTACGGGCCCGACCTCATCAAGTCCCGCGTACTCGAACTCAACGCCTCCGACGAGCGCGGTATATCCATCGTGCGGGAGAAAGTGAAAGACTTCGCACGCATGCAGCTCTCCAACCCATCCGCCGCCTACCGCGCACAGTACCCCTGCCCACCATACAAGATCATCATCCTTGACGAGGCGGACAGCATGACGCAGGATGCGCAGTCCGCTCTGCGGAGGACCATGGAGACGTACTCGAAGATCACGCGGTTCTGCCTGATTTGCAACTATGTGACGCGCATCATCGATCCGCTCGCGAGTAGGTGTAGTAAATTCCGGTTCAAGAGTCTGGATGTGGGGAATGCGAGGAGGAGGGTGGAGGAGATTGCTGAGAAGGAGGGTGTGGGTCTTGAGGATGGCGCGGCGGATACGTTGATTAAGTGCAGTGAGGGAGATTTGAGGAAGGCGATTACGTTCTTGCAGAGTGCGGCCAGGTTAGTGGGTGCGGTGGGGGGTAAAGATGAGAATCAAGAAGTGGAGGATGAGGTTGATCGTATGGATGTTGATAAGGAGAAGAAGAAGGTTACGGTGAAGAGCGTGGAGGATATTGCAGGTGTGATTCCTGATACTACGATCAATAAGTTGGTTAAGGCTATGCAGCCGAGATCGAAGGGTGCCGTGTATGAAGCTGTGTCGAAGGTTGTTACGGATATGGTGGCTGATGGTTGGAGTGCTACGCAAGTCGTAACTCAGGTATATCCCAATCCCTTCCCCAAGATTCAGTGCCTGGCTAACCACTCCAAAAGCTCTTCCAAGCAATCATCTACACCGAAGAGATCCCCGACATCCAAAAGAATAGAATCACGCTCATCTTTTCGGAAGCTGACAAGCGTCTGGTTGATGGCTCAGATGAACATCTAACGATTCTTGATTTGGCATTACGGATATCGAATGTGCTTTCTGGGCCTTGAAATATGAATGGGATGGGATGGTGTCGATTTGCATGGCATGGTGTGTTTGAGTCTGGTTTGCTTGGTGTTCAGGGATGGGAATGGGAAAGTTACGAATTGTGAAGAGAGAAGATGTCTAGATGTGAGCTTCTGTCCATCTTTGAAACCCAAGATGACTTGTTAGGTATTAATGACAAGAACAAAGTATTGTATCGTCTTTAGTGCTCAATATCTCGCCGGAGATGAAAAACGGAATCTCAATCCCTATTATGCGAGTGTATCTTACTCTTTATTGACATCAACACAAGATGAAAACTCACTTCTAAAGAACATGCTACCAAAATCGTATTATCGTTAGGTATCATAAGCCCATACACACAGGGTATCATAATAAGCGCCGCAGTCAGTTCACCGCCATCTCGCTCCGCTTCAACTTCCAGATTTCTACATCTCCTGCTATCTAGCTAGCCAGCCAATCCGTCACATCAACAAACACCACCCCTCACAAAGCCATAACCACACCCACAAACCCCACCGCCCCGACAACAGCAGCCCTTCCCATTCCTCCCAAACCCGTCTCCCTCGCCCCCGCCGCACCAGCCGTACTCGAACTCGTCGCCCTCACCTCCTCCCCAGCACTCAAACCCATTCCCGTCGCCGTCGCACTCCCACCCGTCCCACTCCCACCCGTCCCACTCATCAACGCCACGCCAAACCCATTCCCACTCAAAATACTCGCCTCAGCCTCATAAACACTACTAAAGAACGGCCTGACCGTCTCCGGCACGCCATCCAGGTAATCGCTCGCGAGAGTCTCTCTGTTCGCGAACACGGACGAGACGGACGCTTCGAATGCTGAGAGGGAGGAGATTACTGCCGTGTCGGTTTCGATAGCGGAAAGCGCGGAGAGGAAGGTGGTGTTTGTTGAGAGGGAGGAGAGGTAGGATATTAGTGCGTTGGCTGCTGCTGCTGATTGTCTGGAGGCTGATGTTAGAGAGAGATGATTTTCTTTTTTCTTTTTCTCCTTGTTTGTGAGGGATGGATGGGATTGTTTTTTGTGGAGAGTGGGATGGGATGAGTTGGGGTTGAGACATGTATTAGAAAAACGTACGCGGGGTCTGGGGTTCTTGAGATGCAGCCGTGAGGGAGAGGAGTCCTGTTAGGACGAGGAAGGTATTGGTGTTGAACTTCATCGTGAGCGATTTCTTCTGTGTCGTCGAAGGCCCCCAAGTTCAATTGATAGTTTTGTTTTTCTGGCGAGAGAAAGAAAAAGATGAGATAAACTCAAGAAAGACCCTTTCCGATGCGCCGAGGGGGTACCTGGGAAAGTTAGATACCAGCCAGCTTCATGGATAGTAATCTCGCCAAGCCTCATGTAAGATCTTATATGGAGCGAAGATCCACTTGTACTCCAGCTTCCATCCTGACGAGTCCTTGGGTTTGGAAATCACATCTTGGCAGTCATCTGTCGATGGAGAATCAACGTTGGGGGTCGTTTCGACAAAAAATGAAAACAAACGAAAACAAAGAGCTCATCTGCTACACAAGGCTTTCGAAA
Organism: Leptodontidium sp. MPI-SDFR-AT-0119; assembly: GCA_020726505.1. Classification (NCBI taxonomy): domain Eukaryota; kingdom Fungi; phylum Ascomycota; class Leotiomycetes; order Helotiales; family Leptodontidiaceae; genus Leptodontidium; species Leptodontidium sp. MPI-SDFR-AT-0119. Next base: position 1,965,759 of record JAHLEZ010000015.1, read on the forward strand.
TATGATAGCCGAGTTTGATTCTAGCAGCGGAACAACGAAATCTTTAGCGAGGAGACTTGCAAAGGGAGAGGAAAAGCGAAGGACATCACAAGGTGGCTCATGCAACAAATTCATAGCAGCGTACATGCTTGTTTGTGTAACCTTGACGTGCTGGATATCCCAGTTTACAATCCCCGTTCCACGGTTCCGCTACAGCGATGAAAATAAACAAGCCTTTTGCCCCTGCAAAACGCCCAAAGTAATTTCGGCAATCTATCCTGGACGGAGATATCGATCGATGGAAGATGTCTCACCACCACTCTTCATGTTTGGGACGTTCTCGATAGACGTTCTGAAAGCTTGAAAAAGAGGGAGGGACTTCGAAACAAATAGTGGGAGCTTGCCGATCGAGTTGGCCCGATCTTCTTGTACACTTGTTCCCAGAGATTAGAGCTTAAAGATTCAGATTATTTGCCTGACTCCAAAATAAAACTGCGCTACCGTTTCCGGACGACCTCTTGAGTTTGGGATTTTTCTCTGGGCAGCTTACGACGATGCTAAATAGCATGCAAGCTCCCCAATTTAAAGCCCAAGAACGAAGAAAAGAAACATCAATGCAAGAGACCAAGAACAAGGAAGGGGTTCACTAGAACTCGTTCAACTTGATGACGTAGAGCGAGACTCGTCGCACTTCCCTAGAATTGCGACTGCTGAGAATATCCAGCGAAAGCTGCTCCCACAAGTACAGTACAATGAGGAAATTTGGTTACACATTGTAGAATGTCACTTGCATAGATTGTGATACACTTTGCAACTATGCGCAGAACAGAAGGCATCGAACGAGTTGATTTGCACAGCCATATCTTACACTTCGGTAGTCGCAAGCTAGTATTTTGCCTCGTGAGTAGACATTTACCTCATGGTCCCTGATCGTCAAGACTTCTGCTTTTGTCTGATCGTCCTAATTGCCTCGCGACATCTCGCTCTAAGACTTAAGGATTGGCCTTGACCGGAGGAGCCGACTTCCGATACTCAAGATCCTGGAAGAAAGCTGTGACAGTTCCAGTCTGTGTGCTTAAATTCGACTTGCTCCGGTAGGCCTCAGCGGGTGATGGTGACTCTTTTGTAGCACAATTTTCAGACCCTTTTTCCAGCTCGCAACAAATCCGATACCTTTGGCGGTAGAACTAATGCGCTTCGGTCGTTTCTTTTGTAGAAATCTACTATCACCATGGCGGTCTTCTCTGGTAGATCTTCATGGACGAAGTGTCCTGCTTCGGGGAAGACTTGTAATGCATATTTACCTGCCACACGTTAAATCTCCAAGCGAGAGGGGTGCTGGGAAACTTACCTTGCATTTGACCGATTATCAGTTCCTTGTCTAATCGATCCGTGCCAGCAAGCAATAGCAGCTTTCCACCTCTAGCTTCCAGAAATTTCTTACTAAGTCCAATGAACCATCCTTCCCAGAATGGTTGAGTAGCAGCCAAATCAGTCTGCCACGTCCAACATCTTGAGCTTCTCAGTGTTGGATCATGCTTCAGTAGAGCAGGTACACTTGTCCGAGCTGAGATGGAATTACGAATCGTTCTAGACCGAATGTGCCATTCTATGCCGGATTCCAAAGATGGAAATCCTGCTGGCCGGGTAGACAGGTATGTTTGCATGCTTTGCAAAGCATCTATAGCGGAACCCTCGACAACATCAAGTACTGCATATCCTAGTACTGAATTTCCTAGCTTTCCACTTTTTGCAACATCCGTCACAACTGCACCACCAAGTGAGTGGCCAATGAGGACCAGAAGTGGCATTTGCTCCCAGCCCATTTGTAGATTTGCTTTGTTTAGGACAGATATCAAATCTGTACTGAGTGTCTCTAGACTGAGGTCCATAATCTCTGGTTGAGGTGTGATCGTAGTAGCACCATGTCCACGAGCATCGAGAGACAGGATACCAGCAGTTGGTAACCGCTTTCGAATCTCTGCGGTCATAACGGCAAATGAGAGACCGGATGACCCAGCCCCATGGTGTGTAACAAATAAAGGCGCATTGCCAACAGGTGAGGTGAGGTATGCATGATGTATTATCGTGGAGGATTCGGTAACAGACTCGAGGAAAAGCTCTCGTTCAAAGTATGTTGTCCATGGAATTTGATCCATTGTTCTTTTATTTGGAGATCTTTGCAAAACATGTGTTAGTTGGCGGTTGCTACATATGTATGGAGTTTGCAAACCCTTGTGGTCTGGCGAACAGATTGTGATTCTGCGAAGGGATAATTGTCCCAGTGGACGAGGCTGAGGATGCCGAGGATGCAGAAGATGAATCATCGTCTGCAGGAAGCTCTGTATTGAAGTGATCCATTTCCTCGTCTTCTTCAGACTCTTGAAAGGGTACTGGAGGCATAGTGGCGGGATAGCTCGAGAGCTTTGCCTTTGCAAAGGCTCGTTGGAGGTCACTCATGGTGGGTGGTAGTTGAGAGTGAGGGATGAATCATTTGGTGTCGTCCTTGCCGTTTCCGTAGGAGTGGAAGTTCTAACAATGATCAGTCACGGACTGTCAATCATAACTGAAAGGTTGTGTTTGTGGGAGCACACGGTGAATGGGTGGACTGGAAAGCCTTGTTGGTATTTTGGTGGTCAACAAAGAAGTGAGTGCATCTTGTTCCTGTCCTCATCCAAACTCTTGGCTCGCTTAGAGGCTCCGATAAGAGATAAGAGCGCGGGGAGAGCTGGGAGAGCTTGAGATCGAGGCTGCGAGGATGAGTGCGCTGATCATCTCGCGATTCTGGTTCGTTCTTAGTTAATTACATGTCGTGCATCTCCAGATCCCCTTGGCTTTGAATGGCTGCTTCATCTAATAAGCTTCGTCACAGCTGAGCTTCTGTCTGCAGTCTCAGTCTCACATGCCAATCAATGCCGAATCAATCGACTGGGGATCATCCGTTGCAAGTTACCAATGCAAGCATCAAATGATGTCATGGCCTTACCGAATATTGACATACACTTTTCCCTCCCCCTCAAAGCTTCACACCAGCACAAAGCCAGACCAGCCGAGCTTTTGTACAAACATAGCCCAATAGCTAGCTGTTCTAGACCTAGGGATTTACTAGAGACAACCTCCAGCCATCATCGTTATTGGCTCAATGTGACACGCCCAGCAGACTACCAGCAGCTACCTTCGATGACCAGCTCTTTGCCGCCGCACTAGCTGCTCTGCTCTCATCGATGGTCAAGCCTTTGAATCCTGCTTTGCTTCTCACTGATGCCACTAACAGGTTGTCCTGCTCTCTCTTTCGTCTCTCTCTCCCTCCCTCTTCCTCTTTTCACATATTTACCTATCACCTATCAACGAATAATCCTCGAGTCTTTGGCCCTCACTCAGTCAACATGGCTCTCTGGGGAAACAACAAACGCGACGACGACGACGAACCCGTCTCGCACAATGGAGACTCTGCAAGTCATGTTGTGCAACCCCGCGATGTCGACGAGAGAACTCGTTTGCTTCCACCACCCTCCCAGGGATATCTGAGCCCTGATGACCCAGCTGTTAGTAGTTTTTTGAGCTTACCAAGTTCTGAATTCGGGGCCCATGGTGGTAAATAACTTCAGTACTGAATTCTCTACTAGGTATCACCGTACAATCTCTGGAGCGTCAGATTCCTCCGCTACTTCACTGTCTTGTTTACCGTCATAACCTTGCTCTGGTGGGTTTTGTTACTGGTTTCCATCTTTGTCAGCCCACCAGGAATGCATTCTCGTGGATCGGGGTTCTTCGACTTCTCTTACACTACCCTGACTCTTGGACTGCTCCTTCTTGGGCTTATGTTCTTCTCTTCGCCATCAAAGGCCGCGCAAGTCTCCTGCTTGGTAGTTGCAGTTGTCTTACTCGTCGACGCAATACTCATTGTCTCTGTTCCAAGACTCCGAGTTGAGGAAGGCTGGGTTGGCATCGCAAGTGTCGTTTGGGCTCTTCTGATCGCCGTCTGGACTGTCACCACAGACCGTATTGTCGCATGGGGCAAACGAGAGGAGGAAGAGCGCCTCACTGGCCGCGCTGAATCTCGTCGTACTCTGGGAGAATGGACCTCAGTATTCGTTTCGACAGTGTTCCTGGTCATCATGGCCGCAGTCGCTGTTCTCCTTACCGCAACTCTCATCCTTCGCTCTCGCGATGCTTCTCTAGCTGCACCAGGACACCGATACTATGTGGATGGCGACAAATATCAAATCCACATTTTCTGCGAAGGCAGCACGAACTCTACAAGTTCTTCAGGAAAGAAGCTCCCAACTGTTCTTTTTGAGTCTGGCGATGGACCCTTCGAGAGTGGAATGTTTGCCGTTGCTGAGAACGCACTCGCCAATGGAAGTATCTCCCGATACTGCTACTCCGACAGACCAGGTTTCGGCTGGTCCGACAATGCTCCATCTCCGTTCTCCGCCGGTATGGCGGCTGATGTTCTATCCGAAGCTCTCGCCCGCGCAGGCGAGGACGGACCTTGGATTCTGGCCAGCGCGGGAGTTGGAAGCATCTACAGCCGAATTTTCTCATCCCGCCACGGTACCGCTATCAAGGGACTCCTGATGGTCGATCCTCTTCACGAAGATCTCCTTTACTGCCTGGGCTCTCCTAATCGAGGATTCCTTCTCTGGGCTTGGGGTATAATCTCACCACTTGGCTTGGACCGTATCCCCGCTGCAATCTTCAAAGGTCGCACTCGCGAAGATCGTGTGTACGGAAGATCCGCATACCAGAATGGGAAGTACATCAAGGCCAAGCTCCAAGAATCTCTCGTCGCCGGCTCGCTCACCAAGAACGAAGTGAGCAGCGCCAGACACATCCAACTTGAGAAGACACCCTTGGCTCTCATCAGCTCCGGTATCGAGATGAAGCGGGATAGACAATGGGGCAAGAAGCAAGAAGACTTGAGCCACTTGACAAAGAAGCTTATCAGCTGGGATATTGTCAGCAAAGCCCCATCTGAGGTGTGGAGGACACACGAGGGACGACAAACCATTGAGAAGCGGTTGAAGGAGTTGGTGCACGCATAATAGTTTGAATATACCTTACATGAGATATGATATGATATGGGGAAGGGAAAAATTGGAATGGGATAGGACTGGGGAGGGATATATCAGGAAAGAAACAGAGGGGTTGCAGCTCTGTGGCTACTGCTGAATATGTGTCTTTCCTGCATTTTTAAAGCACGGTGCTAGGGGGGCTTTCATCTGCTTTTCGTCTTGCACTTTGTTTTTTGGCTGAGGTCAGGTTTATGATAATCTGAATGAATGATCTTCTGTGTAGATAGTGTAATAAAGCAAGGAATTCAACGCCCTGATGGCATGATTAGCATATATACTATAAAGTAACTACATCGGCCAAGTTAAAGGCTTACTTGTAATGTGTAACGAGAACCTTGGAGAAAGAAGCGCCTTAGCAACGCCAATGCAAACACCAATGCCTTTGTCATCCTACACGACACGGAACAGCCAGCCATCCGAACAACCGCGTTTCTTCGAACCTTGAACTCGAACATCGCAAATCGAGATCCATTATCAACACGAGATCAACTTCCAGACCAGAGTCCGTCACAAGTAGGTAGATACCGAGGGAGCGTTCAAATGACCTGCCCAGGGTGAAAGAACAACATATGCATAAGGAACAATGCGTCAACCTCCTCTGACTCGAATTGCGTGACGAGCATGCTCCTCGCCAGTACCTTGGGCCATTTCTCGCGTTGCAATTCTGCTGCTCTCTGGTTCCAGCCGTCGCACCACCTGTTGAGAATGTTAGTCTGGATTTCTCGCTAGAGAGTATACTAAGCAAGAACAAGGACGGAAGATATTGGGAACGGGTGTTTCTCATGCAGATGCCGAGAAGACAGCTCCAGAGTGAAATGAAATGAACGTGAAATCTTACCAATGCCGACTACACCTCTCTAAATCACTCGCACTATCTCTCAAACAGACCACTTCAGGCCATCTCTCTTCTCTAACAGGCTTCGGTCTCCTCCCTACCACCGCCTCCCCATCTCCATCTCCATCTCCATCTCCATCCTCACCCTCAACCCAATCCCCATCCTCCACATCAGCATCAAAGCCCCCACTCAAACCATACGCCAACCTCTCCATAGCCAGTCGTCCATACTGCTCACCACTCTCCACATTCTCCGGATCACATGCGACACCCAAAGTCCTCAACCCCGTAAACCTCTCCAACTCCCTCCCATCATCCTCCGCATGAAACAACATCGCCTCCTCATTAACCACCAAATTCCTCACCCTCCCCGCCTCCTCCACCCCCATCTTCCTGCCTATCCGGCCCGGGTACGCACCAAGCGTGCGCCAACAAACCATCAGCACATCCTTCTCGAACGAGAAGTATACGCGTGCGAACTCGCGCGAGGGAGCGAAGGCTAACTCGTACGTCTTCAGCGCCTCGTACCGTGACTCTTGACACACGTGCAGGAGGGGCGGGATGGCTTGCGAGGACTTGAAGACTCGTTGACGGGCGTTCCAGTAGATGTGCACGAGACGGCTGGCGGTGCTCAGATAGTCTGCGAATATCTTGATCCGGAGCTCGATGGGGAGTTTAGGGAAGAGAGTGAAGGCTGTGAGGGGTTTGGGTTGAGCTGCTATTGTGGCTCGGCGACGGGGAGGCATGGTTTCTTGTGAGAGTACAGAGAGAAGTGTATTGTGAGATGTTGGTACTTCAAAGTTGTTCGTACAGAAGAAGTGAAATAGTCTCGAGAAGGCTGAGATGGCTCGGGTTGAACTCAGAGAGACCTCATGTGCTCGGGACCTAGTTAAGTGAGGAGCGTGAAAAGACGCAACTGATGGGTTTAAAGCTGTAGACGATGAATAGAAAGAGGGAGTCCAGAGTGACTCAAATTAAATCGAACAATAGTGTTGATGGAAGTGATACTTGGAGACAGAAGGCTGAGATTCAAGACGTGTGAAGTCAGCCACGCACATGTGACCCGCTCCAAGGCTTGCTCGCTCGCTTGCCTCCCCTCAATTTCAACACCTCTCACTCCACTCCACTCCGCGCCATCTCTGCAGCCTCACAGCTCCCTGGAAGCACTCCCCAGAGCTCCACCAACATCCAACCTCCCGACCTTCCATTAAACAATGTGAAGCTTCCTCAAACCGCAAAGGATCAAGACTCGCCCCCGCTCTGCCTTGCCAATGAGTCCACCACCTCCAAGCTATGAACAATGACTCCACATCAAACGACCTGCCCAGCTCCGAGCCAGCACCAGCGCCAGCATCAGCGTCAGATCCCATCCCAGGCGCAAGTGAGGGCACAACCGGCGCCGTTGTCGTCAATGATACTTCAGAAGCAGCAGCAGCATTGATAAGTCAAGATGCCCAGCCAGAATCGCCCGCGAAGAAGAGAGCTCTGGCGCAGACGAAGAAGAAGTTCGAATTCATCAACAATCTTACTCTACACCTCGACATCCTGATCTATGCCGAGCTCTGTATATTATACTACATGGAGTATGTCCCTTCGCTCACCTAAATTTCTCCAATAGGCCATGTACTAATGAAGATAAACAGTTGCTCGCTCTTCCGTCTCCTCCTGCGCGCTGTCAATCAAATGATGTTCCTCTCTCCCAAACCGCAATTCATCCCCGCAGCTCCCATCCACCGCCCCTATATCGGCGCCATCTTCGGCCCCAACATCATCTGTATCCTCCTCCACATTCTCACGGCGCGGTCAGAAGCAGGGGAAGCTATGCGAGGCTATCTACATGGAGGCGTGATCATTGATCTTATCGGGCAGAAAGGACCGACCTCGAAATTCCACTTGGTGTTACTGGACTTGCTAGTTCTCGGTCTGCAGTGTTTCATGCTGGCTGTGCATGTGGAAAGGGAGAGGCTTATCGCTGTGAAAGATGCACTTTCGTCGACAGTTCCTACAGCTGGTACGGATGTTCCGAGAGAAGCTGTGGTCTCTGCGCAGAATCTGGATGCGGAGGAGAGGGGCCAGAGGGGAGATGCCATCGTTACGAGTGAAGGGGATATGGAAATGCAACCTATGATGCCACAGAACGACGGACCATCATCCTTGAGAAACGAAGTCGACGACGAAAGAAACGAGGAACGAGAACGACTTCTTGCTGAGCCGCCTGCACCACAGGAGGAAGCTGATGATGGGACCTTGGACATACTTTGGTCTGGATCGGCCATTGTAGCCGACTTTCACGTCATGCATACTCTGAGAAGGCAATGGCTTGATTATGGCAACGCAACGGAATCCGCGATTCAAACCGTTGGATTTTCTGCTGAGTTAGCGGCTGTTACGGCGAGTCGGCGTATGAATGCAGCCGGTGCCCGTTTTCAGCGAGACGTGGGGTCCCTCACGAATTGAGATACCCAGTTTTGTATAATAGTCTTCGAATGCAAATAGCATGACTTATCTTGCACTTATTTGATGATACCGTTGGCTTTGGGAGTATTGCGTTATGTTATCTTCCTGCCTACGTTCCCTACGCCAGCTCCTTTGATACTGACTATAATATCACCACTTTCATCCTCAGCAGCTCTCAAGCCCCAACTACTCGCCCCGAACTTCTTCAAATCCCTTCCCAGACCAACAAAGTCCTCAGTCCCAACCACATCCCTCCCCAACCGTACTCTGCCCACATCCTCTGAGCCCATAGCCATCAGCGTGAGTACCGTCGGGGCCCCAACCCTCGTGAAGCAGCCTCCCTGTGAAATAACCTCCAACAACTGATACGCACACTGCTTGCCCACATCCTCGGGCGTAACACCCCCCTCACTCGGCGCCGGCACGTCCGCCGAATATATCACACCCTGCGCGCTCGTCTCCGCGATCAAACTCAGTCCAAATCCAATCCCCGTCCTCTTCTTGCCCCCAGGATTCGCTCGATCCCCACTCGACACCAAAGGCGCCTGGTCATACTGTGCAGCAACATGTATATCACTCACGAGCGGATTCAATACCCCGCGCGCAGCATGTATCATTCTCGCGTTATTACTAGCAGAAACGCCCGTACAGTACGCCACGCCGCGGATCCTCTTCACGCGCCCCGGACTCCGGTTCATATGCAGCGTCTTGGGTAATCTGAACTGACTCCCGAACCTCAACTCGACTATTCCTCCTCCGCCTTTCCCTCCCGCGCCTGTACACGAGCGCTGGAGGACTCGCAGCTCGAGCTTGCTCGCCATGACGCCGAAGCTTTCGTAGAGGGGGAGGATGGCAGTGCGTAGCGTGTCGACGCTCACGTCCCCTGTTTCCGTGGCGCTGGTGATGACGCCTTCGCCTTCGAAACGGACATTGATGGGTGCTTTCGAGAACGGTGCCAGCATGCAGAGAGGGAGGAGGAACCAGCTCACGCCGCGCCGGCAGGTGTCTGGTAGGACGCACTTGACTACATCTGAGCCTCCCGTCGAGACGCTGCCCGTAATCAAACCAGGGTTGTATATGAGTTTCGTACCCGTGTACGAGATTTGCATCGTCGTGCCATTGGTGATGCTGTCGAGGAGGCGAAGGAAGGAAATCTCATGCGGCGCGAGACCCGGGTTGGTTGGCGATGAAGAGCGGATGTTGGAGATGGCTATGGGGCGGCCGGTCAAAGTCGAGAGGACAAGACGGTGAGTTAGGGATTTGTGAGAGGTAAAGCGCAGGTATTCGGGGGCCGGGGCTGCCATTATTGTGTGGTTGGGCGAGATATGGTGGTTGCGATTGTAGAGAGAAATCTTGAGAAATCTAGTGAAATAAATGGGCAGAATGCTAAGTTACTGTACTGAATCGGGTCACCGCTTCCACTTGGGGGGGAAAGCAAAAATACTGTGACGCTCCCCCGACTTAAGATCTAAACAGTTCACTTTGACTGTTGAAGCTGACACTTGCTTAATCTACTAGGTCTTTTCCCTAATATAATTGTCCTGTAATAGTTTGGAGCCTTTGGATAAAAGTTTATGATCACTGAATCTATCTTAAGAGTAAAGAGAGAGCTTCACTGGAGATGAATTCGGCCAGCCTCGTCTTCCCAACATCCAGAAGTCTACAGGCAATGGAAACCCCTCTCTGAAGGTCCAATGCTTAAAAATAAGCTTGGATGTTCCAGATAAAATAATGTGTTTGAGCGACTTTGTCTTGCTATATCTCTCATGAACACGAAAGAAGACTTAAGTTAAACAGTGTGACAATCAAGCATATTTCACGAGAGCCAATTGCATTAGTGAAGACCTTTTATTTCCTAGCGGAACAGGAACTGCCACTCTCATAAAGATAGCGAGTGTTATGGCAAGCAGACTCCTTCACTCCCCAGTCCACCACCTCCGTCCCATGTTCATTCGTCAGTGCAATTTTAGAAATCTCGGAATTTGTACAATTGGTGACCATGTCATGCCAAAGCAGCCCAGGCCAGGAGATAGAAAGACTCCCAGTATCGTAGTGTTACATGCGGAATCGCAAATTTGAGTTCGCAACGAGATGCCGAAGAAACTGCTGCAAAGAGAAATGCCAAAAGAAACCAGTAAACCAGCGCAGGGACTGTAGAAATTCATGAATCGGATGTCTTCGTGATGAAGCACCACGATATGTCGTAGATGATAAGCCCGTGAGAGCTACCACGAGGTGTACTCAGAGAACAGACAACAGGCATTTAGGCAGTGGACTCCACCGAGACTGGGTCTGCAACAGATACCTGAGGAACGTGTTAGTTTATGAGCAGGAATATTTTTCTAAACGGTTCTTGCACCCACCTTTGGTTCTTCGGCGGGCTCAACTGGGGCACTCTCAACCTCAGCGGACGTCTCCTTGGCTGCTTTCTCAGCTACGGGTTTGTCCTCGGCCTTCTCCTCGAGCTTTTCCTCGGTGGATGACTCCTTGGTTCCGTTGGTGGCTTCAGTTGGAGAGGCTTTAGCACTTTCGGCATCGGCCTTGGTTTCGCCATTGCCATTCGTAGTTGCTGATGCGGCTGGGGCAGCAATTGGGGTGTCGGTAGCAAGAAGCTTGTTCCATTTGTCAAGAAGCTCTTGAGATCGCTCCTTGAATTGGAATTCCTCTTCTCTAGGGATGGATGGGAGCTTCAGGATAGCCTTGAGAACCTTGTTGATCTTGGTAACTCGAATGATGCTAACCTCGAGGTCCGCATAGCCTTGAAGCTTAGCAATGAACTCGGACATCTGTCTCATCTCGGTTTCCTTTGGCTCTTGGTCGCGAGTCAACAGGCCCTTTTGAAGCTTGTGTCGTAGAAAAAGGATTTCCTTCTACAAAATCTGTTAGATTGAGATCTGAAACGAACGAGTGGGCTACATACCTCCTTCTTAGCACGCTTCTCCTCGGCGGTCAACTCGGGCTCCTTGGGTACTGCAGCCTCGGGGGTCTCGACAGCTTTAGGGGTAGCCTTTGACTTCTTCGGCTTGGCCGTCTTTGGAGTGGCTTCCTTCGGGGTTTTGGGGGTTGAGACACCATTCGTAGTCTTCTTGGTGTTCAATTTGATTGTGGTGCGTGGTTTCTTGACGGAATCGGAGCCCTGTGGGGTCTATTCTATGAGCACTGCTTCTTCTAGAGACATTATTGAACTTACATCATCTTCAGCCTTGCGCTTGTTTGTCTTTGGTGGCTCAATGGTTGCATCAGCTCCGTCGGATTCTGGGTCTCCAACTGCATCAGGCATATTAAGATTGGCATCCTCGTCGTCTTCAACAGCCTTGGCAGCGGACTTCTTCTCTTTCTTGGCAGCGGCAGCCTTCTTTGCTTGCTTCTCGGCCTGCTTTTCAGCCTTGAGAGCTTCCTTAGCAGCAATATCGGCCTTGCGAGCTTCTTCGAAAGCATAGAGGATGTCCTTGAAGTAGTCCAGGTCGTTTTGCTCGGCAGCAAGGGTACGGGCGGCGGCAATATCCCCTCGCATCTTTGGTGGGAGCGTTCCAACCTCTTCGGGATCAAGATCGCACAAATCGGTGTTAGAAACCCAACCGCTTTGGAAGAACAATTAGCGAAATATTGGCCAAGGAAGGATGCACTTTGACTTACAATTCATTGGTGTGCAGATACATAACTGGGAATGTGCGATCCTTGACCTTTGGTCCTCCATCTTGGTAGTCCTCTCGGTAAGATCCATCAGGTCTAGCAGCTGTAACAGGTCGGGACTTCTCAAGAGTGTTAGGGATCATGGTCTGGTCAGCAATAATCACCGGCCACGGTGGGAAGCCCTTCAATTTGTGGTAGAAGTAATCGCCTGGCTTAGCATCTGTGTGTGTCATCTTTGCCATTGAGGCCTTCTTGTTCAACTTCTTGCCCTTATGCTCTGGTACACCAGATGACTTTCTCTTTCCGCCCTTGGCCTTCGCCGCTGAAGCTGGCGTCTCAACAGCAATCTCCGACGAGTCCGCAGCAACGGGAGCAGTATCCTCTGTCTTTGCCTCGTCCTCCATTTTGGTGTCTTCTTGGGTAGTCGCAGGTTCGGGTTTGTCTTGTGCGACGTTCTCAGAGTTTGTTTGTTGGACAATCGGCTTGGCTTCTTCCTTGCTATCTGGACGCGAAGAGACACACATCAGCATGAAAGAACTTGTTTGTGTGTGAAAGGGAAGAAAAGGCGCGAATTGTTCTTACTATCCGCGGGCGCGTCCTCCGTCGCGACTTCCTTGGGTGCGCTGATCTCAGCATCACCATTGCCCTCCTTCATGACAACATCTTCCTTTGCTCCAGGCGCAGTAGCAACTTCAGGGCGCGCAGTTTCTACCTCTGCAGGAGTCGAAACGACTGCAGCTGTTGGGCTTGCCTCGTCCGACATCTTGTCGCGAGATCGCACCGCGGGGGTGATGGCTTGTTGACACTACGTTGGTAGGTTGGCAGCTCTGACGCGTCGCAATCAAGAGCAATGGTTGCAAACAATGGCGATACTATCGCACTGTAGTGTGGTGGTGATGTCTTGATGGCGATGTGTGATGGAACTCGAATCAGGATGGGGGGAGGATTCGAAGCGCAGGAGGGAGTTTCTCGAATTAATTCGGCGAAGCAAAGTCTAGCTAGCAGCCTTAGGTAGACCTGGTCACGTGATGTAGTTGAAGAACAAAAAAGAACCAACGGCCAGGTAGGTACCGACAACCACCCTCGGTAGAATAACAATACGAAATAGCAGGTAGGAGCAGTGAATTGCTTGCTCAATGAACTCATAGGCACTGCCTCGAGGGCTTTTCTGCACACAAGCGAGGAATACAAAAAGCAAATTCACCAGATTTGAGACTTTCAAATGATGAGTCAAGAACAGCCCCAAAGAATGAAACAGTTGGTGATGGAATCAGCTCACCGTTCTCACAACAACGCCAGCGCCAGCGCCGGCACAGCCAAGGACAACGAGACCAGCCCGCCCCCTTCTGCCGTAGACCAATCAAGACTACCTGCAAGTTTCCACGGAACAGGCAACACAAGCAACACAAATCAAATCACTAAGAAGCAAAAAGGAAAACCAATGAAATGAGAATGTCCATGTACTCCCTTGCGGCCTCATCCATGTTGAGGAGAGCTGCTTTGTGCCCATCTAAACTTTTCCTTCATTCCAATCTACTATACAACAAAGCTCTCGAGGTTGGGTGAATGACTGGAGATTATTCTTCGCCTTCTTCTTCGTCCTCGTCCTCGTCCATACCCTCAGCAACAGTCACAGAGAAGCTTGGGTCCTGGTCAACTCCCACGTAGCTGTCGCTCATAAGGAACAACTTCAGGTCGTGCTCTCCCGGTGTCGGTACAGTGTATTCGAGTCTCACGTTCAAGGATCTTCCTATGGTGATCCGCTTGATCGCAAGTAGTGTCTTCGAACTCTCCTCGCCTACCACCAGCCACCAGTTCTCCATCTTCTTGCCAGGGTAAAACGGCGCATGCACAGTGGTGTCCACATCTGCTGCATCTTCTTCATCGTCCACATCCCTTGTAATCTTGATCTTGATGTAGGCTGGATCTCCAGCGGTGATGTCTTCGGGATCCTCCAGTTCGAATTCAAGGTCAATATTCGGGTATTTTGAGTTGGTGAAGTTGGCAGCCTGGCCCAATTGGTTCTGGGACAAGCCCAGTCGTTTGACCAAGGCCTCGTAGTTGGGGTTCTCCGAAGGATCCATAGCTTCCATGAATTCGAATATATCCTTGATTCTGTAGGAGAGAAAATTAGTAATAATACTGGGACATTCATGCAAAGACACATACCCAGATTCGTTCGCAGCCTTGATGACCTCAGGCGCGAAGTGCGGAATTTGCTTCAGTGGACTGTCGCGATCCCACATGCCCTGGACAACCATTTGTGACATCTCCATTGCATTCATAGCATTGATATGACCATCTGACGACAGCACATCAACTGTAGCACTGAGCAGGCCCAGAACTTTAGTCAGTATAATCTCTTGGTCTTTAACTAGATCGATTGGCAATTGCATCCTGGAGAAATGGGCCTGGAGCAAGACAAATGCCTTGAAATGTGGAGAGTCGTAGGCAGGTTGTGCCATCTTGACAGGAACCCGATCGTAGATACGTCGAAGCAAGCTATCCTCGTGTCTTCGGATTTGAATGGACTCAAATTCAGTGGCTGAAGTGACAATTTCGAGAATTCCTTTCAATTTCGTCCGGCCGCTCAAGGACAGCAAGAATGTCTGCATGGTGATGTACGAAATGTTGTAGTAAGCAGCAATCATGGCTGCGTTCAATGGCGTCACCGAATCATCGTCATCATCCAAGTCGATGATCTTTGTCTCCGCAAGATCCTTCAAGGTAGTCTCGACGAGTTCGGATAAGTGAGCACTCAGGCCTTCATGGGATGTATCTGCCAGACTGTAATAACTTGGATTTGCGAGAAGTCGACGATAGAAATATGTGAAGGTGGTCCAGTTGATCGCATCATCGGCGGACTCGATCATCTTCGTGCTAATCTCGGAAACAAAAGCGTCGTGCAAGTACACTTGAAGGTGACTCTCGATTGGGAGGGCCTCGTTGAGAAATTTTTTATAATACTCTCGTTTGACAGCTGGCACCATAAGCACACCTCTACTAATCTTGTCTTCTAGTGGTCGCGAAGCCTTTCCGAACATCTGAAGGACCTCGCTCAGCGGGTAATCCACATATCGATGCTCTCTGCCTTCGTAGTACTGAGTTCCCATGACAATGACCAAGTGTGCAGTGCAGTCAAGTTCCCAGCATACATCACGAGATGCTACCATAACTTGAATAGCGCCGTTGTCGTAAAGATGCTTCACGATACGTTTATCACTTGCGCTAAGAGCTTCGTGGTAGTATCCAACTCCATGAGAAAGTGCCTCGGCGAGAGCCTCTTCCCCAATGCGTTCCAGCAGTGGTCTCATTTGATCGACATCGGCGTGTAAGAAACGATCTTCATCATCACTCGCAACGCAGGCAAGAAGCAAGTCTCTGGTAGTGGACCGAGCTTGCTTCCTGCTGGGAACGAATATGATCGCGGGTTTGTCTGGAGACATCTGGAGAATCGAAAGATAGGTAGGCTTGGCCATAGCAAGCATAAGGGATGGGAAGTGCGGGACTGTAAAAGACTGGATATGGAGTTCTAAAGGTACCGAACGGACGTGTGGGCTGAAATTGTAAATGTTGTGCTTCTTGGCGTCAATCCATTCACCTATATCTCTGGCGTTGGAAAGCGATACGCTCAAACCTATGATTCGAAGGGGATGCTGTGTTTGGGACCGAATGTAATGCATTCGAGATACAATAATCTCATACACAAATCCAGATTGCCCTCCAAGCATATGAAGCTCATCTGCAATGAAGAGCTGGATGTTCTGGACGTTCTTTCGGCGTTGCCATTGTCGAGACAGAATATCCCATTGCGCAGGCGTAGCAAGGATCACATCGCCCCGCTCGAGAAGCTTGAGATCAGCAGTGGTTTCTCCTGTCAACTTCACAATTTCCTTGCCGCCACGAAGCTTGGAGAACCGTTGTTGCCATTCTTGGTGTCGAAGATCAACAAGTTCCTGGAAAGGAGCAATGTAGACGGCCCGGCCAGCATCAGGCTTTGACCAGTGACGAAGCAGGGCAAATTCTGCGCAGACTGTCTTGCCGCTTCCGGTCGGGGCTCCAACGAAAACGTTGTCATCCGTGGAATACAAAGAATTGAAAGTCTGTGTTTGAATCTTGTTGAAGCGCTCCCATTTGGGATAAAGAGCTCGGAAGTCGTCGGTCTTCAAGGCAGCAACAGGTAGTGGTTGCAGATCAAGGAGCTGCGTGTGGGGAGGGAATTTCTCGGGCAGAATCAGCTTCTGGAATGATACTGCAAGCTTGGTTTCGGAGTGCATCCATCTATCAGAAACGACAGTGACGAAGTAATTCGGCGGCATGGGCTCTGTGATTGGGACGGTGAACTCGACGATGTGCTCGTTCATCTCTGCTTGAGCAAAGTCTTTTCTGAGGATGAACTGGTCGTGGAAGAGAATGTCTTCCCCATCGCAGTCTTCAGCAATGATCCAGAAACTTTCTGCAGTCCCATGAACCTCGTCGTCCCACTCAAAGTTTGGAGTGATGGTCAATTCAACACGTAGCATTGATCTTGTCATTGGTTGCACTTGAGCTTGAACTTCTACTCTTGGAAATTTGGAGACCAAGTTGCAAACAGTTCTGCCTGCTTTTGGCAGTCCAAGAAGCTCTCCCATCCGAGGCGGGTCGAGATCGAAGTAGCTTGCCCACGGCACATCGATTCTTTCCGCCTTTTGAATGATATCTCTGGAGCAACCTGGGAATTGACGCAAGGGAGTCATGGTGGGCCACATTCGCTTCTCGGCCATCTTGCAAAGTTCCAAAGCTGTCTTGGCTACTGAAGACCAGCCCTTCTTGAGAGTAATTTCGAAGATTGCTCTAAGAATACGTCCAGCTGATTGAGTGACATAGACCAAATCTGCCATTAATGCCAAACCTTCAAGCTTGAGACGCGATATGTATGCTTGCAGCAGAACGTTGATCTTGGCATGAGGCTCCTCAATGCTCTCCTTGACAGGAATTGGGACGCGGCCCAGCAGCTTCGCCAACTCTAGCTTCTCATCCTGGCGAACTGGAATGTATTTAAACTCGTCGCTAAGAGCAAAAACTCGGAACAGTTCGATTGGCGTGATCGATGGCTGGATATGGTGGTTGTAAGTCAGCATTGAGCTGTGGGTAATGTAGTAGTGCGAAGCAATACGTCCAAGCTCGGTCGGCTGGAGCTTGCCAGTCTTCTTGTCATACTTCACGAGGTTGGATTTCTCGAGCACAGCAGCAGCAGAGTGAATGAGATCCACGCGCTTCTGTTCAAGAGCGTTGTCTTCTTCGTAGTCAGCGCCGACGCTGTACAGACCAGGGGAACGCAGCATGCGGACGAAAAGATAAGTATATCCGAGCCATTCTACACCTTCGTCCCGACTTCTTACGTTACCAAGAACAATTTCGGCGTTGAGATTGTCCGCCAGCTTACTGACGAACTGACTCTCGATGGGAAGTTGCTGGTTCAGAAGAGAGAGGTAGTACTGCATTTCAGTCTGCGTGGTGATGATAATCCCCTCTCCATATGTATCGTACTGTGGTCGACCAGCTCTACCAAGCATTTGAAGAACATCCTGTGGACTCAGTTCCACCCAGCTGCCCTTTTCAGGAGAATAAACCTGTGTGCCTTTGATGATGACCGTATGGGCTGGTAGATTGACACCCCAGGCGAGAGTAGCTGTACAAACGAGAACTTGAATCAATCCATCGTTAAACAGATCCTCCACCGACGTCCGATCAGGTCGGCTCATTCCAGCATGATGAATACCGAAGCCATACGGAAGGAGATCTTTCAATTCCCGGTCATTGACAGCCTCTGCCTCGGTGTTGAGGGCTTCTCTGCTTCCGGCATCACTCCTAAGAATTTGCCCAATTGTTTCCATTTCCAGAGCCTTGTCTCGAATGTATCGTGCAGTCTTCGATGTCTCTTTCCGGGAGTGGACGAAAATGATCATCTGATTGCGGTTGGTACCAACGTGCTCGAGAACTTTCGTGTATGTAATGTCGTTCATGGTCTTCAGTTGCTTGATAGCTTTCTTCTCAGTAATACCAATGAATTCTTGACGCAGCGGACAAGGACGGAACGAGCCATCGAAATGGAACATACCCTTCAAGGGATCTACACGGAGGAAACTAGCGACATCGCGGTAATTGGGTAGAGTGGCTGAGAGGCCAACCAGGCGAACAGGGTCACCAGTCTGCTCCATTTTGCGAATTGTCCGGCTGACGATACTTTCGAGCACAGGTCCTCGATCATCGTGCAAGAGATGAATTTCGTCGATAATGATGAGTCTTACCAAATTAGTATAACTCAAATCGGTCGCTTTTCTTGTGATGACATCCCATTTCTCAGGAGTTGTGACAATAATCTGGGTGTCGGCAATCTGTTGCTTTGTGAGTTGTCGATCACCAGTAAGTTCCGAAACTGTGATTCCATATTCCTTCAGGCGACCGCCAAAGTTGCCAACTTGCTCCTGTACCAGGGCCTTCAGAGGGGCAATGTATACAATCTTGAAGGCATCCAAGTCTATCTCCCCAGTTTCCGGATTCCGGTTCTTGCCAATTTCCCGTAGAATCGTCAGCATGCCAACATTGGTCTTCCCACTACCGGTGGGGGCACAGATCAGCATATTGCCATCGTCATTGAATGCCTGTGGGAAACATTTAGACTGAATCTTGTTGAGTTTTGTTGCTGAGCTGAAAGGCACACGAGCCCACTCTGGCATCTCGGTGACTGGGATGTCTCTGTCACTCGGGTCGTTGCGCTTCTTTGGAGCGGGGACATGAATCTCCTCATAGCCTTTGAAAGTTCGCTTTGTTGATCCTTCTGGAAGCTTGACCTTTGGATTTGTCATAAGATGGTTTCCTTGATCGAATATTAGGTTTTCGAGGTTGATCAACTTTCTTGGTTGTAAGCCACCAACAAGACCGCCATCGCCATTCTGCTCAAGCTTTTCAGATCCATTGATGAAGGAGGCAGGAACATCAATATCCATCTTGATTTCCAACTTGCGTTTCTTGGAATCGCCAGCTTGCGCAACGCCTCGAAGTTCGTCCAAAATCCATCTTAAACCTTCAGAGGCTATTTCCCGCTCGATTACACCTCTAGCTTCTGCATCTTCCGCACGAGCTAATCGTGTGAGCCAAACAACCTTGTCCCGGTTGGCGATGAGCTTGTGAACCAGTTCATGATGTTCCCAGTCAAACAACTCCGCGAGATCATTTTCAATCTCTCGCAATTGCTTTTCCTCTCCACCTTCTTCGTCCGGAGCACCTGACAAGATAGTTAGAGCTTCCTGGGTTTTCACTTGTTGTATGTGAGCATCAGAATATATAGCACCAATCTGTCGCTGGAGCCAGTATGCATCGATTTCGCGGGCTGGAATAAAGCTCTTGTCCTTGTCCTTGCTGCTGGTATCATTTCCTGCTCCAGAATCGATTATGATTGCCTCTTCTTCTGGAAGCTCACGAGCTTCCTCGTCTTTGTCCTGGGCAGCGCCACCTGCAGTTGCACCCTCTTCCTCGCCAGGTCTATCCTCGATATCCGCATCGTCTTCGTCTTCCGAGGATTCATCCCGAATTTCGTTTACCATCTCTTGGCCGTCCTCATCCTCCGAATTATCGTCGAAAACGACTGCGACACCCTGGCGATCATCAATCTCCGCGCTGTCTTCAGCCCCAACATCGCCATCTCCCATGACCTCATCCTCATCCTGTGCCTCATAATCTGTGATTTTCTTTCCCAAGTTCACAAGTTCATTGAATTGTTTAGGGGTAAGTGTTGCGCCCAGAAGATCATCAATTTCCTTTTTCTTATCGAAGTCCTTCATATCATCGTCCTTCAGGTATTCCAGTACAGCATCTGCCGCACTTCGAACGATTTCATGCGAAACGTCTCCCAGGTTGTTTGCGACAGTCGTGAGAATCAAGTCATATGTTGCTCGAGTTGCTGATGTTCGAGGCCGATAGACAATGCCCTCTACCAAGGCATCTGCCGCAGACAGGATCCCAGTTCCACGAAGCTGCGCAGGCTCTCCGCGCTTTCGTTTCCGCTGTTCGCGCTCCAAGACGTCCTGACCCTCTTGCAGACCTCCTCTCTCAACATTTGGCAGCCCCGAAGCCTTCTTCTTTTGCTTTGGTGCTTCGTCTCGGGCATTTCGAGAGCCCATATCCCGGATGCTTAACCGTCCAGCCAGCGATTCTGGGTCTCCGGTAACCTCATCATTGCGGCGCGTGACAAATCGACGGTCCGCCTGGAGAACCAGGTTGGACATCGCCGAATACTTGTATTGCGACACATCGCGCTGTTGGTCTGTCATGATGGCGAGGATGCAAGTGATATCGAGGAATTGACGTGGATTTGGATCTAGACGGCGCCGTCAAGATGTCGTGTGGATGTCGGGAAAAGTGAGCGTAACAACATCAACCAGGAGAGTTGCACCAAGAAATCATGACAGAATTGCTGGTGGTGAAAAGGAATATGCCCCTCCTCGTCTTCAAAGATTGTCTGGAGGTTCATCTGCAGAAAATCCGATTAAACTTTTGGCGAGTCCACTAGTGCCTCTTTTAGCGCCATCTCCAGGCACCACCTTGAGCCTCAACTTCAATTGAAGATTCACTTCTTCAACAACAATGGATGCCATTCATCTTCACCAGACGCCCATGTACTGGATTATGTGAGAACTCGCTTGGTATCAGACACCTTTTCTTCTTCGCGTTCATATCGTTTCATGCTATTCCAATATTTGTTTCTGGCATTAAAGTGCTCATCCGTCGGCCAACGCGTCAACAGTGGATCGAAAAAGTAAACACAGGCTTCACCAGCGCGACTATCAATCATCCCCATGGACCAGCAACAAGCGCTTCCCGAAGCTGTTCTAAAGGCTCAGCGGTTACTCGATCCTTATATCAAACAGAGGCAGGAAGCTGCGCACATACGTCGAGTGCTAGCATCACATCTCGCCTCTCACGTGAGCCCAAATATCGACATTTCCCTCTCCCGGCCACTATCACTAGTGGATACTACTTGCAAAGTTGATGGAACTCCCCACGGTGTGAGAGGGCTTCAGAAGGAGTACCTCAGATGTGTTCGCGCGAACGTAAAAGCACAGACAGACTATGCCGAGACCAGCAGACAACATCGACATGGGATGGAGGAGAATGGCAGGGAGTTGGATGCAACTTCCGCCGACGGCGCTCTGTCACCTATGGAGTCATTTATCGACTTGGTCAGCCAACGACAAAAGCACGAACGGCTTCGTATCATTCAAGATTATCTAGATGTACTCGCCCAGAAGCCTGCTGCTACAATCGAGCATCTGGATCCCCAGATGGTGCTGAGAGACGTGGAAGCGTTGCCCAAAATGCCATCTGAAGTTCTCAATGGCTCTGGTACTACTCAAAACTCAGCTGGAGTTGATCTGAAGGAGCTTGTTGATCAACTTGAGAAATCCGTTCTTCGTGCGAAAATGCTCCTCAAAAGAGAGCAGGATCTACTTGCCAAGATTAAGGCTGGCAGTACCACAGTCACTGACGGTCAGGGAAGTCGTCTGGAAGCAGTCGGAATGACACGATCAGTCTTGATTAACTGGATTGAAGCGGAGTTGTCTCGAGCTGGTGAAGGCAGCCCTGATGCCATATCACAGGAACCTGCTAGTCCCGACAAGAGAGGAAAGCATTTCATCGAATTTGAACTTCTGTCCATTCAAAGACAATATGCCCGGTATACGAAAGCACGTGGGGCATTGATTACTGCCGTAACACGGGATCTGAGTTTGCCAGATGCGTTGCCGGCTGAAGAAGAAGCAGACCTGCAAAGCAAAGAGTCGCAATACAATTCCAATGGCATGGAAATCACCCACCCATACCTCGAGGAGATGATTTCAATTTCGAGCGAGCAAAAGGCCATGATCCAGCAAAAGTCTCATCTCACCATAAGCCTGTCAAAGCAACTCAAAGAAGCCAACCAAGGGCTTGATCGTCTTGCCGATGAAAGCCATTTGCTACCAGCCCATCCAATGCCAACAATCAAGACACAGCGCATGGGGTTGGAAGGGCCTGTATCGTTTGGCGATGAAATTTCGAATCACGAGAAGCCAGACTTGTCGCTCCGTGCACGAGCTTGGGTATATGCAGCCCAATCTGCCGGCCATGCGACAAGAGATGCGGTATCCACAAAGCTAAACGAGGGCAATAAGGCCCTTGATGATGCTCATCGGACGCTTTCGGAGCTACAGAGTCTTCTTGGTCTTGAACCTGAAGTTGGGAGTGGAAATGGTACACAGAAATCCGGGGATATATGGGCAGTTTTAGATGGGAACCTGGGTGTTATCAAAGAAGACGGGTTAGATTAAATTGTGCAAGATTGCCATGAAATGCAACCAAGCCTCGTCAATGTGGATAATCAAAACTGTTGTATGCAAGACAGGACCTACATTTCCAGAGGGCGTGACATTTGTGAACGAGCTATTGGACGCAATGAAAAAGTGAGAGAAGTCAAGTAAAGTCCTTCGTCGTCGTTCAAGAGGCGAACACACTTGACTTGGAATGCCGTTGCCCCTCTGTTGATGTTACCTCTTGCGGACTGCTGCTGGGCGGTCAGCTCGGCAGTAAAATAGGCGAGCTTGAAAGAGGACAACCTCAAATTATTTGAAGGACAGACCCTCCTGAGTCACTCCACAATAAACACCACCACGACCCCGCGCTGCTTCCTCGAAAGTGCGCACGTCTTCTACACGATGGCGAGCGGTCAAACTACCCAGCAGGGCGATCTGCCTTCCGAGGTTCTTGAAGCACTCTCCAAAAATGAACCCCTCCTATCGTCCGAGGCCTTCCCTTCACAAAAATCAGCGGATGTCAAGAGCGCATTAGACAGACTGGCATCGCGATCTATGGTTATATACGAGACGATCGACAGAGAAGATGCAGTCTTGGAACCCGAAGCAGTGGAGATTGCGGCCAATGGAAGTCATGAAGCACGAGTCTTTGAGGCATTACAACAAGCAGTGGCAGGTCTTACCATTTCGGAACTCGAGGCTGCTATTGGGGACAAAAATGTTGCAAAGGTTGGATACGGCAAGGCATTCAAATCGAAGTGGATTTCCAAGGGCGAGGGGGGACGTCTGGTTGCATCTGTGAGTTGAATTCCCCCATCTGGAGACCCAAAGCCTAATCTCTGAAGACGGCCTCGATACAAGACACAACCCGCGAGCAGCTCCAGGTCATACAACAGACACGCACATATCCAGATCCCAAGGTCATTTCGGATTTGAAGAAGCGGAAGCTGGTCAAGATGCAGAAAGTCATTGCGTACAAGATCCACAAAGGACCAAAGTTTGCGCTGGAGATAGTGAAGGAGGAGACAGATTTGACCGCTGATATGCTTGCTTCGTAAGTGTTTCGATTTGCGCATTATGTGCAGAGTCTAACTATTCTAGTGGTGCGTGGAAAACTGCCGCTTTCAAACCATACAACTTCAAGTCCCTTGGAGCAGATCAAAATGCCGGTGCCCTTCACCCCTTGAACAAAGTCCGCCACGAGTTCCGTCAGATTTTCTTCGAGATGGGCTTTGAGGAGATGCCAACTAATCGCTATGTCGAAACCGGATTCTGGAACTTTGACGCCTTGTTTGTCCCTCAGCAACATCCTGCTCGCGATCTTCAAGATACCTTCTATATTTCGGATCCAAAGCTGGCAGACAAGCCACATGCCGAGACGGAAGATGACAAGGCTGACTACGAGGCATACTGGAAGAACGTTCAGGAGGTACACCAGGACGGCAAGTACGGATCGATTGGTTACAGATATCCATGGGCTGAAGATGAGTCTCTTCGATTGGTTCTCAGAACTCACACAACCGCCATCTCAACTGCGATGCTTCACAAGTTGGCTTCGCAGAAGGGACCCGATGGAAGACCACCCCCAGCTCGGTACTTCTCCATCGATCGTGTCTTCCGTAACGAAACAGTTGATGCCACCCATCTTGCGGAGTTCCACCAAGTCGAAGGTGTCATCGCTGACTACGGTCTGTCTCTCGGTGGCCTCATGGAATTCATGGAAATCTTCTTCAACAAGATGGGCATTGAAGATCTCCGCTTCAAACCGGCTTACAACCCATACACCGAACCAAGTA
This sequence comes from Leptodontidium sp. MPI-SDFR-AT-0119, assembly GCA_020726505.1. Taxonomy (NCBI): domain Eukaryota; kingdom Fungi; phylum Ascomycota; class Leotiomycetes; order Helotiales; family Leptodontidiaceae; genus Leptodontidium; species Leptodontidium sp. MPI-SDFR-AT-0119. The sequence goes on from JAHLEZ010000015.1 coordinate 1,989,865, forward strand.
TGGAGATCTTCAGCTTCCACAAAGGATTGAACAAGCTAGTCGAAATCGGCAACAGTGGTATGTTCAGACCAGAAATGCTAGAAACAATGGGTCTACCAAAGGACATGCGGGTTTTCGGATGGGGACTTTCTCTAGAGAGACCAACTATGATCAAATACAAGGTATGCTTTCCTCAAGGTTACATTAGTCACCTATTAACGTGTGATAGGTCAACAACATTCGAGAATTGCTTGGACACAAGGTCGATTTGTCTTTCATCGAGCGAAATCCTGCCGTCAGACTAGAGAAGACATAGATTAGGGCCTGTCGCAAAATACAAAGCGTTGCTGAATTCAATAAAATATATCCACAGGCTTCACTTCCCATTTGGTGTTGCGCTCATCTACTTGCTGCGTAACTTTACTTGCTCTAGGCATTGTCATGTGGGGTATGACAAGTCGTGCTAGAGTGGATCTCTGGAATGGATGCTGGAACAGTTGTTGTTGATTCGTCGGCTCCAGGGATAGGCGAAGTAGGCACCTCTAGTTTTCTCTATCTTAATGGCTACTACAATGTGGTTGGTTTTGATAAGTTATAGTAGAGCATTCCTTGTGTGGTGTTGATAAGAAGCCAATGCAGTGGATCCCTCCCCGCCTAATTATCATAGGCTCAAGATATCCAAGCATTCACCAAAGTAAACACAGTAATTACGTGTTCCTCTCATTATCTTCCGCCTTGGACCTGATCCCCAGCTCCTCCTCCCCTTCAAGGTCATCATAGTTCCATCATCGCCTCCCTGAAATGATCCATGCAGAGTGATATCATTGGACCGAAGTATTCATATACAAGCCTAGTGATTGGTCTGCAGGCTCCCCACAGTGTGCAAATGCACGCAGCAAAATCATCCCGGCCCTGAGAAGGCTTTTCCTTCAAGTCCATCCAGATGATCCAGTACAACCACTTTCCCGTGCACTCGCCATCAAGCAGCCGCTCATCGGTCTGCCTCTGCTCCCCCCACCAGGGCTAAGGGCAATGCAAATAGCTGCAAGTAGTCTAGTCCAGGTGTCGTTCCCAGGCACTGAAAATCTGCAAACAAAGGCGTGCGCAGGTCAGGAGGAAGACAAAAAGCCGGCTAGCTGTGATGAATTCCGGGCAGGGTGTGTGCAGCCAGCCAGCCTCTCCAAGACGGTAGACTAGGATGCTCAAATACACCTTTTGCGAGACTTTGCATTTTCACTTTATATTTATCAAAATGATTCAAAAAGGCGGCTTATTCTGGGGAAACAAATATTCTAGAGATTCGATTAGAAAATGCTAGTCTGCTTACTTTTTCAATGTGCCGAAATATCAGTGACTTTGAAATTGCTCGCCCGGTGGAGGTCAGCTACCTAGCTGTGCAATCTGGGCAGGGGTGTGCGTCAAGCCCCGCCTACGCAAAAAAAATCATATGCTGCACCTAGCAAAGACAAATACTGAATCTTCTTCTCGTGACTACTCACTCCTCCTTCACTTTCCCACAACAACAACAACACTCTCTCACCCCAGATCACCGTCTCGACTTCCTCCTCATTGACCATGCTGAGAGATTTCGAGCCTTCGAAACTCCAAACTTAACATCTCTGGTGTTACCTCTACTCTTGACTAACTTTCCGTTATCGCAACTGCTATCAGACCGCCTTATTCTGGAAGATCCCAGCACCTATTTCCCAACCCAATTTCACGACATTGACTTGCCACACACGTCTTGGAGAGTCTCCAAATACCGATACAGCCGCCGGAGCTTGGTTGGACTTTTCTACCTTCAATTGAAGCCTCCGCCCTGCACAATGGCTCTCTCCATCCGCTTTGCAGGCCGAACAAGCTCCCTCTTCCGCCAGGTTGGGGCTGCTTCCTCAAGTCCCTGCAGGACATTTACTACTCGTGCCTCCTCTCGATGCCTCTATGCTAGAAGCCCAGCACCAGCTCGCAAGAATACCGGCTTTGTCCGACTTTTCTCGAGCTCTTGCATCCGCCCAAATCAGACCCAAACCGCCCCGAATGCCAAAGCATACTTGGAGAGCGGAGTCATAAAGGGAGCTGCAAACCCAGTGAACGTCAAGAAAGTCTTGGTCATTGGCAGTGGAGGATTGAGCATTGGACAAGCAGGAGAATTTGATTATTCAGGTTGGTTCTCCAGATTTCCTCCCGGGACAGAAATGAGTCACTTTTGAATATGCTCTGTTCAGGGCCTCATGGTTCCAATCATATTCTCGATTGCTGCAAGACTTATCTTGTTCATAGACTAACATTTTGCCCGCAGGTTCCCAAGCATTGAAAGCTTTAAAAGAGGCTGGTGTCTCTTCCGTCCTCATCAACCCCAACATCGCTACTATCCAGACCGCCCACGTCCTCACCGATGAAGTTTACTACCTCCCAGTCACCCCAGAATATGTCACATACGTTATTGAGCGAGAGAGGCCAGATGGAATTTTCCTCACATTTGGCGGTCAGACCGCTCTCAACTTGGGTGTGCAAATGGAGCGAATGGGAATCTTTGAACGTTATGGCGTGAAGGTTTTGGGTACAAGCATTAAGACCCTCGAGACCAGTGAAGACAGAGATCTCTTCGCAAAGGCTCTTGGAGAAATCAACATTCCAATTGCTCAGTCAATCGCTGTCGGCACTGTCGATGAGGCCTTGGAGGCTGCTAAGGGAATTGGATACCCAATTATCGTCCGAGCTGCGTATGCTCTTGGAGGACTTGGTTCCGGTTTTGCCAATAACGAGGAAGAGCTTCGCAACATGTCTGCCCGATCTCTCACTTTGTCGCCTCAAATCTTGGTTGAGAAGTCTCTTAAGGGATGGAAAGAAGTTGAGTACGAAGTTGTCCGTGATGCCAGCAACAACTGCATTACCGTCTGCAACATGGAGAACTTTGATCCCCTTGGTATCCATACTGGTGACTCCATTGTTGTGGCTCCCAGTCAAACCTTGAGCGACGAGGAATACCACATGCTTCGTTCAGCTGCCATCAAGATTGTCCGTCACTTGGGTGTCGTAGGCGAGTGCAACGTTCAGTATGCCCTGCAACCAGATGGACTTGACTACCGTGTCATCGAAGTCAATGCTCGTCTTTCTCGCTCTTCTGCTCTTGCCTCCAAGGCCACTGGATATCCTCTCGCCTATACTGCTGCCAAGATTGGTCTCGGACACACTCTCCCAGAACTGCCAAACGCTGTCACCAAGACTACTACCGCAAACTTTGAGCCTTCTTTGGACTATGTTGTTACCAAGATTCCTCGTTGGGATCTGGCCAAGTTCCAGCACGTTAAGCGTGACATTGGTAGCGCCATGAAGTCCGTCGGAGAGGTCATGGCTATCGGCCGAACCTTTGAAGAGTCTATCCAAAAGGCCATTCGCCAAGTTGACCCTCGATTCATCGGTTTCCAAGGTGACAAGTTCGACGACCTGGATTACGAATTGGCCAACCCAACTGATCGCCGTTGGTTGGCTGTTGGTCAAGCAATGCTTCACGAAGGTTATACCGTCGACCGTATCCACGACTTGAGCAAGATCGACAAGTGGTTCTTGTACAAGCTCCAAAACATCGTCGACTGCACCCACGAACTTGAGGACATCGGAAGCCTCTTTGGCGTCAACCAAGAGCTCATGATGAAGGCAAAGAAGATGGGCTTCAGTGATCGTCAAATCGCAAAGGCTGTCGGTAGCACTGAGGATGAAGTCCGCGCCCGCCGCAAGAACTTTGGCATCACCCCCTTCGTTAAGAAGATTGATACTCTTGCCGCAGAGGTCAGTGGTCCACGTCTCATGTGGGAATGAATAAATGCTAACATGTCATCCAGTTTCCGGCAGATACTAATGTAATTTTTCAAGAAGCCCCAGAGTCAGACAGGCGAAATGCTAACACCTACAGTATCTCTACACAACTTACAATGCGACTACCCACGATGTTACTTTCGATGATCATGGAAGTAAGTTCAAATTCCCTTCGTCACGTGCTAAGCGAGGTGAGGCTCCATACAAATCGACACTGACTTCTACCCAGCCATTGTACTTGGATCAGGCGTCTATCGCATTGGATCATCTGTGGAATTGTGAGTGAACTATACAATGTACTAAAATAACAACGCTGATTCTATTATAGCGATTGGTGCAGTACTTCATGTGTCCTCGCCTTGAGAGAAATGGGCAAGAAGACAGTTATGATCAACTACAACCCAGAGGTATGCATCAACTAGTTCAATTTGAAAGAAGCATCCACTGACACTTCAAAGACTTACTCCACCGATTTCGATACCGCTGACAAGCTTTACTTTGAGGAGCTCAGTTACGAGAGGTGAGCTTTCTTCTCTTGGCCATGTCGCACATCCATCTTAGTACTTTGAAAGAGCACAACTAACCCTAAAATTTCCTATCAAAAGAGTTATGGATATATACGAGCTTGAGCATGCAAATGGTGTCGTCGTTTCTGTTGGTGGTCAACTTCCTCAGAACATCGCGCTTCGCTTGCAAGAAACCGGTGGTGGTATGTGTACTCCGAATTCCCTCTTCCCCTATAAAACTTTTCCGGGATACTCGGGGCCCATGTCCTTGCGAATGTCCCAAACAACTCTCAGTACTTTGAAAGAGCATTGCTGACACTGGTATTCCTTCAGCCAAAATCTTGGGCACGGACCCTAAGGATATCGACAAGGCAGAAGACAGACAAAAGTTCTCTGAGATCCTCGACAGCATCGGCGTTGACCAACCTGCCTGGAAGGAACTTACTTCAGTTGCAGATGCCGAGGCCTTCGCCGAGCAAGTGGCATATCCCGTCCTCGTCCGACCTAGTTACGTCCTCTCTGGCGCCGCCATGACCGTCATTCGCAGCAAGGATGAGCTCAAGGAGAAGCTTGAGGCAGCTAGCAACGTCTCACCGGATCATCCTGTTGTCATTACTAAGTTCATTGAGGGCGCAGAAGAGATCGATGTTGATGCTGTAGGGTCCAACGGCAAGCTCATTGTCCACGCAGTCTCCGAGCATGTTGAGCAAGCTGGTGTCCACTCTGGAGATGCCACCCTCATCCTTCCACCTGCAAACCTTGATCAAACTACCATGGACCGTGTTAAGGAGATTGCCGTTAAGGTTGCCAAGGCCTGGAGTATCACTGGACCTTTCAACATGCAAATCATCAAGGCTGAGGACCCCAACGGAGGTCTTCCCCAACTGAAGGTCATCGAGTGTAACTTGCGAGCTTCCCGCTCATTCCCATTTGTCAGCAAGGTTCTTGGATTGAACTTTATAGACCTCGCAACCAAGGCTCTCGTCGGCTCCAATGTTCCAGAACCAGTAGACCTCATGGCTATCAAGCGCGATTACCTCGCCACCAAGGTTCCTCAGTTCTCGTGGACTCGTCTCGCTGGTGCCGATCCTTTCTTGGGCGTCGAGATGTCCAGCACTGGTGAAATCGCCTGTTTCGGCAAGGATCTCGTCGAGGCTTACTGGGCTTCTCTTCAATCTACCATGAACTTCCGCATGCCAGAGCCAGGAGAGGGTCTCCTCTTCGGTGGCGACGTTTCCAAGGCATATCTCGCTACCATTGTTGACTACCTCTCCCCTCTCGGCTACAAGCTCTACGCTGCCGAGAAGGAAGTCAAGGAGTTCCTTGAATCAACCGCCAAGAACAACGTCAAGGTTGAGATCATCGAGTTCCCAACTGAAGACAAACGAGCTCTCAGAGAGGTCTTCCAGAAGTACGATATCCGTGGTGTCTTCAACTTGGCCCAAGCCCGAGGCAAGACCGTTCTTGATGTTGACTACGTGATGCGTCGCAATGCCGTCGATTTTGGTGTACCACTCTTCATGGAACCCAAGGCAAGCAAGCCCCAAACAAACCTCCCCAGTTAAATAACTTACTAATTCCCTTTTCTAGACTGCCGAGCTCTTTGCCCGCTGCATGAGCGAGAAGCTTCCCCGCAAGGAAGGCATCCCCGGCGAAGTCCGCAGATGGTCCGACTTCATTGGTGGCAAGCCTCTGTAAACACATAACTAACCAGTGGCGTCCTATCGTTGCTTTTGAGGCGTTTGTTATTTTACTGGGCTTTTCTGCGTGCGACGAGCGTTATACAAAACAAAATGGTTAGATAAACACCATGGTGGTTAGCTGGCTGGCTGGATTGATTGGCAACGTTGATAATTAGTACGAATTCAAAAGTGCTTTTTTCTGCTGAGTACATACATATCTTGTTTATGGTTATGTGACCATGAATACAACTGGTAGAATATGATTCAAGGTGCCATCTCTCAATCCCCTTTTTATCACCAGGCAATACCACCGACCTCGCAGTGAATCCAACCCCAAATAATCACCACCTCGTTTCACTCTCCCATTCAATGCAACACCCACCAGCCTCCCTCTGGCTTTCCCCCTCCATCCCCAACATCCATCCGATATAAATTCCCACGTCCCCTTCCAACAGCAACGAGCTCTAAGCCCTCGCAAACACTCTCATTCGATGTCCGCCAAAAAAAAAAAATTTGGACCGGCCACCTAGGCATGACGTAACATTTCAATCCATAAACCGAATAAGCACACATAACTCAACTAAGATCTTTCAGGAAGAAGAGAAATTTGGAGGCGGGATTGATTGACTGGACTAGAACTGAGGAGTGATATGCTGGATTTGGATTTGGATTTGATGCTGACATGACTTTGTGATTTTTAAATCATCGGTTGACTTCAATGATATAATAGATATTCGCTGCCAAAGTTGAGGATGGGGTGGATAATCTTAGTGATTGGTTGATTGATGTGAAGTGAATATGTAGATTCTGGAAGAGACATTCAGGGGTTGGCAATGTTGTTTCGCTTACGTGTTTGTAGCGAGATGCCATCAAAGGTATCGGAGATTTGAAATTCCAAGGCGAAGGGAGATGAACAGATATTGATCTTGAGTACGAAAGGTTCATTGGGAAATAACATAGCTGTTTGGCTTTATGACCATGTACCTAGGTTTGTCTGTATGAGTGGCACTTTATTCTCGCTATGAAATTTGAATAGCGAACCCATTTCCATTCATTTATCGTGGCCAGTGCTAAAGACTGGGCTTATCATGCATGCACCTTGCTATGCTCATTGTTGGAAATGACCTTTTTTGCGCCTTCAAAATGCACCCTTCATAGCCACCATCCCTTACACCCCCGGGCATCTCGCAAACCCGAACCTCCAAAAACCTCAAGATCTATCCGAATATCCTCCCTCGGGTGCTCAAAATTCCTATATCCACGGAGGGTCCAGCTAGTGTAGCATCACACTTATTCTAGCCTTACCCCGCCAACCCTCTTAGCAAGACGCTCGCTGAAGCCATCACCGTCATCGGGTGATGGTCTTTTGGGGGGTCTCTCACCAATCGAAGACAAAATTGCAATCAAGGTTGCCCATCCAGGTGTAGATAGTAACTGGAATCCTTCAGCCGGATCATGCTGGGTAGCAACGCGGCACAGCAGAGCTTGCTCGTCCTAGACAGAGTTAGTACGATCGAATGAAATTGAAATATGACTCAACTCACCTTGTCCATCGTAGAAAGACAAAAGCTGAGGTAGCAGATGAGGTGGAAGTCCGACACAGCCTGAAGTGCCTGTTCAGGCTTGACTTCACCGTTTCTGTCCACTCCAAGTCGCTGGGCAACGGTCTTGTGCTCTTGTTCTTGGCCCAAAGCAAGGCGGTTCTCGATGGTAAAGCCAGGGGTTGCGATAAAGGCAGGCTTGGGAACGTCGGGGAAGCCATGGGTCAAGGTGACAAGGAGATATTCGACGGGGAAGGATGGCTTCGCATTTTCTTGCACACTAGCTCCATATTCGTTGATCCGTCTGTAGAAGACTTCGGGGATGTAACGTGTGCGACTCGTAGATCCATCCTCCTCCTCTTCGCTTCGAACGAGCATGACAGTAGGATCTGCCGAAGGCTCAACGATATCCGCCAGAACCATTTCAACAGCTGAGTTGGATACCTGGTAGGCTGAAATAGCGATTTGTCCTTTCTCGTCGCCAGATACTACACAAGTGACAAAATTAGATCCAAATCTCCCAGTGTCGCTCCATTTCGAAGGCTTTGGGTGTTGGGCTTGGAGGCGAGCCGCGAAGGCGATTTCCAGCGATGAAAGGTAGTATGAGTCAATATGTCTCTTGCAAATAACAGATCCATCACCTGCACCAGCATCCAAAAGATCGGTCCATATGATTCCAACCTTTTGTAATCCGCATAACCTGGCGATATTATCAACCTCCTGTTCATTCGTCCACTCCGACAGAGTGACGCCATCAAGTTCATTAACTTGAGGAGGTTCATAAATGACTTCAACAACAGCCTTAACTCCAAGTGGGACCTCTGTATACTCAGTATATCTTCCATAAAGATAACCAACACGTTGTGAGCCAGATTGTCGCCAGAAATTCAAGAGATTCTCAATGAGGCCAGGATTGGCAAACTCGACGTGATCTACCATTCGGAAGGGCTGCGGTTGGAGTGTAATGGCACTCGGCTGGCATTTGGTACAAATTCCCTCCGGCCATTGAGGATGTCCAGAAGGACAGTCGCGCTTGACTCGATAGTAGGGCTCCGTGAGAGGTGGCATGAACGACGTTCCGGATTCTGGTTTGTTGGTGGCGGAGTTAATTTTCCGGAGATATGAGTGGAAGGAGAGATTCTTGATCTTCTTCTCAGCCAGATATTCGGCATTGAAAGGCTCCATCGGCATGCAATAGTCGCACATTCCCTTCTCTCCGTGTCGGCACATCTTCACGTCTCGCTTTCGAGGAATCTTGCCATTCTGCTTATCCAATCTGTCATCCACAGCTGACTGTATTACTACCTCCCAAGGATTCTTAATCTTTTCTGATGGTGAAGTAACTGGTAATGGGTCGATCGGAATGTCTTCGGTAGGGAGGATGGCATGTCCATTGAGGCGATTCGTGGAAGAGAGAAGGCTTGAGGAGGTGGGGTGGGAGGTTGTGTCGCCGTTTGAGTTTCCATTTGAGAGTTTGTCCACAGTTTTGTAGCTGATGAACACAAGATCGCCGTGGCTGGTGGGGGGGGTTAATGTTAGAGAGAGTATGTAGGAGGAACGCCGCAACATACCTCAGACCAATCTGCGAAACCTTGTGTCTTGCAATTTCTTTTAGTAACTTGCTGTCTCCTCCTGTGGGCTGGTTTGAGAGAGATAGGGTATTAAAGTCCACCGTCGATGGCAGAACCTCTGACAGCTAGAATATGTTAATAAATGATGGCGGCTCCGCATACAGGGTCCTGACCTTCGCTCCAAGCTGTGCAAATGTGTCCGCAGGCTCGACAGTAACGCGATACATCCCATCGGGACCCCGAAATCTGAGAAGCATGTTTGACTTCTTGTGGGGGGTAGATCACGGAGAAGTATGTTCGAGGGTGAGAGGAGTTGGAGGAGTTGGAGGAGTTGGAGGAAGCTGGAGCGTAGGCGGGGATCGTAGAAATAGCGATATTAGAACTCTAATGAGGGAGTGGGAGAGTGAAAGCGGTTCAGTAGGAAGAAGAAGACGAAGAAAAGAGAGGTGGTGGAGGGGCAAATGTTATTGATTAATCTGGAAGCGAACTGGAGAGAAAGCTACAGAGAGCTCCCTCAAGCGGCGTCATAAGTGCCGCCTGAGCTAGCCTCGTCCGCGCCACAGTGTACCGAGCAGGGGTGGGTGCGGCCGCCTCTTAGTTATTCTGGGGCTGACAACTTGTCCTTTCATGATGCTTCAATAATTACTTACACTCTCTTCAGGGACTTTCACGAACGGCAATTCACAACAATTGTTTGCCTCCAGTGGTGCGCCTTCATTAATTCAAACTACTCACCCCACCTCCAACGTATTCTTCCCGTTCAGGGCAGTGAAGAGAAACCTTGCCATAATGTTCGACATTGACTGGGTTGGACTCGCTGTCCCTTTCGCATATCTGGCCGTTCTTGCAGGTTCTTTGACAACTTTCTCAAGCGTATATCGGAAGCGGAAAGCAGGTTGGTCAATATATCTCAATTTCGATGCGCATATACTGATTTTATATAGCTGCATCTGCGACGCTTGCGCCATGGTTTCCCCCCCATATGCAACGAAATATCTATCTCTCACTCCTACATCTGGAACCAGAGGATAACAGCGAGAAAGCGCCTAAGGTTCCAGAGAGCGTTCTGCGCGCTGCCCTGTTAGAGAGAGCTGTTGAAGACATCCACCGAATCATACAAATCAGAACCGCAAAACAGGCATGTAGTACACTTCTGCAACGTGGCAGTGTTGGGGATGATCTCTGGCAACGGTTCCTCAGAGCCGAGAAGGAAATGGAAGAGGAACTCCGAGATGTGGTCATGGAGGTTAGTGGTGTTCTAGATTTTGATGAAAGTCTACTAACATATTCAGGCAAATGGTCTCTCTCCAAACTGGGGTCAAACTATCTTCCAGTCTGCAAATGAGATCGCTGCAAATACACTTTTCCGAAACCGGTTGAACGAGATCCAGGCACAAGCGGAATCGGAGAAGCAGTGGTGGGAGAAGCGAAGGGCATCTATTCAAGCAGAATTTATGAAGGAGCTGGATTCACCAGCTTCCGCTACCACCAAAACCACCGCAAGCAAGGCTGGAAGTGATGAGGATGCCATTTTAGTTGAAGGTGGAGGACCTGCCGTCACTGACAAAGGCAGCATACGAAAGAAAAAGGGAAAGAATTAGGTGATCTCACTTCTTCATTTCTTGGGAGGGGCCAGGTGTAAAAAGGTGCATTCGATAACTGGCGTTCTGGAGCTTGGGAATACCGCAGATGTAAGACTATTAAGAGCATTTGAAGGGGGCGAATCTATTCGTCCTAGAATGCGAACCCTTTGACTAGAAGCGAAACTCTACCAACTCTTTCTCTCTCTGATGCTACCTGTGCTCAATGTATTAGTCCAGTCTAAGTCCGCTTCCCAAGTCTCATTCTTGATGGCTCGAAATGCCTTTCCCTTTGTGTCAAGCCCATCACGTGGAGCCAATGCCTCAATGAAGTTCTATATTGCGTGCCTCTGGAACAAAGATTTCTCATGCCCGAAAATAGAAACCGGATCTGAATGCTGCCAGAAACATGCTCCGGAACGGGCTTCGAGAATAAAGAAGAGGAGAGCCACAAGGCAGCTGCGACGCCATACAAGAAGCCCGTTGGCGCCCAGTTTCTTCCTCCATCTCGCATCTTCAAGTCATCTCGTTATTTCATTCTACAGCACCTTATACTTTTCAGACAATCCTAGGCTGCTGGCAGCTATTGAAACAAATCACTCTCATTGAAAAAACTACCTTTTGATCTTCCCCAAATAAAGAAACAGCCGCTCACTTCCAGCCTCATATCTTCAACACCTACCTATCTCACATACTTAAAGTACTACTCCAATCTTATACCTGTCCCCAAAACAACGAGCAACAGCAACTATGCAATCCACACGCCAACGCAACCCGGCCCTCGATGCCAAGATCAGACAGATGGCCCTCCCTTTGGCTCCTCTCGTCCGTCTTACTACTGGAGAAGTACACCCCGTCTTCCCATCCACGCTCCTCAACTTCTGGCTTTTGACCTCGGAACAATGCGACGAGCTAGCGCACTTTTACCACCAGAGAACGCCGAGCGTCTATACCACTCACTATCCCTGCCCTGTCGTGTGGAGAACTGACGCCACATTGGAAGAGAAGCGCAGGAGAATCGGCCGCTTCATTGGGCTGAGAGGCTGTGAGAGTCCGGTTAGAGTTCTCACTGAGGAGGAAATCCAGAGGAGGGTGCAAGAAGAGAGGGAGAGAGCTATGGAAGAGGAGAGAATGAGTGGAAAGACAAGATGGTACTAGATGGGTGGGGAAGCCCCAGGAGAGGTCTGTCTGCATTTTAGCTTTGCATTGCGATACTTGGTTATTTTTAAGTAATTTTGGGTTTGATAGACTTTGGTTGTTTTGTATGTGTTGTCAATATGGAAGCCAGTTTTACCTTACTGCTGTTGTACACTCAAAGTCCCTTCCATGACACCTTCGCTAGATGATCAGCCTTCTTCTTGCTCTGCTTGACCATCCCAAGAGATTTCAAATCTGCAAGAGCTCTGTAGAACAACACTAGCGCATCCCGCTCGTCAACCTTTGCCTCATCGCCACCACCAATCATCTCAAAGAACGCAGACCAGAGATCGAATATGTTGATGAGAGATCCCGTTTCCAGATACATCTGGTACAGGATTGCCGTGGCGGGGTGCGTCGAAGACAGACCTTCCAAGGGCTCGCAGCATTCGCAATTTAAGTAATCGTATGGTGCCGAAAGAGCGCGTTCAATGACTGCCCTAGGACGAGGTGTAAAGTAATCGCGATATGGTGATGTTGAATTGAACAGCCACACTTCGTTCAGGAACATGTCTTGCGGGTTGTCAACAGTGAAATAGTCGACCAACAGTTGGGAGAGACGATCTACTAGAGCTGTGAACTCTTTGTCCTGCTCAGACAATGTTGATTTCTCATAGCTGAGCTGAACTCTTTGCGCAATGACGGTTGTTCTCACACCCTTGCTGTGAATAGCATAGCTACTCCGGACTGGCTTTCCACTCTTTTCAGATTCCTGAAGCAGTGAGGAGACTTGTGACTGTATCTCAGAGAGTTCCCCAAGAAACTCGGCGTCTTCTTCGGCCCATCCCTCGAGGTCCATTCCAGGGCATCCTGCCTCAATGGCCTCACTAGCTCTCTGAATGAATTCAGTCAAATCTTCAGGTGTCATGCGCTTGATGGAATCGAGGATAGACCTCACAAGATCCGATTCGCCGAGATTTCCTTGAAATGTAGTCATGTACAGTTCGATCTTTGCGACAGACTCTGGAGAACATGCAGCAGCCACGTGCATAGCCCTCAGAATTCGGGCAGTATCGGTGTGCCTAGATTCAAAACAGCTGATAACTTCACGGAGAAGAGCTTTATCATCCCTGAGGAGATCTCGTGCCTGGATCAATTTTCCAGCTTCAATCAAGCCTTCGGTCAGTTTCTTGAATGATGGAAGCATGCGAATCAACTCGAAGTGCTGAGACTGGAGAAGCTTTGAGAGTGGTGCGCCACCTGAAACATCATTCAGAATGCTCAACGGATTCCCATAAAAGTGACACATGTAAGAATACTGCCTCATTAGTAATAATCACCAGCATAGATCTCCAAACGTACCTTCAACGCCTCTACGAATGACTGCACACTTTGAACATGATCCTCCTGCCGTTCAATCAATTCAGACACTAATTTGGTGCCGAGCCGCAGAGATGCTTCAACCCCAATGACAGCCTTTTCGAATATCCTCTCAAGCAGGGAACTGGTCTGCTCGACATCGAACTGGCGGCCTTCTAGAGACCGACTTGCTGCTCGAGAAAGCCTTTCATGAAAGAGATCGACGGATGTGGCGATTCCGAAAAGTAATACAAACGGTATTCGATCTTTCCAGGAGCTAAACCCGTTAGCCTAAAGTATTGGTCTCTTATTACAGAATCTCACCTGAAAAGGCTTATTAGATCCGCCAGGAGACTTGTATCAAAAGCTTCACTGTCTTGGAAAGCAACAACCACAGCTTGACTTTCATGGGCTTCTACATGTCCATGGAGAATCTTCAGGTCATAATTCAGAAGTTTGCGTCCCTGTCCATTAGTTAATTAGATTACTTTGCATGCTCTCTTGTTAATATACTTACATATTTGTGAGATGAGATGTCCTCCTCGTCATCCAAGCTTGACCTTTGATTGGTAGCGTCTCGAATGAGTTGCTTTAATGCTGCTTTCAGGTTTGAGGCATCCCCTGAACGTAAAGTGACAACTGGCCCGTGGATTTCAGATTTCAGGCGAGTGGCAAGTTGGTTGAAAAGAAGACCCTGGGATGTGATATTTGGTCCAGTGACCACGAATCCAGTTGGAACTCTTTCCGTATCCCTTTCATCCATTAGTTTAGGTCTTCCTATAACTTAGGTCAAGACAGTTTTTACCTTGCAAGCCCAGAATCGCCGACAAAGGCAGTGACCTCTGCTAGGGTACCCTCATTTGCCTCGCTCAATATCGACTGCGTGTCATTAGCTATTGGTCCTGCTACCCATCTGGTATCCATCTAATTATTAACTACCTGAATCCGTGCTTCAGTCGCTGACCACGAGATTTCAAAAAGTGTCTTTCGTAGACCTGCGCATTCCTGGGTTTCAAGGCCATCTAGTAAAGGCTCAAAATTAAATGATTTGGCCTCTATAGAGTTGGCCGCAGAGCTTTTGATTTTGAGTACCTTCCTCCTCTTCGGTGGTCGCGCAAGGGGTTCATTGTCGGCATTGGCTGGGTTATACACGTAGGCTGTCTGAGGAGAAAGTAAGTTTTAAGAGAAGAACAGTGCAACCAAGGACCCTACCTGGTGATCTGCGGCATCAAAGCCTTTGTGGCTGTTCTCTTCGTTGATTTCCGACATTTGAATTCGGTGTTGTCGTTTGGAAGATCAGGTGGACGCGATCTCGCGTTTTGGCAGCCGACGACCAAAGCGCCTGCATGTCGAGAAAAAAAGTTACAGCCTCGTCGTCCAAACCACAACATCGTCCTCATGCCTCCTCCACAACATCTTCTGGCGTCCAAATTACGAGGGTTCGTGTGCCGGTCATGTTTATCGAAATTACAACCTGCTCAGCGGCAACGGATACAATGGGTATCACGGAGTCTCACCACAGATAATGTGCATTCAAGGCAGAAAGGGGTGACATATCCTGCTTCGATTTTCGAAGAGACACAGGGCGAAGGCATAGCAGAAGACGAAGCCGAATTTGACGAAGAATCGATCATACAAACTTTGGGGGAGGAGCTTCGTGCCAGGCGGAAGGATGCTGCTGAACATGCAACACCTGGCGGGGTGCCAAAATCCGCTGTCAGATATTTCGAGGAAACCCCAGACGGAGTCCGAAAAGAGGTGAAGGATGATATTGAAGAAGAGAATACTTTGGATGCTCTGGAAAGGGACATCGAAGATCTCAAGTCAGGTACTGGGGGCCTGAGGGAGAAGTTGATAGGTGATGGAAGCAGCCCGCTGGCTGATGAGCTCAGGGCTCAGATACTGGAAATCGAAAGGGTTGATTTGGAGAATTTGTCTGAAACAGATCGCCAGCGGCTCAGAAAGATTGTTCTGAGAGGCATAGAGTCCGGTATACACTCCATCGACTCCATCACTTAAGATTCTCTGTTGATCATAACTATAGCTACCCCATCTGGCTCGCAGGCGCCCCCGAAACCTCGACCTGCGATGGACATATATGAAACCTCGTCCCAGCTAGAATCAACAACTGAAGATATGGAGGCTGCCCAAGATACAATCATTCCTGTCAACGAATTTCCAGTGGCACAGCAATCTCGGGTTCAACAACTGAATGATGCCCTGAAACGAAAGCCACCTGTTGGGAGGAAAAGAAGAGGCACGCGGGCGGTTCTGGGAGCAACACAAGCGGCAGACAAGAATTATCTGCTTAGAGTCTGGAGGGCTTATTCACTGTGTCGAAATGCGCTCGTGGGCTTTGGACGCGTAGTGCCTAGGCAGACCTGGATGAGGCTCTGGAATATTTTCCAGGTCGAAGGGACTCACAACCTGGATCGTTGGGCACGTCTGAAGACTCTAGGTGATGATATCCGAAAAGCAGGTGTCTGGCTTCAGCAAGATCAAATGCTCCTACACATGGAGGCAGCCTTCATTGAAGGAAATCAGGATCATGCTATCTCCTATTGGAAACATTCAAGCGCGCATCGAAGTAGTCATTACTGGGAGCTAGGAGCTCGCATGCTCGCTCAAAATGGCCAAGCCGATGAAGCTTTGTTCGCAGCTGAATCTTGCTTACAGCAGAGCGAAGCCTCCAACTCATTTCGATTACTGCTCCCAATCATCCGAGCATACCTCGACGCGAACACCAGGACATCTATCAAGCGGGCCTGGGCTCTCTATATCCGGCTGAGGGTATCGTACAGTCAATATTTGACAATGGAAGACTACGACGTCATAATATCTTCATTCTTGGCTGCAAACCAGTCTGACTTAGCACTGGGAGTCTTCACAGACATGATGCTCACAGGTCAACCTTCTGTGCAAGATGAAGATTCGACTTCACAGTACAGGGCCGCAACAGGCACACATGATAATTTGAAATCATTGAACATCACACTGGAGGAGCTTGACTGGCAGAGTCCGCGTTCGTTGAGCAAACTTCCGCCTCGGTTAAACAACAAGTTTTTCTTCGGAAAATGGCTCAAGAAACTCATTGGCGACGGGGAGCTCGAAGCTGCAAAGAAAGTTCTTGATCTGATGGACGACCGTCGAGTTCAGCCTAGTGCCATACATCTGAATGGACTCATTGGTGCTTGGTTTCGCGAGGGATCCGAGAAGAGCAGGGTCATGGCCGAGAATATGGCTTGGAGAATGATTAAGGCCAGAACCGACTTCGTTCAGCAGCGAAGTTATCTCGACCCTTTAATTCGCTTCGTCGAGTCAACCGATCTCCCGTCGTCTGTATCCCTCAGCCTCACCCCACCAGCAACCATTGAAACATTTTGCGTTCTCATCTCACAATATAGGCGACGACAAAAGGCAGATCGCATGACGGATCTTTTCGAGGCTTTCCAGAAATCGGGCATACCGCCCAACACGGCATTCATGAATGAGTTACTCTTGACGAACAGAAGAGCCCACGACAAGAAGTCTGCCCTGGAGACCTATCAAATCGCGACAGAAGAACAGGGAGTTGCCCCTGATTTCAACACATACAAAGTTCTGTGGGGACTTTTGAAAAAAGATGTTGATCCATTAAGAGGGCCCAACAGGCCTGGGAGTTCCGACCGTTATGGGAGGTGCCGGAACCTGTTCGCAGATATGATATCAAAATTGTCGAGATCATCTAACGAAACATTTCCCGAAGACTTGTACAGATCGATCGTTCAGACGTTCAGTCTCGCGCAGGACCTGACAGGAACGGCAGTCGCATTGTGTGCGTTACAGCGACGATTCGAAGCATATCCCGATCCAGAAACCGCTCGTATCGTTGTACTTCAGCTTGCCCGGTTAGGTCTAAAGAACGAGCTTGGAGTTGAGCCAGCTCGTCTGAACACCGATTTATCTATGACACGGGAACGGATAGCAACGGTGACGAGTATCTTGCAACAATTCAAGGATCAGCGTGTTGAGGCTTTGTTGCAAAAAGGTATCAAGTTCGATGAACTAGAGGGCAACGCTTTGAAGGAGGAGCCTTTGATTCTACTCTCTGAATTGTTACGATTTGCGGAGCGGCAGGTTGCTCTAGAAGGAAGTGAAAGTACCGCTGAGAAGTCGAAACTCGCTGCTGAAGCGATGGGTGTACCTGATTGTTCGGCTTGGGAAGATTATGTGGAGAGTTTGTAGGATATTTGTAGGATAGAACTCGTTAGAGTGTACAATACATAGACTTTCAGAGGGCGCTGAGATGGCGCTGGGCGATACTCCCAATACAATGCACAAAACATCAAGCATTTTCTTGGACCATGTCACATCTTCATTGTCCTTCACTCTATTTGAGACATTCGGGCGAAATGATTGTCTGATACCCCTAAGGCCGCCCGCTCACGAATGCTAAATTGAAACAATCCTCAAGCAACGCTCAAGAATGAGTAGTGTCAACAAGACCTACATTGGGTTCCTTGGGGGGAGGTTACTACCAAAAGGCAACGTTCCGGTGAGGCAAAATGTTCGAGCCGCCGTACCGGTATATTCTCTGATAGTTGGGAATTTAGTCCTCGGAGGAACAGATTTTCTTATCACGGCATCTTATTGTTTAAATAGCTGTAGCTTCTCAAGTGATTCGAATGGATTTTAATATAAAATAAACAATCATTTAAGCGTTTGTCAGAAGCTCCCTAATCTGCTTAGTGCCACTTTCACTTCATCAAACTCGCACCAGGGCTCCAGCTGTCGCTTAACAACCCAACAACGAACGGACTTATGACCTACCTAATTTGAGTCATGATCTCAAGGCTGGAACCGGCAAAAAAAACAGCAAAATTAGAAGAAAGATAGGCCGGAGATTGCTCGATTACTCCAGGTGGGTGTCGAACCCACGACTTTCGCATCTCTTATGATGGCAAGATCATATTAATCAGTTTCCTGAAGAATATAAGAACGACACGCTAACCACTCTATGCACAAAATTAGCTCATGATTGTAATCACGGGCAGTAACGAAGACTTACGCGTCACTGGAGTTTGGCATGTTTGAATTAAAATTTTCCTTATCTTGCTACTTACGAGAATTAGCGTTTTGCCAAGATTCACTTCTAAAATTGCCGAACGAAGGGGGTCACAAAATCGACGTCACTTCGAAGGTCAAGAGAGATTTTGTCGCAAAAGTCGTCGAACTCCTTCAATAACGTCGAAGTCTTATCGTCGCTATGCCTACACAAGATCCTGCGCCCATTAATACCCCCGAGGAGGACGAGGATGATGATTACATGAACATGGTCATCGCAGAGCCTGCGGTGCCTCAGAAGGAGACCTCCATGCAACGAAGACAGCGTCAGAAACGCGAAGCAGAGATACGAGGACGGGTCAAATCGAAATCAGAGCTCGCAGAAGAAGAAAAGGCAGCCAGAGAAGCCGCGCTTTCGAAGTCGATGCTAGCAGATATCGCATCATCCAAGAACAAGGGACTGGCAATGATGGCGAAGATGGGCTTCAAGCCGGGAAACGCGTTGGGAAGCAAGGATAACGTTGGGGCAAGAATAGAGCCAATTGGTGTTTCTATGAAGGAGGATCGGGGAGGTATTGGCCTGGACACGGAGAAAAAGAGGAAATTTAGAGAGAAGGTGGAGAAGGAGGGCAAGAGGGTGAAGGCTGAGGAAGGGGATTATAGAGAACGGGTTAGGCGGGAAAGGGAGGAAGCAAGATTGGAGGGCATGGTCGGAAGAGCGATGAGGGTTGCAGAGCGTATGAACGAAGTACGGGAGGAGGCAGAAGCACAAACTTCAGAGGAACCCAAAGATGTCAAGAAGCGTACAATATCGACCAAGCCGCTCAAGCAGATCAACATCCTTTGGCGAGGTCTTGTTCGAAAGCGGGAGGAGAAGGAAAGAGACCGAAGAATGCGATACGACCTCCACCAAAGCCTCTCACGATTGCCAACCTACGACGACGCGGACGAAGATAAAGATGACCAGAGAGCCCTCGGCAAAGACCGGGTCCAACACACTCTCGTGGAGGATCTCGAGGAGGAAGATCCTGATTTGGATGCATTCAACGAATTGGATCCAGCGGAGCGACTGCACAAGCTCATCCTTCATCTTAGGGAGGAGTACAATTACTGTTTCTGGTGCAAGTTTACTTACCCAGATAAGGATATGGAGGGCTGTCCTGGTCTTACCGAGGAAGATCACGACTGAGGGTTTTTGTCGTACCGGCGTTGATAGCAATGATACCCGTTCTGCTTGGGGACTTCGAGTCAACTTCCTCTCCCTTGAATTCTTGTGACTGACTCCTGCTAGAATTACATTGAATTTTAGGATCCATGATCTCTTCTACCATCTGGCCATACAACATTACCAAGGCTGCTACATATCACAGTAAACATGTCTATTTGTTTGGACACGAAGAGATGCATGAAAGGAGGACTTACAGTCCAGTACTCTACGTTTCTTCCATCTTGTGTTTCGTCGTTTCGCCTTTGTGTGATATATCTGAGTAATATGTCATTCGTTCCGGCCCTCAAACGTGTGCCAACGTAACAAGAAGCTGATGATGTATTTTTATATCCTTCAGGAAACTGATGATGTAATCTTTTCATCATAAGAGATAGAAACAATGGTTTTTTGTCCTAGGCTGCCTTAGAACTACTCTTTTTCCAATCAAGACATTCAAGCCATTCGCGTTCCAAATTCTTTACGGGCAGTGAGAAGCGAAGCCCATCTATACCGCCTTCTCAGGCATTATCATGCTGCCAGTATTTGAATCTTTGACGAACTCCCCTTCTTGCATTGGGTATCGAAGCCTCCAGCTTCGACGCTTCGTCCTAGTTGCTTTGTGCTTATTTCTTGGCCGTCATGACATTTAGGTCCGGCATAGGCCATGGATCTACGTGTGACAAGAGCAAGTGTACTTACCGTACGTAGAGCACGTGTAGTTCAATGGTTTCTTCCGCCAAAGCTTTCTCGTGCCACCTGGGATGAATGAGTGAATTTACGGTAAATGTGTATGATTCTCCGAAGGTCTAGCTGAGATCCGCCGAAATACCCTATCGTTTAGCTGCGAGTTTCTACTGCTCATTCCTCAACAGGCAGGTGTCCTTTCTAAATTTAATCTTCTGTTGTTTCTGTTCCTCTTTGGACGGTCCTACTCTTACTTTCCCCCTTGCTCAGATGGTAATACCAATATTTTGACACGCTTTGTTCCCATCCATGCCGTTATCTTCAAATTATGACTTTAGGAGTATATTATTTCACTACGACTACCTCTATGGCTACCTCACAGGTTAACAATGCAAGAATGATGACGAGCTTGTGTTGAGAGGACCATACCACAAAGGTTCAAAAATATAAACTAACTGGACGTACTTTATATCTCCTGCCGCATCTTGGCCCTCATTACAAAAAGAGCCAGTCAGTATGCTGATACAGTCCACACATATTGGGGTTACTGTTCCTCATGTGACGCCTCGTTCGTTGCAGAGCACAGACCGATCCGGCGACGCTAACTCAAACTTCTTTGTAATATTGGGTATAAGTCGGTCGGGAACTTGCAATTCAGTACCTTCAACGAGATACTACATAGTTTAAAAGACATTTAACTGACAATATAGATAAACTAGATATTATAGCGTTCCCCATTCCCATCATTCGTTTGTTCATAGCTACCTTGACATACCCAAAGTTTGTCCGTTCCTGATTCAAGCGAACCCTGGACCTTCTTTGTCTTGGTGAAGGTTTTCTGGTCTACATGCTGTGGTACTAACTTCTCTTCAGTTGAATGATCTACTCAACATTAATGGACATCGACGTCGTTATGGTAGCCTCATTGTGCGCATGACCTGGGGGCGTAGTCCGGATGCATCCCAAAGAATAGAGTTCATGAGACGGAGACAGATTTTATGCACTTTGCGGATCTCTCTCGTGACACGGTACAGCTTGAAGAAATATCGTTTTAGAGTTCATAAAACCATGCCAGTACCTCGTTATAAGTCGGCTACTTCGATCCGAGCTTGTTATATACATCGCCCTTGACCCTTTTGAGGAACATTGCAAGCTCTCGTGGTGGCAAGACATACGTTGATTCAACATGCCTCAAAACGCTAACGTGAAAACAAGATTTGGATATCACAGTTGACTTTAGATCTACTATCAATTCCTATTATAGTAATAGATATCGAAATGCGTCCGGACTAAGTAAATTTGGTCGATTTTTTACAGGTTTGTGAGTGCATCCGATGCCAGACCTGGAGTTAGGTCTTGACACAGCGGAACATCGCACCTGAAGGCATCATCACTCTCCGGTTTTACAATACTAACTTACCCGTGTTAACTTCACATTGGAGTATTGTTGAGGAAGATCGAGGTGTTGGCATTCTGGAGGATTTACTGAGAAATGCTAACTCTTGGGGATAACAGTGGATTAGAGTGCAATACACGCAATCGATATTCTTCAACAAGGGGCCATTTGGAGCACTGTCGACGTAGCTGTGTTCTAGAGCATTCATTTTACAAGTCCCTTGTGTCTCTTGTCAAATGTATGTTGCAAGATCATGTTCCAACACCACAAGTATTTATCCGGTGTGGCGACAGAAAGTAATTGGTTGCAGCCTCGCCAGCTCACCTTCCATATCCTCTCACCGAGTGTCCGACAGGCCAAAGGCTCAACATCCCATGTAATGACAGGGCAGCTCAGGTCAAGTGGAGAGGCCACCCTCCTCACTTACAATCGGTTGGCTAGAATCGACTTGTGCAGAAGGTATGGCGGACACAAGGCGTCAAAAGAGACCTCGAGAGGGCAGTATCGAGGAGTTTCAACACGTCCCAGGAAGCAAAACAGAGCCCAATTATGGCACTTCACCTACCGAGCCTTGTCAGCCAGCTGAGCAGGCGTTGAAATGTTATCCACCTCTGTCGGGTTACGACATTGATCGACTGAACCACCATATCGACCTTGAAGAATTTGGGAAAAGCCTCCAGGAAGCTGCCAATGCCGTATTTTCTGAAGCAGGAAACAGAAGATCGAGGTATTCAAATGTATGTTTATTTTCCCTTTTGATGTCCTTTATATGGCTTGCATTTCAGTCCAAGGATACATGCCATTCAGGCCTCAAGCTAATCGTAATACAGGTCTCAGTAATCTTGTTATCATGGGAAGACGAGGATCCGAATCTTCCTGTATCCCTAGAAATTGCAGCCCTGAAAGACGTTTTCGTAAACCTGGTGAGGACCGTCTCGACCGGCTTTGGACACCGAAATTGAAGTGTAGATAAACGCTTGCTAAGCTGTTTGTAGTATGGATTTGAAGCCAAGGAGTGGCAGATTCCCAACCTGAACAGCCATACTGCATTAAACCTTAGGATATTGCAGTTCTTGGCTGAAGCCGACAGTAAACACCTCAAGATTATATACTATGCTGGACATGGAAAGCTGAGTACTCGGGGACAGGCAGTGTAGACTAGGTCAGTAAAACTTGCCTGTGAATGAGCGGGACCAGATGCATGTTTCGTAACGAAAGGATCGTACATTGCTGATAGAGTTTTCTAATCTGCAGTTATGGGAACAGTCATGCTGAGAGACCACCCATGGTGAAATGGTCAGGGATCCAGAATGCCTTGGAAGAATCAGAATCCGATGTCTTGATCCTGCTAGATTGCTGTGCTTCCGGCCTTAGCAACACAGATGAAGGCCAGCCGCTCATACAATCTACAACCTATAATTGAGCTAACAGTACTTCCAGGCAATGGTGTTGCTGAGCTACTAGCGGCATGCGCGTTCAATAATACCACGAACGGAGTAGGGCCATTTTCTTTCACACACGTATTGACTCCTCAACTGCAGAATTTGGCCAGCAGACCGTCTTTCACAATTGGGTATTTGTATAACTTGATCTTCGGTCAGGTGCAGGCGCTGCCAGTGAAGTCTGCAGAGTATAGAAAGCCTCCGATACACTTGGCCTTAACGCAAGACCACCGCCTTCCTCGAAGTATCACTCTATCATGTCGGAAGCGCGAGAAACAAGACATACCAGACATGGATATGGATATACTAGAAGCCCATACTGATCAATACGATGTCCGCGATGCCATGTAAGCAGCTCCTGCCCGTTGATAGATGATTCCCATGGCAGATCTTGTCTTTTCAGAAGGGACCTAATCTGTGCTTAGGGATCGGTCGAGCCCATCCGAAGAAAGTGACAAAGCGCCAGACAGCAGCCCACTTGCAAGTTCCAGCGAGTCACCCGCAACATCACTTTCTCATATTCCAGAATACCCTAGACTTCTATTCAGCATACGTATGAGTGAGGACATCAATCCTCGAAGTCTCTCGCCCGACCTCTTTGCAGATTGGCTGTCAGCCCTGCCAATGGAGGCCAAGTCTGTAAGGGTAGAAGCTGGATTCGCCAGTGACTCAACATTGTTGATGGTTTCCATGCCGATCGCTTTGATGGGATACCTTCCTCGCAGCGAAGCAATCACACTCTTGGGTACTACAAGATCGAGGAACTTGCTTTCAACTGGTGAAGAGGGATCTGAAATACCCAAGATTGTAGGTTTGACCCTCTTCAGTTCCCGAGCCCCTGCCTGAAGAGTGATCACACGGTCATCATGACTTCCGGAAATCGTTCTCTGAACTTGGAGACTAATGTTGAACAAACAGGCCGTAATCAAAGATCAAAACGTTGAGTTGGAGGACGTTTCAATGGAAGAAGAAAGTAGAAGTCCGTCTCAAGAGTGTCTTAAAGAAGAGCCAGATGCTGCAACGCCACGACCAATCGACACACTACCAGACAGCAGCCTTATGCACATGGATATGAACATATCGCCGACACAAGAAAAATTCGCCAGCCCCCTCAGTACACATTACTGGGCAGCTCATCTTGTGAAGCAGAAAAGACCCTCACAGATCAATAGCATATACAGCAGGTGGACCATGGAGAAGCTCGAGGTGGTGGCAAGGAGTGTTGTGGCAGCTTACCACGTCAGGAAGCAGGACGAGCAAATGTCTCTGCTGAAAAACAAAATGGATGGCACAGGTATCTCGCCTACAGGTCTAAAGACAGAGTGGGGAGATAGTCCTGAGCATCAAGTGAGGATAATGAGAGAATCTATGTATATAGATTCAAAAGATACCTATTCGAGGGGTGGTTTTGAAGAGGTTAGTACACAGTAATACCTCCGTGTAGAAATTAAGTGTTCTTTAATGAAGAAAACAGGTGCATGCTAGGGAGATAGCAATACGTGTGTTGCGACTTTGCGATTACAGCGCTCGCGAGTGAAGTGACAGATTTATAGAAGGTTAAATAATCAAGATATATCCTGTTACCTGAACAACAAGCTGCTCACTGGGTACTTCGCCACAAGTCAACACGGATAAGTGTGTCAAAGAGGCAGGTTGTCTGCAGACATCCTGGCTATGCGAAGTACTGAGTATACCAAGGCGTCATTCTGAACTTCATCTCAGCTTCCACATACGGCTGTGACTGTCGCAGCGGATGCAGCGGAGTCCACCATCTGAGACAAAGATCACCAAGTGACGAATTGAAGGTCCTCAGAGGTTTGGAGCTCACCCGCTTCGCTTTCAAGAGGCTCAAGGAAACCCCCACGTTTCAGATCTTCTCTTGCCTACCTACTTCGCTGCGACTAATGAAGCAGGACACTACTGAACCCTGGTTGAGAGAGGAAGGTGGGAGATATCCTTACTCTCATTGAAGTTTGAGAAGGATGAAAGTGCAGAATTGAATGAGAATGAGGATCTATCTTCCTGCTTCCTAGGTAGGCAAGAATAGAATACTCGCACCCAACGCGCGGCATGAACTCGCGCGGATACAGTTTTTATGCTTCGATGACGCGTTAGAGCCGAGAGGAAATCCCACAGCTGAAAATCGAATGGACTATCGATGGATGCATGAACGACAGAGATAAAATAACGCAGATAAGAAGCAAGGGTGGGTTCAATTATGGGATTCCCCACAAGTTCACATCACCACTTGAAGGGTGATCCTTCTTCATCTCAAGTCTATTCGTCAACCCGGATATGCTCTGCATCAAGACTTGTACGCTTGCTTCATCGACGTCTTTGACAGGTTTGCTGGGTCGACTTCCCCAGGGGTGTCCTTGCCTCGTACCTACTTGGGCATGATCAATCACAATCAATCAATAACAATAATCAGATCAGATCAGATCCCCAGCATCGCCAGGTCGCCCATTCCGCGTTCCATGCCTAAAGTAACTTTCGTAAAGTATCAAACTCAATGGCGATCATACTCCGGGGGTAACAACATCAGCCTTTCGATAAGCATGAACCATCCATCTCAAAACGCTCACCGGATGCTGGATTAGCCTACTCTAGCTAGAGAGCGAACGAACGCGATGAACGCCAACTGCTCTGCCACCATCGCTGTCCCTGGGATTGGAAGCTCTCTCTTGACCGGAAATTGGCTCGTGCGTGAACCGGCCAGATGGATTCAAGGGTCACACAGAGCAGGACAGGACAGGACAGGGCAAGGCACGGCAGGACAGAGAGAGCATGGTATCGTCGGACTTCCTCCTTTTGTGAATCGCTGCAGAAATGCAATGCATATCTGCTTGCTTGACAACGTAATAAGAGCAGCAATATAAGATGAGGGCAATATTGTAAGCGTCGAAAAAGGCAATACGGAGGGGGGCTCCCAAGACAAGGAAGGGGTTCTGGTTGAAGAAATTGCTGTAGGGCTTTGCTGGGTATGTCGGGCCGCAGCTTGGTTCTTGCACGCCCCCACCGGCCAGTAGTACAGAATTGGAAAATGGGATCCTGGGGAAATCGTGAAGACCATGTGGGCTCGAGGACAGAATGAGGAGAGCATATGTTGGGGGAGATTGCAAACCTGGAGAAAAAACTGGTTAAATACCTCGGTGAGTTGGTCTCGGTCTCGGTCACTCTGCAAGGCGAGGCGGGGGCGAGGCAGTGCTGGATGTACGGAGTAGGTAGGTAAGAGTTTCTCCGTGCTGTTGGTTGGTTTTTTGTGATAATTTCCTTGTGAATTTGCTTTGCAGAGTGTTATGCAGGAACGGAAGTGTGGGTGGATGCAGGAAATGTGCTCAAGGAATGGCCCAATCAAGGAGAATTTTATAGTGAAGGACGAGTCTTGGAAGAGAAAGTGGTGTTGACGATAGAGTAGCCGGACAGCTAGCCGAATAAATGAGATTGACTTTACAAACCTGACTCTCTTTTCAAAGTTTATTTTATTTAGCCTTCCGAAGAACAAGATCCCATATCATACGGTACCAGATGTTTGGGAATCTGGTTCACTATTTCGGGAGCTTCTGGAAGATGTGATGGCCCGCCTTTAGGGCCAGGTAGGAACTGGGCATGCATTGACATTTGAAACTTAAAAACAAGGGGAAAACGTGGCTTCGTTAAACGAGGTACGGATTGGGTCGGGTGCAGTTCTGCAGCAGCAGGTTGATGGCACACACGGTTCGGCCAAGTCTCTCTGGGGGGTAAGCCTCCGTGACTGAATCCATGGGTCGACGACACGGTTATGCAGAGTGCTGCCGCACGTAAAGCCATGATAAAAGCCACCGTTCGGCTGGGTAAACCAAAAACGAACAGAAAATGTCGGCATCTGTCGAAAGGTTACATCGCATCTTCTGGGAACTGTTCCCAACGATCTAGTATCTTTGGCAATCCAGTCCAGGGCAGTTGCAAGCTGTGCCGCAGCCGTTGAGGCTTATATTGAACGTACTGTGACAGGCAAGGGAGAAAGTAACATCCGACCACTTTCGGACTCTGGATACCAACCACGACCGTAGATCTTGATATACATACCCTGTAAACCAGAGTTACCACGCGATCCAGGCCGGTCTGAGCTCTGGACGGCCCATCCCATGCCCTGGCAGAACACGGGTCAGCTTACTGTAACCGTATCGATTCATTTCGAAATTATTGAAGCTGCAGCCTTGGCGAGATATCTGATGGATTAATCGGCGATGTTGATGTGTGGCGGAGAACTGGAGACAAGTGGATTTGTGAATGGGGCGGATGCACTTCCTGCTTCCCCAAGAGAGCTTTCCAGACAGATGGGCGTCGTGGAGAACATGCATAGAGAGGCAGGCTTTTCTTCGGCACTCTAACTGTGATATCTTCCGAAGAGGTTGCAGTCCCTCCTGTGAGTCTTGGCAACCGCCTGTTCGTGGGAAGGGAACCTCAAGAGGCTACCATGTTTTCTTGGATGTTCGAAAGAAACAAAAAATGTTTCCTCCTGCATGGCTTGGAGGTTTGACATTTCATTGCCTGACAGCATCTACCTAGTAAATTTAGTTGGCTAGCCGAGACACGGCAGGACGGCCAGGGAAGGGCGTGATAATGGCCATATCGCGCATTTCTACTTCGGGCCACACTCCGGACGTCGTCATCATGGGCCCTGGGTCTGGGTGGTCTGGGTTGATGGGGCGTATGTCTGTGCGAGTTGTGTTCACGCCAGGAAGATTTTTCCTTCTTCAACACAACACATAGGGTGCTGCAGCCCCAGAAACTCTCAAAGAAACTCAAAATGTCTTATGAGTCGTCGGCAGTGGTGTCGCTTGCAAAGACAGAGTCGTATTTGTTTCAATATCACTTCATCTTGTAGTTTTAGGTTTGCAACCTCTGGACTGGTCAGCCATAAAGAACACATCGACACTGACTCGAGTCATGAAACTTGACAGCCGTTATCATACCCCCTGAAATAGCGAAACTCCAGGCGTTCTTGCGATTGCGAAGTGTAAACTGTTGGCCATTGCCGTCTCAGTCTTTCGGGATCTCCTGGCCCGATTTTAGGGCCAGTCTGTAACCACAATTCGAACTGTTGATATCTCTCTTGGTTGACAGTATCATGAAGTCCCCGAGAGTGACATTCTTCCAACAGTAGCAGTTGCATCTTTGCGAATATTCAATTCTCGAAATCTGATATTGACAGGTCCAGCAAGCTGGTCGCATGATACCTTTTGGAGTGAAGTTACTGGATCATCAGCGCCAGGTCTTAATGATATCACAGCCTTACAGAGACAGAACTGTGTAGCCTTGCGAGGGCAGGGCAACGACCCAAGTCTTCAATCAATCAGCATCAAATATCTCCCCGTTGCGATGATTTAAACTTTTCGCACAAACGTGGCGCGGGGAGTTTGCAAAGCGCAGATTAGCGAACTGAGGACCCAATACCCCACGGATCAGCAGAGATCAGCTTTACCTCTGGTCGAGGCAGATCATGGATAGTGACGCCAACGCTATGGATTCAGCACTGTCATTTGCACAGCTGATGCTACCTCAACTACCTATCACTAACATCTCTGTCGTTTCTGATAGGTTTTTGAATCCAACGAGCAGCCCAACAACGATGAAGGATCAGCAGGCTTTCACTGGAACCGAAAGCCTCTCCAGATTGTGCTGTGCTATTACTTGCAGCGCGTGCCAGGAGATCAAGACTTCAGAAGACGATCATGAAAGCCCAAAACGAGTGGCAGACGAGCAAGCATCGTTCTGAAGGCCTGATGGCCAACCAAATGCCTCAGAATTCAGAGACGGGACATATCGTTACACAAGACGCATATATGCCGCCTCCTGCTAAGTGTTTGATTTTCCGTCCAACACTCGAGACACTGAAATATTCTCACCCAGTTGCCGGCAAATGCACCTCGCCCGAGCATACCAACATGCGTAAATCCAACAATGGCATATTATCCAAATTGCTTGCTTTGTGCGGATCATGACTTAACCGGCTCTGGGCCAGCCTCGCCCCTTGGTGGTTCCTGTGCCATGGCGAGGCTGTGAAGCATCATGAGAGGTTGGCGGTTGGCCAATGAGGAACGGAAATTCGCCTGTTCACGTTCGTGCTTTGAGTGATACTTTTTCTGCGCTTACAATTCGAAGCTGATTCGGCTACACGCAACGCAACCAACAAGAGCCGTCGTCGGCACATTGTGAGCCGTCCCAAGGAGAGACACATTGTTATCGGAGCTCCTCAAGTGGTGGTGCATCCAAAGAGGAGAAGTGGTAGCGAAGTTGCGAGTTCGTTTTGAATCGTTTTTCTGTGACAGCCTCGCATCGAAGCGGCTGGCCTAGAAGCTGAGACCACCCGATCGATTTCGGGAACGGCCTGCTCGTGGGGATGGATGGACGTACGATGGATTCGTCAAAGCGAAGAACGATAATAGAAATAATAATGGATAAATGGCATTATGAAAAGACCAATTTGGGATACCTTGAGCCGAAGATGGGGAGGCAGTCAGCCCACGAGAAATTTGCCAAGCACGGGGGCTTAGGGGCGAAGTCGTGATTCTAGGCAGGCAGGGAAGAAAAGTGTCAAGAGACGCAGGAGAAGGACGAGGGGGAGGAAAGTCTTGTCGGCGCCAACTTGCATTCTGTCCCGTGTCTGTCAGTCTGGACTCTGGTCTGCATTGAAGTGACGTGAAGTGAATGAAGTGAAGTGCATTCTTTGGATCGACGGGACCGAATAGAATCAAAGAACGAGACGAGATGAGACGAAAAGAAAGACGGAGAGAGTTCTGTTCTGACTTCTTCTTTGCCTCCGTCCAAGACGCCACTAACATCACTACTTTGGTGTGACCAAGGGCCTGACGTGGCCCGGCTGCCGAGAATTTTGGGTTCAATTTAGCTTCAGGTACAGCAGGCACAGCACTGCAAAGGGAGCTACTCGAATGGTTCCGGAGATGTGGTGTTCGAGGTGTTCGAGCGTGATGCATGGGCAGAGGGGGACACAAACGGCGGAATGCAAAGCAGAGAACTGTGCCCAAAACCAAATAAACTTCTCGTCATGTACTGTAGCTTCCTGCATCTCAAGTTCGTAAGTAGGGTTTCAGCCGTGCTCTGGCTGCGTCTAAGGTCACGCTCGTGCGGAAGGATAGCCAGGACTGAACCAACTCCTCGGGTTTTCCTCTGGACCTTGGTTTTGGTGGCAAAGAGAAAACGGAAAGTACGGAAAGTCAACACAAAAATGAAAAAACACGGAAACTGCAAGAGCAGCATACTTAGCAAGTTCTTACCTTTCCGACCTATATTAGAGCACAGCACATTCAAAGAGCACTGCGCTATGAACTACGACTCAGCACTTACTCGGGAACTGTAGCGTGGAGCCACCAAGTACTAACTACTAACTAAGACTTCTCAGGACTACTCGGCGACTGGCTGCAGTGCCACTAACTATGACATTCAGCCCCTCAACGAGGTGCCTACGGAGAGGAGGTTCACGCCCCTCCTAGCCCTAACTTCAGGGTACATCCCTAAGGTACGTACAGTAGGATTCTCTTCTGCCCAAACCAACAGTGACGAGTTGCCCATTGAGCCCCACTGATGTACAGCAGTCTAGATTCAGCTGCTCCACAGTCAGGGTTAAAGTTTTCTATCATCGAACTAGCATTTGACAACTTTGAACGCTCACTAGAGCATTTCTGGTACTGCCCATACCCGGTGCTGCTGGGGAACCTTTTGGGGTCTTGTACCTGGAAACCCCGCCTGTAGGCCCTGTACTCAGGGGACTCCTTATTCTCTCGACTTTGACTTCCTGAGATCCACTCTCTCCTCTTGGGTACAGAACGGGGAGGGAGCAGAGCACTCTACACAGGGCTACATACAGTGTACAGGCTTCGTGCCCCACCGTGGCCTGACGATGTGCTGTGCTGTGCTGTAACTAAGGCCAGCTTCAGCCTTGAACTTACTTACCTACATCTCCTGTCTCCTCTTGTTGCTGCGCTGCGCTGCGGTACTGTGTGATATCGACAGCCTCCCGGTTGAATTCTCTGCAGCCTCCGAGACATCGCAAGATTTCAACGGCACAGCATTGCCTGGCTGACTTGCTGTGCATTTAGGTACTTCGTTAAGTAGTGAGGTTGGGAGCAATAAGGTACGGGGTATTTTCTAGTATGATCGACAGAAGTCTGTCTGTCGTTGGCTCGCGGCCGCCCGCCAGGCCGTAGTCCGTCTCCGTCGTACTCTGTACGGTGGATGCATGTACTTACAGTAGTACTTACTTACTCCTGCCAGTCACCCTCCCCTCCCCCCTGTGAGGCGAGGTGATCCTGGCCCGGGCCCACATCCATGAATGAGTCCACTTCACCTTCACCTCCACTTCGAATTCCACACTTCCACTCCACACCACTTCACTCACTCTGCGCTCCCCTCGCCTCCCTCCCCTCCCTCCCTCTCTCCCCGAAGTTTGAACCCAGTGGATTATGATTCTGCGCTAACGTGGCTCTGCCCCTCCGCTAACCAGCCTTGGACTTAGTCACCCACAGCATCCTCGATTCTGCATCAACTCCGAAGCCCACTGGCCAGAAGCTCACCGTCGCTCTCCCAATCATCATCCATCGCCATCGCAAGATTTTGTTGTCTTGTGCCCCAAGCGAAGAAAGAAGAAGGGATCCCTCCCCCTCCCCCTCCCCTCTTCTTCTCAAGAGCGCGATACACTGGGGTCTGCACCCTTGTCCCTGCCCTACTTACCCTTGTCCCTTTTTCACTCTTCGCGTCCTGCCTCCTGCGTAGACGACCGACCCACCACCCACCAACATCGTACTGTAGTACCTCCCTCCCCACTACAGAAAGTTCCCGTAATGCCCTGGTCTTCCCAGTCTCCTCTTCCCCAGTAATATTTCCTACCTGACATGCATCTCTCTCTCTCTCTCATGCTTGGAACCCTCATTTATTATCTCACTCTGTCCCGCCCTGCACGTTGATACTCTTTCTGGCCGCTCTCACTTTTCCATTGACCTCCATACACTCATACACTCACTCACTCACTAAGTCACTTACTCACTTACCCACTCACTGGATAACCTACTCTCTTACTTCCTACCAATGGCTTCTTGAAACTTAAACTTGCTCTCTCTCTACACTGCGCTTCCCTCCATTCACGGCTGTTAGATCAAAACCTTCGAGTCTTCGCGTCGCTGAAGTATATCTCCAATTCAAAAAGCCGACTTCAACTCGTTCATTGCCTCATTCGGAAACTATTATCTTACGCGCAACCGGATCCGAGTCGTTGCAAAGACATCCAAGTGGACCTTTGGATTGAAGGGGAGAGTGTGGGAGCGCGTCTCTGAGCTCAAGGACTGCGTATATATATATATTTCGAAAATGTCGAATGCTACGAAACTTCCCGGGCAGGGACTATGTCCAGCACCATTTCTACAAGCGGAACTCTTCCCCGACAAAGGTGGATGTGAGTTGCTTTACTCTTCTTCTCGGAATATTTCCCTTTCCATTGTCGGGACTGACTGTTGCTAGTCGTCGAAGGAAGATTTTGCTCTGCTTTACTAGGCCCGACTTGTTGCCTACCATGTCCGCAGACAGAGTGGCTATACCCAGACAACTTCAAAACCATTACCAATTCGGCGAGCTGGATAAACGTTGGAGGAATGGTGTGCTCTGTGTTCCTGATTGCCTCCTTCGCTTTTCTCCCGGTAGAGAAGACCCACCGCCATTACCTAAGTGTTTGTTTAGCGGTTGCTATTATCATCATGCAGGTACGCAAACTGGATCCCTTCTGCTTGACGTTGCTGACCAATGTTTCACAGCTTGGGTTCATCATTCCACTTGGCGCAAAGCCAGAGGCATGCTTCAATGCCATTACTCCAAACGATATGGACAGTAGTGTAACCTGCGCACTCTCTGGCGCAATGCTCCTTGCTGGAGGATGGTGTGCTGTGATGTGGATTTTCCTGCGAGCCCTGGCACTACATCTCCAAATCTGCTGGCAAATCGTCATCGGGAAATCTTTCATGTGGGGAGCTCTCGCTGCGGGATGGGGAATTCCTGCCATCGCATTGACATTCGCTCTGGTCTTCAGTGGAGTGTCATTTCGATTTGGAGACACTTGTCATATCAACCACAAAAACAGTATGGCAGATTTTTGGATTCCTCTCCTGGTCTTCGCAGCCGTCACGGTCATCATCCAGTTCGGGACTTTTGGTTATTGTATCAAAGTATATCTGGCCTCTCTTCGGGACGACTCGACTACTACGAACAGCTCAGGGGTGAGATCTTTCAACAATAGTCTCCGAGGAACCATCTCGCCTCGTCAAGCTCTCCGTCGAGTCCGCCGGGTCCTCGAACTTCAGTGGAGAGGAATCGCAATTGTTCTTCTCATCATCGCGGATGTCATTTTCTTCGCCATTGTGTTCGTCTTCATGGATGACCTTGAGGCGAGCACGCTCAAGAACCCAGCGAAAGCTGCCGATTGGTTAGGATGTTTGGCTGCGAATAGGGGAAACAAGAACGAGTGTCTGAAATTCGCCAGTAATCTGGTTATCAACGAACCCACAGTCATGGCGGTTCTTGTATTGCTATCCGTAAGTCATTCCATCACTTGACGACATGTAATTTACTAACAATTTCAAGCTTAACGGGATCTGGTCTCTCCTCTTCCTTGGTCGCTTCTCGATGTTCACCGGCTGGTATGAAAAGGTTATGGGCAAAGTGAAGCCCAACAACGAATTCGTCAGCGCCGATGTTCGCGCTTTCAAGGACCCCAGCTCCTACGAGATGCTCAGTCGAGACCGAGATACAGCCAAAACACCTGAGCCTCAGGTCTCATATTCTATCACACCCCTCTCACCTCCCGCCGCAAAAGGCGGACGAGAAACACCCGACTACTTCGGACGAGAAGCCCGATACAAACCCGACACTCGCTCGTTCTCGAATCCCAAACCACCGACAACGAACGATGGTTGGGACACATCTCCTACCACCAGTCCTCGGCCGTATGTATATCCGGGGATGGATCCTCTATCTATGAACAAAATCTGAGACGCACACACCCACCGACGTGCAACATTCTGCTATTGTTTTACTTCCTGCGTTTCAGCGCTTTCACGTTGTCTATAGTTCTCTTGTTTTTTTTTTTTGCCTCGTACAATATTTTGGGGGGTCGGGGCGCCTGGTGCATAGCTGGCTGGTTTGGGATGGGGCGGGATGGAATAGGAGGGGGTTAATGAAAAAAAGGAATGTCTTTGGTAAGGATTTCGATGATGAAGAAAAGGACTACCTAGGTCGAATTGGACGGGCTTGGAGACCTGGTGTTGAGCCGACATGGAAAGAGGCTTGGGTGTCTTAACGCATGTTGTGAAAAGGGCCGGTTGTCTTGTGTTGTGCTGTGTATGGACTAGAAAATCTAAGCTGGGAGGAAACGGACACCAAGAGAGGAAAAACTAGGCTCATTGTATCTATGAACGGATGAGAAAGTGTAATTCGGAGCTTGGCTCTTACACGAGTCAAGGTATAATAAAATGAATCCACATCACATGAAGAATATAACCTTTCCCATGGACGGCGATCCTTATTTTCTTTCCAACTCACTCCATACCTTGGTAGCCTGAGGTAGGTAAATTTAGGTACGTAGTACGTATTGTTCGGTTGCACTTCCCCTGCAAAAGAAATCCCTCCAGCAACATCTTCCTTCAACCTGGTAAGTAGTCTCACCGAACACCTTCGAATTCCACCGACAGCTTCCTTCCCTCCCGCATTGTTAACCAAACGCCAATAGCGGGTAGGAGTGCGAGTGCTAGGCAGAGTACTCGCACAGTACTAAGCCACTCTAGGTCTGGGTCTGGGGTAAGAATCCGGCCCGAGGCGCAACCGCATGCCGTACGTGCCAACCCAACCCAACATCACCACTCCCTTATCGAGGTTCAACCAACCAAGCGCCCACCCATGCGTCAATCACCATGTGAATCCGAATCTACAGAGAGGAGTACGAGTACAGAGTACAGATATTCCTCTATTCTTCAATAAGTTCATTCTCATGAAGCCCCGCCCGGAGATCCGAGGCTTCCTCTTCAGCTCCCAGGGTCTATCTGCCGTCGGCCGGGTTGGATTGGCCATGGCCGTGGTCCTCATCTGCAGCTGTCATTCGAGTCGCACGAGATGCATCTGCATCCTGAGAGAGAGCCGGCTGATTGGACTCGATTGGAGTTCAAGACGCCATGCAGGACGACCTTTCAGCTTCAGCTTCACGGCGGTTGTGCTGTCCACCGTGGGGTGAGATTGTCCTCTCGAGGGTCGCTCCTCGCATTTTCTTGTGCGCTGCTATGTTGCTACTGCTGTTATGCTTCTCCCACTATGATTTCCTGCTATTGTTTTCTGCTGTATTGATCATGTTGAATCGCTAAGAATCAATTTGCTTGTCGTTCGCGTTCCATTGGAAAGCTTCTCTGGCTTTTTTCCACCCCTCTTGCAAGCTGCCCTCACTCTGAGTAAATCCTCGACTGTATTCGGTCCTGAATGTCACGTTTTCGAGTCAGGACTCAACCCGTCAGTGCAACAATCTGGCCATCGCCCGATCTCGAGGCTTGACCTCGAGCTATACACGCAGCTGGCATGACAAAAACCACCGACGGGGATGGGGATGCCGAAGGTGTAAAGAAGCCGGCTGTTCCCATCTCTAGTGAAGCGCTCCCACCAAGCAAACCGGAGCTGGACAAGAAATTGCTTTCTGCAGCGGAAAAATCTGGGACACCCGAGCCTGAAATTGAAGATTTCTTGAAGCGAGGAGCAAATATTAACGTGAAAGATGAACTTAACGGGAGAACACCGTTGCACATTGCCGCCCGGGGAGGAGATGAGATGTCAAAAGTCGTTGAGGCATTGCTAAAATTTTCTGCGGACGTGAACATTCAAGATGGAAACGATGAGGAGACGCCACTGGGTATCGCTGCCTCCCATGGTTTTGAGAAAATTGCGAAGATCCTATTGAAGCATGGGGCAGAGTACAACAAGAAGGACAAGACAGCTCAAAGAACACCATTGCATCTCGCCATCCGTAATGGAAATCTCGGTATTGTTCAGGCTCTGATCGAGGAATCGAGTGAGCGGCTAAAAATCAACGGGGAAGGCTTGAAAATCAACATAACAGACAAGAATGGAAAGACTCCCCTCCATCTTGCTGTCAGCGACAACAAGAAACTCGGCATTGTACGTGCACTATTCGATGATGCAACCCAGCGGCCAAACATCGATGTACAGGATGAAGATGGAAACACGCCCCTTCATACTGCTGCTACCAACGGCCTCGAGGAGGTTGCGAGGATCTTGTTGAAGCACGGAGCTCGTCTTGATTTGAGAGACAAACTCAACAATAGAACTCCATTGCATTTAGCTGTCCGCAATGGACGCCTCACCATTGTCAGAGCCATGTTCGATTTGAGTCAGCGACCAGGCCCCGACGCGAAAGGACCAGAAATCAACTCCAAGGACAGGTTTGGCCAAACTCCCCTACATATCGCTACCCGGAGTGGAAACGACAGTATCGTTGTAGCCTTGTTAGAACATCGCCCACGAGCCACCGAGGGGGACGAAGACGGCAATACGCCACTACATATCGCTGCTCGTAATGGACATAGTGATGTCGTTGAAACCTTATTGAAGGACAGCAAGTCGGGCGTCAACGTGGAAAATGAGAAAAAAGAAACCCCCTTACATTGTGCTGTCAAGAATAGAGAGAGAGGTAAAGAAGCCGCACTCGAAAAGATCATCAGAGCCCTGTTGATAGGAGGAGCTCATATCGACTCGAAAAACATGATTGATGGAGAAACGCCTTTGCACATCGCCGCCAGAAATGGGTCAGAGGGTGCAGTCAGAGCTCTATTGAGCTTCAACATTCCTGGAGACATGGCCAAAGACAGCTCAAGTCAAGTAGTTTCTGGTAGCAATGAGCAATCATCACCCAGTAAATCACCTCCAACTACCCATGAACCGACGGCCGATGTGAACATGGAGAACATAAGAGGGTTCACTCCACTTCAAATCGCAATCCGCCATAAGAATGTCAATATAGTTCGATTGATGCTGGAGCGAGTACCTCCTGATGAAGACTTGAGCCACGCAACCCAGCCTGGTAAGGCCGATCTCGAATATGCACTCCGTAATGGCAACGTCGAAATTGCAAAACTTTTCCTGGACCCGACGTCAAAAGAAGTGAACAAGACTTGGTCGGACTCGTACACTGCTCTTTCCTGGGCTGCGAAGGAAGGCCATCTGGACTTTGCTACAGTATTGCTCGAAAACAAAGCCGACACAAAGCTGAAGGGAACGGATGACTGGACTGCTTTGCATTATGCATCCGCTGGGGGGTATTCCGAGATAGTTCAACTTCTACTGAATTGGAAGGCGGATCCGTTTGCGAGAACTCGAGCACATGGTGAGACGAGTAAAGGCGACACACCACTGTCGCTGGCCGCAGCGAAGATGCATCACCAGGTCGTCGGGGTGCTTTTGAAATTCCTGAAGGCTGAAACGCCACATGATCAGGACTCGATAGCCCGATTCCTAGGATACAAAGATAGTACTGGATCAGACAGAGACCGGTATAGCGATGATGCATTGAAGGGGGCGGCGGATCACGAAGAAACACAGGAGCTTGTCAGACTCGTTCTAATGCAGCGGGATACAACGTTGCTGACAGAGGGTGGCCCACGCCCATGGAGCTCGAAAATCCTTGGGCTCCAGGACGAAATTGACGACCAGGTGCGATATTCAACCGAGAAGCACTCTTGGGATGCTTTGAGTTGGGCGGTGTATTGTGGTCAGCTGGAGTTAGTCGAACGGCTGCTACCCGCTCACAACAAAACCGACGAACTTGCTCAGGAGGAGAGAGCGTCCGCCAAGCTCATAGCTAATACCATCTGTAAGGTCATTCACTTATACTTGACCACGGCGGAGAGAGTTGAACCTGGATCACACATTGATGCTGGCCCGGAAGTGTCAGACGAGTCTTTTTACCAAGATATGGATGAAAGGCGG
Organism: Leptodontidium sp. MPI-SDFR-AT-0119; assembly: GCA_020726505.1. Classification (NCBI taxonomy): domain Eukaryota; kingdom Fungi; phylum Ascomycota; class Leotiomycetes; order Helotiales; family Leptodontidiaceae; genus Leptodontidium; species Leptodontidium sp. MPI-SDFR-AT-0119. The sequence goes on from JAHLEZ010000015.1 coordinate 2,027,835, forward strand.
CCACAGTCTGCCGGCAGCGATCATTTTGCAAACAAAGATGACATACGTTTGCCTAATACGGATGAGAAGGAGTTCTTCAAAACGATGGACAGAATCGAGGAGGAGTATTTGAGCATCTGTGATTCGCTGCTCTTCCATGGCAAGGTCCCATTGAATCCCGCTATAGTAAGGATAGCCGATTCGAACAAGTACCTGCCGAAGCCTACACTGGATGAAGCTACTCGGGAGAGTATCGATGGCTTTTTTGCTGGGATCGTTGATATCTACAACGATGCTGGTGGTGTGGCATTCCTTCGCCGTTCACGTAGAGTGAGCAGTGTTCTGTATGACAAGGGAGCAACGGCAATCATGGAATCGGCTCGAGTACCGCCCACGAGAACTAGAGTGACATCTGAGAAAGCACAGGATGCAGAGGTGCAAGACAAAGAACGGTATCATAAAAAAGATCTACGACTCCGATGGGTCCATCTTCCTGCCAACAATGTAAGTGCTTTCACCTGCAGACTACCCTTCGAGTTTTATAAGAGAATCATACTGATTGTTGTATAGATGCAATGGATGGAGGTATACCAGCCGATTTGTCATGCCTTTTCAGTCAAGCTAACAACACCACAATAGGACTTTGTTCTGAGACTCATTCTTGATAACACCACTGAAGAGAAACTCACTCTCGAGCGGCCCAATGGCTATGCGAGCACCAAGGATTTCTTGTGGCAGAGCTATCACGAACTTCCAAAGGGTGGCTCGCAAGTCCACTTCATGAAGCCGACATGCGTGGTATTTATATCCTAAACATGAACAACAAAAACCGAGCTAATGAACGATCTTCAAGAAACAATCAAATGGATCCAAGTCAGATGACACTAGAGAAACCAGTTCGAGCAAGGGAAATGAGAAAGCCGATGTGGGAAATAGCAGTGAAAAACACGATAAGGCCAAGAACGAATCGGCGCGGAAGTCGACCAAGATAGACCACAAGTCTGAGCGGAAAGTAAAGTCTGCCACCCCAGGCAGACCGGAGGTTCTGGCGTTATACGTAGGTCCCTTCAAGGTCGGAGCGGTTTTGCTTGAGTTTCTGACCGAATCCTAGATGCCGTACTTGACTTTCGGCACTCTCACTGAAGATGAATGGAAACTAGATCGAAACACACAGACAGCTAAGCCTAGGCTTTCGTTGATTCAAAAAAACAAGTCATATCAAGACTTATTTAATACTTACCAGGGGAAGGTAGTCCATGGTTCACGAACGTTAGATGAATTCTTCTACAATTCTTTGTCGGATGGAGATGCCAGGGCAGATTTGAATATCCGGAATAAAGACCAAGTTACTTCGAAAAGAATCCTCGATGTTGACTATAATGGGCACTGGACAATTATCCGAATCGATCAGTTGTGGCTCTGGGTCATCGACGACAGTGAGTATTCTACGCCGCGCTCAATGGAGATTTATCTGACTATTGCTCTCCCAGAGACAATCCTTAGCTCTTCCACCCATCGCCTGGACAATGAGGAAGACCCAGTCCTCGAGGAAATCTGGAAGCATATGACTTCCCAGGAGGTTCGAGAGGGCAGAGTAGCATTGCCATCTTCTCCCTACGAGATGGCCAAATTCATCACAGACTTCTGTATCGACTTTTTCGACCACTCTACCTGCCATGTTGGTCCAATGAAGGAATCAATGCACGAGATATATAAAAATGCAATCAACAAAACTGTACGTGGGACACGTAATATGCTCTACTTAACGTCTTCTCACGTCTCACTTCATGCTAGGCTAGGGACGAGGCGCAGTTATTCGACAAGTTCAAGAAGAAGATTGACCGAAATATCTTGAATGTGCAATCCACACTTGCCAACGAGAATGGCAAAGCCAAGAAGAGGAACGACGTCGATGCGGAAGAGAAGGCAAAGCAGCAAGTGAAGCAGAACTTCGAGTCAATCGAAGAAGCATCAGCGCGTCTTAAAGACATTAAAGATATTCGCGACGAGCTTAACATGCTTAAGGCTGTTCTCGCGCAACAGAAGAGTGTCTGGAACGAGCTATGTGGTATCACTGTTGATACGGGCGAGTTAAAGGGTCCTGCGTATGCTATCAACAATATTGTCGAAATGGACAATCACGCTGGCAGGGTCCAGGATGCAGTGAGCATTGCTATCTAGAATTGTTTTTTGGTGCTGGGCTGATTTCGATAGGTGCTCTCGGTCCTAGAACTAGAGCAGAATGAGGCGTCGATGCAAGAAGCCATGTCGTCGAGAGAACAGGCACAGGAGTCCATTCGCCAAGGGAGAACCCTTATGGTCTTCACGATAGTGACGATTTTCTTCGTAGGTTACTCAACTACCGCGAATACGTCGGTATGCTGATATATGGACCGCTTTAGTTACCCGCGTCGTTTCTCGCTTCACTCTTTGCGTTGGATATTGCTGTTTTCCCTCATGTGGGAGATAGCCTTGCGTGGCCGAATTGGGCATTTGCAGTTATTTGTAAGTTAAGAACCACTTGGTATATCGGAAGGCTGGATGATTGATTGACTTTTCTTGTGTAGTTGGCCTCACACTAGCCCTATCTGCTCTGATCATCGCCCTCGCCTTCTACGTCGAACGCCTCAAGAAATCCATCCCTGGCCTCCTCGACCTTCTCCATTCATTTGGCAAGGCAAAGGTAACGGCAGAGGGGACACAGACTGAGCCGAAGTTGGCGACAGTAGATGATGGAGAATCTCAGCTCATGAAGGACTATTCGGGCAGGACGCACTCTTTTGTTGGACGCATGAGGTCGGATTCCATAGATGCTGAGAGCAGGATGTCGCATGCGAGTCGTAGTATTTTGAGGGGGAGAGGGAAGGGAAAGGATGGGACAAGTACGATTCTTCCGGTGTGAAGATCTGTTGCTGAAATTGAGTTGCGAGTACTGGCCTGATTTGAAACTTCACTTATACCTTGCGTCATACCAGACGATCAGTTCCTGTCTCATCTCATAGAGGACGTTTTGATAAACAGGGTCATGAAAAAAAAAATAGTCCTTCAAAATTGTGCAAAAATCGGCACGTACTCCATTTCTCAGCCGCTCTATGCTATCTGTACAAAACCACGCTTTTTCTTCCCCTCTGTCTCCTTTTCCCAGGTATCTTCATCAACATAATCCTTAACTCCTCTCTGCTCCAACTGCGATCCAATAACTCGCAACGCCGCGAGGTTAAAGCCCATCTCGTCCTTCTGCCTTTTCAATGCTCGTCGGAGGTTCACCCTGATCTCCTCTAACACCGGCCGTATCGTCTTGCTCGCAACTATCTGCCTATGATGGGTCCGCAGCATAAATAGATGTATACGGCATGTTAGGTGTATGTTCATGGACCGCGTGCAGAAGATGTGGATGAATGTAAATAAGCTCGGTAGCTTGGAGAATGGCAAAACAAGTAATGCGTCGTGCAGTGCTGCTGCTTTGATGCTTTGCAGCACTTGTAGTACATGCTGCTCGGCGCTGATCCCTCCGAGAGCTGTGTATAGGATGTTTCGAGACGGTGGAGCGATGTTGGGTTGTGAGATCTTTGCTTCTTCCCATTCCCTAATCACAGCCAGATCGGCCATTCCGAGTTCCAAAGCTTCGGCGATCTTCTCACCGGCTGTGAGAGTTTCACTCGTTTGTTTCCCGACGTCTCCAAATTCAGCGTCGTCCTCGTTTTCCTTGTCCGGCTCGAGTGATGTCAGGAGAGTGTTTTCGTAAAGCTCCTCGAGCTCCTTTTCTTTTTCCTCCTCTAGGAATATCTGCTCGTCTGTCTGTTCCCAGACCCGGATACTCTTGTCGTGACTCGCGCTCACGAGGAAGTTTCCCGTCTTGCTAACTGCAAGTGCCCAGATCTCGCCATGGTGGCCGTCAAGTCTCTGAATCTGCTCGAACTTGTCTCCGTCCCAGTACCGGATCATCTTATCTTTGCTGCTGCTGAAGAAGTGGTGTCCGTTCCCGTCTTGGTTGTGCGGTACGAAGGCAACTTGAAGAATACTGTCTTGATGGGCGAAGAACGCTTTGTGGCAATCTCCAAACTCGAGACCCCAGAGCCGGACATTCTTATCGGCAGAGCAAGTCACGATGAGCTTGCTGTCGAAAGAGATATCCATGCTCAGAACTGGTAGCTTGTGACCATATAAATTCAAGAAGAGCTTCAGAGAGTCCACGAAGAATACTTTGACGGTGTTGTCCAATAGAGCGACCGCGAGCAGGCGCGCATCTGGAGAGAAACGAATACTGAGTATATCGTCGGAGACTTTCAGGGTCCGCGTGTGGGAGAGCTTCAGTCGAGGAGTCGTTCGCTTCGTCCCTGGAATCTCCTCTTGCACAACTTCAAAATTCCAGAACTTTGCTGTCTTGTCCGCACTCCCGGACACAAGTGACCTCCCGTCAGGATGTACCTGTAACGACCACACGGCACCCTCGTGTGCGTCTACCTTGTCGAGCTTGGAGGCTGATGCGATATCAAAAAGTTCCAGTTCTCCAGACTTGGTGCCAATGACCACAATCTTGTCTCCGGGGAGAAATGCACAACACAGCGCATATCCACACTCGAAAGTACGAATACAAGTCCTTGTGCGTACGTTCCATATTTTGAGCCCGCCATTCGATGCCGATGCAAGCATTTTGTCGTCGGAGCTCAGAGCTAGGGACCTGATATCTGCTCGATGACCTGGTAACTCAACTGCCAACGACCGAGAATAGTCGGGCATTTCATCACTCTTCGACTTTTTGCTCTTCTCCTTTGTTGGTATGGTGTAGACCTCTAACTGATTATTTGTTGTCGCCGCCAGGAACTGCATAGGTTTCGAGCCCTTGGTTTTGATCCAGTCCATGGATCGTACTTTTCCTCCGGTTCTGACAACAACGTATGAAACGAATATGTCAGTGATATCAGCAGTCGAGATATCTGACGGCTCATCCCCCGCATCGTCCACGTCCATCTTTTCCCCAGTTGAGGCCAGCTTTTCACGCCTTCTCTTACGCTTCCGCGTCAAGACCTTCTTGACTTCATCTTCAGATCGTATCCTCCAGACCTCAACAGCCTTTTCTGATCCGTGTACAGCAAAATAGTCGTTTCGTGGGTGAAAGCTGACTTCGAGCGCCTTGTCTTTTCCCTGGCCACGTAGCACGCCTCTGCTCTTCAAGAAGTGTTTTTCTGCTACCTCATTGGGACTTCTCGAGAACTCAGATAGACCAGGAGTATCGATCGACCAAACGGTCAATTCTCCGTCATTTCCAGCAGTAACACATGCAGCTCCATCTGGCGATAGCCCTAGAGCCCAACACTCTCCATTTGACTGTGCAGCGTGGGTCTCTATACAATGGCGAGAGGCAATGTCCCAGATTTTAATGAGGGCGTCCTTTCCAGTGGTCAGAAGAAAGCCTTCCGAGGCATTCGAGTCCTCGAATCCGGCGACCACTAGTTCCCCATTCTCGTCAACAGTTTCCTGTGCCTCTGGTTGGAGAAACCGTAGGCCTGTGATCTGATCCTTGTGGCCCCTCAACTTGAATAATCCTACTTCGGCGACCAAATCCCATAATATCACATCTGTATCCTTGGAGCCGCTGGCAAGCCTCGTTCCGGACTTGTCGAAAACCAGATGTGTGATCGCGGATCGGTGTCCATTGAAACTGACTATGAGGGTTGCAATTTTCGAGTCCCAAATCCGTATACTGCCGTTCTCATGTCCTACTGCGAATATGTCCTTGTCGACCTTGCTCTGCGCAATAGCAGTGACTTGCGACCTGCAGTCCTTGTCGGCCCATCGACTTAACAGCTCGCCCTTCTTGATATCCCAGCACAAAACCTCCTCATTCGCAGCTACGACTGCTATTCCTGTACTCCTCGACGATTCGGCCCAGACAACATTTGATGTACTCGAATTGACAAGTCCGAAGGTCCTCGAATGCTCGTATTTCCTGGAGACATTAGCAGGAGTTATAGAAGCAGGCAAATACAAATATCTTACAAATATGATTTGACCATCTTTACATTCTGCAACTACAGAATCTAGACTGAAAAGGCACGGTACTGGCGAGTGAATTACAAAGGGCGGGGTTTCCTTGAATTCGGCGCAAAAGTGCTTGTTGACCCCCGAACTTTTTTTTGATACTTTTGATTTTCCTGCAGCTATTTTGTTAGTGCTGTAGATAAGCACAGATGCGCAGATCGTAGAACGGCCATAAGCAGTTAGCTTGATTCTGCCCCACGTCGTCAGCCATCCAGCCCGCCTCGAGACGAAGCACTCCGGAGTAGCCTCAACCAGAAGCATTAGGACAAGGACAACAGCTCCTTGAGACTTGCCCACCATGCTGCTGCTCGACTACCAGAATGTGCTGATTCAATCAGTGCTCACAGAGCGATTCTCAGGGTGAGCCTGCTTAGATGATCAACACTCGACCCCTCCCACTGATCCATTTCCAGTGCTGCCCCAGTCAACATCGACCAGACAGTCTCGGATTTTGACGGCGTTACTTTCCACATCTCAACTCCAGAATCAAAGTCGAAAATCGTGGTGTCCATACAAGTCAAGTGCTACAATGAACTCTTGAAGTACGGCGCACAGCAGGTGCTGGAACGCGAATATGGCCCATACGTTATTGCACCGGAAAGTGGCTACAACTTCTCTGTACAAGTGGACTTGGAGAGTCTCCCAGAGGAGAAAGGTTAGGAATCTGCTCTGATTCCGAGCTAGGGGCTGACTTTGGTGCTCGAATAGAAGCAAGAGATGACTTAATTCGAAGAGTATCTCTCATGAAACGAAACGCAATGGCGGCACCCTTCGAGCATGCATTTGATGAACATCACAAACTTGCAGAGGAAGCCTCCAAGTTTACTTCGGAAGAAGCACCGCAAGGAGTTCGGGAAGGTGGGGAGGTTATGGCCATTCATTACCGAGACGAGGAAGCCATCTTCATCAAGGCCAGCCACGACCGAGTCACAGTGATCTTCAGCACGATATTCAGAGAGGAAACAGACAGAGTCTTTGGCAAGGTCTTCATCCAGGAATTCGTTGATGCAAGGAGAAGAGCAATCCAAAATGCTCCCCAAGTTCTTTTCAGAACCGATCCTCCTTTGGAGCTCCAGGGCGTACCAGGCGTGAAGGATTCTGGAAATGGAGAGATCGGCTACGTGACATTTGGTGAGTGAAGGCACCTATCGATTTTAGATACTTCTAACATTCCACAGTTCTCTTCCCAAGACATTTGACTCGCCAACGACGTGACGAAGTCATCTCACACATCCAGACTTTCCGAGATTACTTTCACTACCATATCAAAGCTTCCAAGGTACCAGCCCTCTGAAATTGGGGCCGCTAAATTGCTGACATATTCAAGGCCTATATCCATTCACGGATGCGTAGACGTACCGCTGATTTCTTGCAAGGTAAGCATTGCTCTTCGAAAGACAGGTTCACAACTAATTTGAATAGTCCTACGGAGAGCACGCCCAGAGAACGAGGAGAAAGAGAGGAAGACCGCGAGCGGAAGAACTTTCAAGCAGGGAAGCTGAATGACTTGTTCATGGACATTGGGGGCCTTAAAAATACAAAGCTGTTACATCCGTCACCTAAATTCCCAAGTCCAAACCCTCAGACCGTGGTATCACCTACGACGCCAATATACTCCAGTAATCAAGACTATCATGAGTAAAGGCACAACTTCCACCAGCTAATATCTCCATTCTCTTTCTTGAAAAACGAAGTATAGACTCCCGCTCCAGAACTATGTCATGTCAGTCACCGTGCCTACAAATATCCTCAGACCCTGCAGGAAACTTACTTGGCGTGATCGATCCTCTTTTGCAGTTTCTTGTCTTTCTTCTCCTGCTCCTTTTGAGCCTTTGCCATCCTCTCTTTTCGCTGCTTTTTCCTCTCGACCCTTTCTTCCTCTAGTGTGAGTGGTGCGGGCGGTTCAACAACTGCTGGCTTGAAGCCAAGTTTTTCCTTTAGTGGTATCGCCATAATGGGTATGTTGACTCTGTAGAAGTTTGCGGCGTGGGAGGTTGGTTGAAGTGGATATTCGAGGTATTAAAGGAGATGGTGGATCAATCCAGATATCAAGGAGACAACAAATCAGTGACTGTAGGTGGATGTTGTGGTAGGTACTTGTGATGAATGAGAGGAGCGGGATATGCTCTGACTTTCGTATGAATGGTGTGATGAGTATGTAGGTGCCAGAGCTGAACCAACAAGCCGACTTATCTAAAGTTATATACCCCGATGATTCTTCCTATGAGTTGATCTGCCTGCCAAGTGAGGCTTATTGGTGGTTCCTTGGTATTTTTACGAAATTCGAGGCTATTGTCGAGGCTCTTTCGAAGAGAGTGTGGCGCATGCACACTGCGCTTTGCGGCGTTGTTGCTTGGCGATAACGGATGTAGATCTTGAGCGACGGGGAGTGGGTATGATACATTGGAAAATCATGGCTGGCTTTGATGATGAAGGATTAATTAGTTGATATGGCTAAATTTGATTAGACGTATTTTGGTACGAGTGTCATTTTCTTTTTGAAAGAGTGAGATGTTGTAATGCTCTTCTCCTGTTGGAAAGGAGGCTGTCTAATATGGGCCGAGCTGCTAGGAATTACGACCTTTGAATTTCTAGAAAGCTGGTAAGACAGGGGGTTTCGGGGATATTGTTATGGAAATGGTTACATAGCAGCCTTCTTCAATGGAATTTTGGAGACTTGTCAATATTAAAAAGGGCTCTAAGTTTTTGATAATTCACATACAAATGCAAGTAATTAAAAATTGTCGCCTGGACTGGTGCTGACAATATCTTGAGGACGTGCTAATCGAAATCAATGAAAGAGATACATTTCTTTCATGCATAGAATGACCAGTAAAACCACGTACAGAAATGATGCCCCTGCAAGTCTATGTTATTCTTTGTCCTCCCCCTCGCCTAAACCGTGCACACCTCGGTACCCACCCAGCCTCAATGATCTCCAGAGCTTCAGAACCAAGAAGCTTCCCCACAGCCTTCTCTGCACGTCAACACGATGCGATGGCCCCCATGGTCCTCAAATTCCGAGAGGGACAGCGATGGCAAAAAGCGCTCTGTGTCATGGACCGATAACCTCAATTCCACCGATTGGTCTCACTACACCGACCCAAGGACCGTAATACCCACCATCCTCCTCACAACAACAATCCTCGTGTCAGTCAGGATCTACCGCTCGTACCTCACCCGGATTCCAGAAGCTACATACATACGGCCGCGGTTCTTCAGGAAAAGGAGCTTGTTTGGGAAGGTTACGAGGGTTGGAGATGCAGATAATTTCCATCTCTTTCATACGCCCGGTGGGAGATTGGCTGGGTGGGAGTGGGCTCCAGGTCGCAAAATCCCGGAGAACAAGGCGGATTTGAAGAATAACACAGTATGTTCACCTGAATATATGTTCTGGTATGCTACTTGGACTAACATTATTTGCAGATACATGTTCGGATAGCTGGAATCGACGCGCCTGAGGGTGCCCATTTTGGCAAGCCAGCTCAACCCTACTCTGCGGAAGCGCTAGAATGGCTAAAGAACTACATTATGGATCGTCGCGTACGGGCGTACATCTACAAGCGGGATCAATACGAGCGTGTTGTAGCTACGGTATGGGTACGGAGGTTTCTCTTCCGGAGAGATGTTGGCAAGGAGATGCTCAAGGCGGGATTCGCTACGGTCTATGAGGCCAAATCTGGTGCTGAGTTTGGGGATTTCGAGGAGAAGTATAGAGAGGTGGAGGAGAAGGCGAAGCGGAAGAAGTTGGGCATGTGGGCGGGAAAGTCGAAAGATTATGAGAGTCCGAGGGATTATAAGATCAGGACGGCAGCACTGAATGATACGAAATCGAAATGATACCCGGATGCTTTTTGTTGAACTTGGGAGCTGAAGCAGTTGCGTATGCATGGCAGTGCTCTCTTGGGTGCTCTTTCTATTCCTTTCTCTGAGGTTGTGCCAGTCATAGTACAGGGACGTCACATCATATACATCATCTATTTCCCGGAGTCTGCGTCACCTGGAACTGCTCTGCATGCTGTACTGTCCAGAATATAGCAGTAGCAACCAATCCTCTTCTGCCATCTGGAGATGTCAAGAAGAGAGTGTTCTGACCGATCAGGAGATATCTGGGCATCCACACCTAAAGTGTTCAAATGGAAGGGCTAACAGCCAGCTTTTACTTGGAGCGTCGGATGAGGCTGAGCCGTTCTCCCTTCAGCCCTGTTGCTTCCATGGAGTGTCATCAGGGCCAGTGTGATAACGGTAGGGCGCTGACCTTTCATAACTGACACATGGCTGGCGCAAGGACTCCTTCATCCCCTGCAGAAAGTATTCTACACGTGATATCGACCAGCAAACGTCTCATGCGACCGGATTCTGCCTGAGTGCCGACCGTCAGAAAGCCGTAAGATCGTCTCAGCGGTTTGAGATTCTGGGGGTCGTCTGGTGCATGCGATTGGTCAATTGCCTTCGAGATGCAGATTGCCAAAAACAAAGTCGAGAACGGAGAACGGAGACAAACTGACTGGGCAAACACCATGTTGTGTGATGTTCTCTCACATGTTCATGTTCATCCTGTATTAAATGCAGGTCCCTTCTGTAACGTGTGGAGAAACGGTGAGGCCCAAAATAGTGTTTATAGATACGGAGGTTGGGAGTGTTAACGAAGGGGCAAGTGAAACAGGCTCGTGATGAACGGTGCGCATCGTGGTCGTACCTGAGCGCTCACGGAGCAGCATCTGAACAAACGAGCGAGCGAGCGGGCCTGCCTCACCACTCACTCACCTCTCCCGCCACCAGCAATTTCTCCTTTCTCCAGCCTGTCATCCCATCTCCCCAAACCAAAGCACCGCACCGCGTGGTAGAGAGTGGTGTAGGACTCACGACTACCCGACTCTCTTTTCGAACCAAATATCTGTCTTGTGTTTACTCGGTAAGTCATGCATAGAATACCCTCATATACCCTCAACGCCACAGTTCCACGCCAGCCAGGGACCCGGCCAACGTGCGGTGTGGTGTGCTGGATGTGCTGGGCTTTGACTGACAAGAAAAACGAAGGTCGTCGACGACCTCACACTCTTTTACATCCACAGACAGACACACACAGCCAGCCGGCCCTCGATCGCGCAAATTCCTAGAATCAACACTACGCATTCTCATCCCATCCTTCTCGACATCTTCCCGAGATACCACCCGACGCTGTACGACAGAACAGAACAGACAGACAGACAAACGCAACGCACTTCAGACGAACGAAGCATCACTCACTCTCCTTTAGCCCCATCCCCTGCGCGGCCGGAACACGCACCTTTTCCACCAAAACCGAACAGCGCTGTCAATTGTTTGAGGACCACTAAACCACAGCCTGACCATCGACTTGAATCTGCATCTTTACGAGGAACAGGAACATTCTTTGTTTCTTCACCTTCACCTTCACCTTCACATCCTGCCCCGAGGTCAATCGAGGATCGTCAGTCAACACACTATTTATCGCTTCGAGGCTCTGTGTCTTGGGTCTAAATCTAGCGATCAATCTGCGGGCCCTCTCGGACCTCAGCTCACCATCTCGCTCGCCCTCACCTCCTTTCCCTCCGCTTCATACCCAAACCACACGACGCTCATTAACGGGGAGGACTGCGGGATTCACTGGACGACGCGATTCCCTCGAGGCTATCGCCCATAATTGATCTTCGCTTTCTCGACCGACCTTTTGTGGCGATGGAATAGGGTCGCGTCTCGATGCAAATCCGCGGAGAAAAGGGTCATTACCAGCCACCGACCTTCGACCTCTTCTCCTCGCGGACAACAACAATCACAACACAGCGCCCTTGGTGCGCAGCAATCTAGCGATGAAGCTTTCATCATGGCTGAGGCAATCAGCTGCTGATCGAGCGCCTGCGATACAATGCGCGCTCATCTTAACATCCCTTGCCCGGGTTTCACAGGCAATCACCTTCAACCCCGTCCCTTCGGCGAACCTTGCTCTTGACCAACTGGGCCGCGTTGGATTGGCAGGAGATTTCAATGGTATCTCATTGTACGAATTCGAAGGACAGAATGAAAATGGATTTAATACCAACGGGAGCCAATCGGTCCTCTCGCGTTTCCCCAATGGAGGCTTCGCCAATCTCGCGGCTGCCGATGCTGGAATACAAGCAATGTGTACCTTCATGCTGGAGACCGGAGCGATGGCCGGGGTGGTAGTTGGAGGTAACTTCACGAGTTTGGGCGGAATCGAGTCACAAGGCGCCGCGTTGTTCAATCCCAATACCTCAGCCATAACGCCCCTGACTGGACTTTCTGGCCAGGTCTCCGCCTTACTTTGCGACCAAGAATCAAGTACGGTTTATGTGGGAGGTAGCTTCAAGGGTGCGAACTCGACGAATGCCATTGCTTGGGTAGGCACAGCTGGATGGACGAACCTCCCTTTCGCTGGCTTCAATGGACCCGTCACATCCATAACCAAGGCTTCAAACGGCAACATTATCTTTGGAGGCTCATTCACAGCCCTCGGAAATGCAAACTCGACTGGCCCGAACCTTCCGGACCAACAGATCATCAATATCTCGGGTGCGAACCTCACCAGTGGTTCTTCAACCTCGACTGCTGGACTCAGCGATCCTGCTAACATTGTCTGTAAGACTGGTGGGGTTGATGGGGCTGGCAACACTTGGTTACTTGCTGACAACAGTCCCGGATTCTGGAAGGCAACCTTCAGCTTTGGATTCCAGCCAACAAAGCTCAGATTATATAACACCCATCTGGATGGCCGAGGAACAAAGACCTGGCGATACACCGCATTTCCCATCAATGGGATAATGAACTTTACCTATATCGACCCAGCAACTGGCCAAAATGCATCATGCTCTTCGGAATGTCCGTTGAGCAGCAACAGCAGTATCCAGTTCCAGGATTTCCACTTCGTCAACGTGATTGGCATGAACAGCTTCCAGATTGACATATCGGCATTCTATGGTAGCGGAGGTGGATTGAACGGAATCGAGCTCTTCCAAGATGATATATTCGCATATGCGATCAACAGATTCAACGAACCTACATGCGCTGGCATCGAGATCGCCTCGAGCGCAACTCAGACTGGACCCTGGGTTGTGACACCTTCTCAGCAAAGTGTTTCTGAATATCTGGCAGCCTCTGTCTCGGACTCTAATGCTGCAAATGTTGTCTTTCTACCTGATATTCGGCAATCTGGAAACTACTCTGTCAATATGTACACTCCAGGTTGTCTCCAGGACAACTCGTGTTCGAACCGAGGCCGAGTCAACATCACAGGTGTCATGTCAAGCGGCGCTTCATTCACGACTGAAATCTTCCAGACAAATAACTTTGACAAATATGATCAGATCTACTTCGGATTCATTGACGCTGGTACTAGCTCTTTCCGTCCCTCGGTCACCCTTTCTGCTGTTGATGGCCAAGATATCAACAACCGGACGATTGTTGCACAAAGGGTGGGCTTTACTCTCATTTCTTCCAGTGCTGGTCTTAACAGCCTGTTCGAATATGATCCCACACAGGCAGTTGTCGATACAGCCGACTTCGCCAATTCGACCTTCGATGTAGCTGGAATGAGTCTTCCAACAGGAGCTGGTATCAACTCACTTCAGACCTCAGGAAGTACCACTTTTGTTGGAGGCAACTTTTCAACAGATGACTACGACAATATTTTCGCCGTCTCCGGTTCTGGAGCAACCCCGCTTGCTGATGGTGGTCTCAACGGAGCAGTCACCTCGATGTTTCTCAACGGAACCATTCTTTATGTTGGTGGCCAATTTACAAACACCAAATCGGGACGAGCCACAGGGTTGAGCAACGTTGCCGCATACGATACATCTAAGAACGCCTGGGTGGCCCTTGGTGCTGGAGTCAGTGGGCAGGTTTCTAGTGTTGTTCCGTTGGTGATGAATATTACAACCAACACGCCAGAGGTTGTCATTACTGTCACTGGTGACTTCCAACAGATCCTAGCGTTCGGGAGCAACAATTCTGTAGCTGTAACTGGATTCGCGGTCTGGGTACCATCTCGTGGAAATTGGCTCCAGAATCTGGACTTCGCTACACCATCAATCAATGGACAACTGACAGCATTCGTTGACCTCCCAGATGGCGGAACTCTATTCACTGGTTCTCTAACCTCTTCTCAGCTCAGCGCGAACGGAGCTGTGGCCCTCTCCGATTCCCTCAGCACCCTACCTATCAAGATTCAAGCAACACAGGCACAATCTTCATCAAGCCTCACAAAGCGGGCCAATATAGGCCATAATGTTAGCGGTGTCGTTACGGGATTGTTCTATGAGAACGGTGGACGCAATGTGACCATCCTGGGAGGACACTTCAGTGCAACGGCATCAAATGGTTCTGTGGTCAACAACCTGGTCTTCATCAACGGGTCAAACTCTGACGTCGTCACGGGTGTCGGTGCATCGCTTTCAAATGACTCCACGATTCTGGCTATGGCCATTCAAGAAGACACACTCTACGCTGGAGGATCAATCTCCGGGACGGTCAACGGTGGTGATGTAACTGGGCTTGTGTCGTTCAATCTCATCACTTCATCGTTCGGTACTCAACCACCATCTCTTTCTGGAGGAAATGTCAACGCCATCTCGATTAGACCAGGTTCTGGAGACGTCTACGCCGCTGGCAGCTTCTCTGCAGCCGGCTCCCTTGACTGTCCTGCGGTATGTGTTTTCGTCTCCACAGCATCCCAATGGGACCGACCTGGATCGAACCTTGCTGGTACTGCCAACGCCATGACTTGGGCAACCTCGACCTCCCTTATAGCTGGTGGCGCACTCACCTTGGATGGAGGCAATGTTTCGCTCGCGACCTATGATACCAAGTCCCAATCGTGGACTGCCGCCGTTGGAGCGAGTTCAATTCCTGGACCTGTTACCGCCCTCACTGCAGCTAACAGCGATGCTTCTCAACTCTGGGTTGCAGGGACTTCCTCGAATGGCTCAACTTTCCTCATGAAGTTCGACGGCACAAATTGGAACTCGGTTGGCGATACACTAGGTAGTGGGACAAGAATTCACAGTCTCCAAGTCCTCCCTCTCAGCGAAAACCATGATCCTTCAGATTTGGTATCGGGAAGTCAAGCGCTCATGCTTACTGGATCGGTCAACCTTCCAGGCTTTGGCAACGCATCTGCTGTGCTATTTAATGGCACGACCTTCCAGCCATTTGCTCTCACGTCGAGTGCCTCGAACAACGGTGGTAGTCTATCCCAGATCTTCTCCCAACGGCAAAACTTCTTCAAAACTCCAAGTAAGTCCATGCATCAATATATCGCAACCTCTGTACTAATAAGTTCAGGTGGTAAACTCGCGAAAGGCTTTGTTGTTCTCATTGCCCTCGCTATTGCCCTTGGCCTGATCTTCTTCCTCGTCATCGCTGGTGTAGTTGCAGAACGCATCAGACGAAAACGCGAAGGTTATGTCCCTGCACCGACAGCAAGCTTTGATAGGAGTCAAGGCCTCTCAAGAGTTCCCCCGGAACAATTGTTTGGCTCGTTAGCTCAAGGTCGTAGCGGTGTCGAGAAGCAGAGCGCGAGGATATAATACCAGTATTTTGAAGGCGTTTGGCTTGGTTAAGAGGCGTTCTGGATAGGGTCGACTGGCAGACCTTCTCCCTTTCTTGTTGATGTTTTTCGGCAACATCACCGGCGTTTATATAGCAGAGCAGCGTGCTCTTTGCTGCTTGAGGGGCATATTTGACGGCCTCTTTCACGACACAGGCACCACACACATGGCGCCGAATCTACGGCTTCCGTACACACATTTCCTTTTTCAATTACCGAGAGCCTAATGTTTAGAGCTACTACCCCTGATGTTTTTTTTCTTTCAATCACTTGATCTTCTCTTTGTAAGATAACTTTCTCTGCAGTCCCGTCACAAGGCTGCGAGGTTGAGCAGATCGTTCATGCCTTATGTGGTTCAAACCAAAAAGGGACGTAATGTACGGGGTTTTTGCGCAGCGATTTAAGTAGAGCAAAAAGAATAATTCAAAATACTCACGCCTTCCATGATGCTTGTGATCTCCCAAGGGTTGTTCTCTTCTCCACCTAGTTCTCTTCTCCAACTAGTTCTCATCTTCACCTAAACTATCGATTTCTTGCTGTGCTTTTCAGTCGCCGAACTGAAATCAGAAAAAGGTCAGAGCACTTGGCAGTAGGTGAAGCAAACCATCGACAGAGAAATTGGGATCATCGAGGTCAAGAAAGACGCAAGGCTTTCTGGGGATGTATTCGGGCCTTTAGAGAAATGCCATGGGGAATCTGAGTCTGGAGAAGTGCTCAAGGTATGGGGAACTGGTAAATTACTCCACGGCCGCCGCCGCCGCCTAGAGCTCTTGTCCGAGATCCTTGTGGAGCAGGAGGAGAGGAGCATAGACGTTTGTTTCCCTCCTGGTGGCTTGATCGTTGAGGCTGGTCTGGCGCTGGAGCAAGGATGCTCGGGATTCTCCAGTCAGCCCAGATATGGAGATATCAGACCCTGGATCAATCAGGCTGTTGATGTTCAACGACCAGCATTCGAATTGCCTCTTGCAGTCTTGAAAGTCTTGATAGTTTCCAGATCTCGGTGATTTGGGGTGAGGTTTCTGGAAAGTTTGGCCGGTTCGAGGCGTTTATTTGTGCGTGCGGGTGATTCGGGAAGGGGGAGTAATGAAATAGCAAAAAGGTAAAATTCTCCATTGGGGTACGCCTCATCCTCGTCCTGGTCTTGCCACCCTCCACAAAACGAGATGTCAACATTCACACTACTGGCAACTAATGCCGGAGTAATGTTTTTGATTCACGGCATCTCGTGACCTGAGACATTCTTCGGTGAGATGCTCGGGGAGATTCAGATTTAAGCTCTTGTAGGTTTTGTCTGAAGCCAGCAACTTTGGGTGTCGATCATCTCAACGGTCAGGGGGGAGGGCTGGGCTGAGGAAATGAGCACTCCCCAGGCCGGATGTGGGGGACAGGACAAGAGCCCCTAAACCTCTTTGTTGATGCTGAAACACAATCAATCGGTCGATCATCTTTCCCTTCTCCTGCCTTGCCCTGCCTTGCTGGGGTTGGGAAAAGGATACGCTCAGGGGTGTGCTGCGCTGCAATGAGAATCATGAGATGAGATGAGATGAGCCGACATGGGGATGGCTATTGGGGCGTTGGCACTGACTGACTGAATTGCTGACTGATAAGGGCCCTAGGTAGGGAGACAATTTTACATGACTTTTGCTCTTCACATGTCTCAGAGCATCGACCTTGGTCCTCGCTGTCCTCGGCATTCAACGGACGTCTGTGTCAATGCTCAAAATGCTCTTTCAAGATTCGAGATGGGGTCAAATATGGGGCAGCTAAGTTATGAGATTGATTGACAGGTACGGGGTCGGTGATCAAACCGAAAAGTGCCAGCCTGCTGGACCAGGTAACGCGCTGTGCATGAGGGGATCTTCAGAGGGGATCTTCAGCAACGAACGCACAGATGCAGAATTGAACAGATGTCTGACAGGTTCGGAAGTGCTCAATCTGAGCCAAGAAAATAAACACGAACAGGCAAACAAACGGGCAAGTGCTTCTGACGTTTTGTGTATCGTATTTGGAAATTTCAAGAGAAATGAGGCTATTCTGACTTTTTTGACTGACCAACTAACTACACTTGCTGGATGTGGTCTGCCAGCTAGGGTGTGAGATTATCGCCAGAATATGTGAGAATAGAAATAGGGTTCATGCCGGCACAGGAGCCGAATGGATTGCTTGCCTCACTTTTGCAGAGTCGTATCGCATCGGAACTCCCTCTTCTTTTGTGCCCGTGCCCACAACACATACCATGGTATGTTCTGCTTTGCTTACCTCACCCGGCCTTGCCTTATTCCAAACCTAGGAAACCTTCTCTTTGTCTGGTACAGAGGCGCCCTATCAAAAGGCTTTCACTCTATTTCTTTCCACGGTTGTCTGCTGTCCAGTCCATATCTGCACTCTTGCAGGCTGCACACATCCATGATGAGTAGACAGTACATCCACGATCCATCTCCATCCCCCTCATCCTCTCGATCTTCAGGGACTTCCACTTGCGTCCGGTGGCGTTGGGTAGCTTCTTCGGAAAATCTCCCTCCGCAGAAGCGTTGAAGACGACGGCGCGACGGGTGTAGACTCTCGACAAGCTAAATTCGAGAATGGAAGGATGGATGGATGGATGGGATTTTAAACTTTATCTCTTTTTTGCCGTGGCAAGGCATGGCGTAAACGCTTTCAGAACAATTCAGCTTTTCAAGTTCAGCTACAGCGAGTCAGAAAAGGGGGCTCTGACGCCGGCAGCTGATGGTCTCTTGAGCGCTACCTGCCAACGCCAAACTGGATTGCCTCTGGTGATGCTCCTTGGCTTTTAGTAACAGTTGTGGCGGAGCAGTAGTAAGTCACGATGGGATCGGAACCGTTTTTGCTATTTTGTGGTTCTGCTTTTCTTCCGGCCTTGCTTGTGAGGAGAACCTGGAGCTTGCACCTAGGTTCCTGGAGAGCTGGAGCTGCCAGTGCCTGCCCACGAACCTGGAAAATGCTCGCGATACACTTCTATCGATCGGTCCCAGACAAGGTCGAGGACCCATATCCGCGGACTTGTTTCCAAGCAGGACGACACGACAGGACCGGACACACTGGGACCACTACTAGGTGGGTCGGTGGATGTGAAGATATCTTGTCCCATAGCTTGACCTTGGCACCTTTGGAAGAAGTCTTGGAGGAGGAGACACTGGAGTGTGAAGCTTGAAGCTTGAAGAAAGCAGAGCAAGAGTCGACGACGAGGCGGAAGCATGCATCCTCCTCCTCTCCACCTCTCTCTCCACCTTCAACCCCATGGACATCCTCAACCCTCAGCGTTCAGGGGTCGCTGCGCCGGGATACTGATTGGCTGCACCCATTTAAGGGACGGCAGAGTGACGTTTGCATGAATGCACCGCACCTCACCTCATCTCATCTTGCCCACTCTCTCCACTCTCAACCCAATCGATCGCGGGCATCAATCAGTGAGTGCATTGCATCGATGGGGTTTGACCGCCTCTTCTCAGGGCTGCCCGCTGAGTGGCCAGCCAGCGCGGAGGATGCCTGTTTTGTTGCCTTTCGTTTCGTTTCGATTTGTTGTGGTGTGTGCGGTGCTGGCTGGTGGCTGGTGGCTGCGCTGGTTCTACTTGCGTTCTTATCGACCTCGGACTTCCCACCAAACTCTGCCCAAATTCAACACCCAGTTACCCAGCATCTTATGTGTGCAGAGTTATTATTCCGACCCGGAGAATCTCTCCGGCTCCGTACTCAGTCAGCAGTGATTGCCATCTTGCGACTTCACGAGTCAGTAGCCATGACCTGATGGAAGAGATTGCTAGTACTAGTCCCAGGCGGACTCTTCCAAAGTGCACGCACGCCAGCTTCAACGAGACTAACTAGGTACCTACCTACCTTAACTAGCTAGGTCATGACTGCGTGACTTGCTCTCCAATCTACTGCTGGCTACAACTCAACGCAACCCAGGTCCAAGGCCAAGGCCAAGAGAGAAAGCCATCCATCCATCCCAGAACAAGAGTCCGTGTCCTCTGGGCAGGTAGGTGGATCTGTGGATCTGTGAATCTGCAAAATGTCGAACGGTGACTTGCTGAGTCCCCAATTGCCGTCCGGATCGACGTGCTTCCCGGTCTTAGTCGATGTTAGTTTATTGAAACACAGCATGAAATCAGAGCTAGCCCACTGTCAGTCACATCCTCGGCCCTTTCATGAGGTGAGTGAGCAAGCCACAATCGCAAAGCCCTACCTTATTTTCACCACCAGGGATAGTGAGGAGCTACTCTCCTACTTTTGAGGACCGTGCTGAGTAGTGTGCAACAAGTCGTGACCCTCCATTATCATGGCTGTTATTGAACAAGGTAGTGCTTAATCTTATCCCATCTCGTACCTACAGTATCATCAGCGGCTCTCGAGACTCTCGAATGGCAGAGGCCTGCTGAACGCCATCGGGCCAATCCTCGGCCTTGCATACCCCGAGCTCATCACCGCTCGTCCCTTTGGCTTTGGCTGCCCGTCTCCAGTGTCCAGATACTACAGTATCTTGGGTCTTGGATTTGGGACTGTGATGTGACTACGACTGGGACCGGGGTGCGGGAGAACGATCACGACGATAAACTACCCCCCCACCCCCCAAAAGGATTATTTTGGGTTTGGGGCACAGATTCGCGCGGCAGAGCAGCAAGCCTCGCATAACCCGCGATCTCTTGGCTTCAGCATCACTCAATCCCTACTGGTACTGCGAGTAACTAGGACGACTGGCACTTCCATTGATTCAAAGCCGGCAAACCACCCGGACGCCTTCGTCTTACTCCATTCTGGGGAAGAAGCAGAGTTGCCCGGGTTGAGCTTGCGGAAGCATCTATCCTGAGAAACGTGACATCTTGGTACACTTGTACAAGTGCTTCCCTTGCCTCTTCTAAAGGACTGGTAAGTTCCTGAGTGACTTGGCTTGGCGAGTCACGTCGTTATCGGGTTCGAGATACCTCGGGAACCCACAAATCTTTCCGGATGTCGACTTGACCTCGATTTCGCAATTGGGGCTAGCAGAACGCACAGATGAACGAACGAACGATCCATACAAAAAGCAAAGAGATAAAGAAAAAAAGTATGATATCTTGGCTTCTTGATCTTGGCCAATGACAATGGACTATTGTTTCTTGTTTGAATAGCCGGATCAGGATAGGGATCATTTATGTCCCAGCTGATGTTGGTGGTCACCTAGGTACGATCACCATCCGCTTTCCTGCATGCGGCAGTGCGCCCTGGGTCACGCCTCTGCTCGAATGGGCATTCTCTGAAATGCCATTTCAATCCGATTGTTCGATGCGGGAGAGCTGTTTGAAATTGGGTCAACGATGGCTGACTGGCTAGCTTCTGTGTTCTCGTTCCATCCCAGCCCAGGGAACACACAGGATCTCGTCTCCTAGTCCACGGTGTAGGGAACTTTGTGTTTCTTTCTGAGCCAGTCTGACGGGATCATTCAATTCAACTACAGTTACACACATGAAAGAACCTCCTCCCTTCTCATCCTATCATCTCATCTCTAGCTTTCGCCCGCGATATGTGATGTGATGTGTGTGCCCTTGCAGGGAAATGCTCCCCGCGGACCCCTACCACTCGTCCGCCTCGTCCTTCTGTTCCTAGGGTAGCTGTTGATATTTCACGCCCATTCCGCTTTCCCCACATGCACAGATGCTGATCTACCGAGGCCAATTGTATTCAGGCTGTGCGTAGAGAGGGAAGCGGATTCTTTTGCTAGCTATCAAGAGAGGAGGGGTTGCAGTGAGTGAGAGCACGAAAGAGGCTCGTTCAACACCAGAGATTAGGTATGATTACTCCGGATTCTGTTATTGTCTGGGGTGGAGTTCAGGTCCGAGCACTGTACTTTCAAGATGCCAAGACCAGAAACAATTTGTGGATCTCCAGCAGAGGGAGGGCTTGCTTGAAGGCGTTTTTGAGTGTAGTTGGGACGGAGCAAAGCAAGGGAGGAGAAGTGGCGTAACTACTTCTAGAAAAGCCACATCTGGGAGAGAAGAATAACAAGTCTTTCTGGGCCTGTGAATAATTAGTATCAAAAGTTATTTCATCTATCTCATGTATGTTTACCTCACCTCCTCCACTCCACGATGAGGGGAACTTGCCGTTGAATGCATCCATCCATTCTGAGCCCCGCAAATACTGTACAGTACGTCTCATGCAGGCATCCCATCTCCTCCCACCTTTCCCCTGCCCTGCCACTCCTACTTCAGATCACGATTATCTCACCCCCCTGCCATCCGTCGAGCGTCATTCGGGGTCGGTCCTGTGAAGGTACTTCGAAGTAAATACGGCTCTAAGTCTGACCACTCAGAACACGCGCTCAACGCCATTGGATCACTGGACCGGCAGAGATGTGTGTGACTGGTTGAGGCCCCACTATTTTTGTGCTCGCAGGATTCGGATGAAGGTCCAAGATCCATCCAGTATCAATCACTTGCTGTTGCGTCGTTGAGTTGTTCTGCATGTTTTTTCTTTGATTCTGCTCGTCATGTCTCTCAGGTCTTCTTGCCACCGCCCTGCCCTGCCCTGTCTTGCCTTGCCTTACCCGGCCTTGTGTGCGCTGTATTGCGATAGGTAAGGTAAGGAAGGTATCGCGGTATCAACAACTGACCACAAATCATAGCCTGACTACTGACCTGCCCGATAATGAGCTGACGGGCAACACAGCACAACACCCCATCTCAACACCACATACGAACCGGCTCCCAATTCCCAAATCATCCTCCTGCTAACAATTCCATTCCCTATCCTGTATGTTCCCACCTACCACCTCCATGCCTCTGTACCTTTTCCATGCCATGTTATCCTCATTCTCTCATTCATCCAATTCATTCATTCATCCATCCATCCATCCATCCATCCATCCATCCATCCATCCAACCCTCCTCCTTGTCCCAAAGCTGTCTTCAACACCTACGCCATCGCAGCTCTCATTGGTCGGGTACACCCCCGACGGCCAAAAAGAGCAGTCAGGATGCTTGCTTGCTTGCTGGCCTGCTGCTGCACTGCACTGTCCTGCACGGCCAGTCAACGCCAGGCACGGCACCGGCACTCATGTCATGGACGTGCGCTAGACTGGATCTAGCAGGTTTCAAAGTTTCATCCAGTTCCATTTCAGTTCAATTCGATTGTATCCTCCCGGTCGCCACCTCTAGATACACACCTCTTGTACCGTCTCAAGCCACCCCCTCATCACTCCCTCCCTCACCCACCTATCCCATCACAGGGAAAATATAAGCTAACCCCACTCCCTCGATCCACTGACCAGGCTAGCATCGAGTCTACGGCATTCGACCCGCTCTTATTCCCATGCCTGCGGCCCTATTGGCGGATAGCCTACGCGGGTGGCTGTCAGCGGTGCGTGCCTGTCCCTCCAAACACAGCAGCTAAATGGAGCTAAATGCAGCTAGCAGACGAAACTAAAAAGCGCCATCTACGAAGGGAGCGGAGGAAACATCAACACCCGTTGGGGGCTGCGCTATGATGGCTGCTAAGGTACTAACTAACTAACTAACTAACTAGTACAAGCTAAATTACCTACCAAGACCGGGACGGTTCCTACGGGAATAAAATAGAATAGAATAATGGAAGAGGAGGGAGGTGACACAAGGCGGGCGAGGAGGAAAACAAGATCGATGCCTCTAAACTGCTTGAGGAAACAGAGGAGACTTTGACTCGGTGCTTGGCAAAGTGCGCATTCCATTCCATTCCTCAATTGAGATATCGAGATGATGGCTGCTGGACTCATGTTTAGATCGAGAGGAATATCCCTCGGAGTATATTTCCTCCTTTCTTTCTCTGCTGTGCTGTGCTGTTGCTGGCACGCTTTGAGTGCGACCTGGCACTGCAGTACCTCCCTGCCACCTCCTCCGTCCAGTACTGTACTGTACTTTACTGTAGGTTTACCTACCTAGGTACCTGTACCTGTACATGCCAGCGTGGACTTGCCCTTTCTATTCTATTCTATTTTATTTTATTTTATTTCCTCCATTGTCTCTACTCTTTCCTACTCTTCTTGCTCTGACTGGTTGTTTTTCTTCTTGGTCTTGGCACGCCTCCACCAGAAGTCCCCTACGATGCTTTCTCCACCCTTGGCCCTGTCTTTTTTAACTTTTGCCTTTGCCTTTGCTCAAGGTTTCTTCCTAGTCCGTCCCTACCCTCACTCTCAAACTACCGCTGCTACCAAAAACTAGCCGGGATCTCGAAAAGAACTCGACTCCACCCACCCTGCAAGCACCTCCACCACCACCGCCGCTACCTCCAATCCATATCCTTGTCTCCTCCATCATTCTCATCCACATCCACATCCACATCCGCATCCGCATCCACCCACTCAACTACCTCTCCCTCCTTTCTCATCCACATCCACAATCAAAATACCTCACCCTGGTCCTGGACATTGACGTTGCGATTAAAACCCACCCTTCACCCCCCCCGCTCCTCGAATCGACGTGCTGTAAGAAAGAGAGAGAGATCATCATCACATATACTTCCCGCTTCCTCACAACAATCGCCCTGTCGTCTTCATCTGGTACAAAACCATCAACTCGCTCGCCCGTCCCTGCTAGAGAAATAAATCCTATTTTATTCTCCCCAAAGCAGACTTTCAAAACACTCGCACCCTCTGATCTTCCCTCTTCTCAGCAAAGTCAACCGTCGATCACATATATACTCGCTCGCCCACTCCACTTCACTGGACTGCACTTCACCTCATACGCCACACCATATCATATCAACCCCCCCCCCCACCCAAGACCGAATTTGGGTATTTTCCTATCGGACGAAGATCAACAGACTACCGAACACTTGACAGCTTCACTACTCTCGAAGCGGTACGTGTCTTAGAGCTTAATCTCCAGGACGGCCTTTCCTGTGTGCGGTATCTCAGTCGTCAATCCCGCTTTACAGCTGCTTCAGGGCCCTCTGCTCGTCTTGTCCTCTGTCGATCCTTCCTGAAGGCATCATAAGCTTGCCTACCGCCCCACCCCAGCAGCAGAATCCCTCCCACCAACCCCAATACGAATCCTAGACATTCAGGCGAACTGCAACAGCTTCAGGCCGACCTACCTCACCCCCCCCTACTACCTGACCACTACTACTCCGCCTTTCTATCAGGACGAATCGTAGTGCTTGAACACCAAGAACTACCTCATCCGGTCGATCGACCAACCACGGTCCTGGATTCTCTGACCGTCTCCTCTTCAGCATCAAGCACATAAAGAACGCTGATCCCACCCTTCAAACTTCACTGATCGACTCTCTCCATCCTTCTTACTCCGAGAAAGACAGCTCTCGACCGGACGAAATCTAACCTTCAACGGGATCTTGCATCTGATCCACGCTTCTTTGAAACGTCAAACAATTCTACTGTTGCATTCAACAGAAATTTCTTACGATTGACCGCTCATCCTTTGTTAAGCATGACTATGGCCATTGACAACCAACAACGCTTCGGCGGCATGAACTTTGACCACATGTCGTACCCAAATCCTCCTCAGTTCACCAATCCGTGGACTGCGACTTCGTCGCCCGCCCAAAACCACAGCCTATATGCCTCCTCGCACAGCACGCACCTCCACCCAAATTTGGGTATCGATATCAAGCATGAGCAGCAAGCTCCCCGTATGAACAGCTCTGCGTCTATGGGATCATATGCCAGCGTACCCATCAGCGCGGCATCAGCAGGTAGCCCTCTCTTGGCGGATGTATATGGCTCGCAGGATTTACTCACCATGCCCCAAGATTTGTTGAGTCCTTCTCGTTCTGTGTCCACTGGATATGGAGATAACCACCACGCCTACTCGAGCGCTCCTTCACCCGCTCACAACGCGTATGCACCAAATCCTACACCCTACGACACAATGGGATATGCCCCAGCGCCAGTCCGATCAACATACGCCATTCAGCAAGATAATTCAAGACGCCTATCACAACCGTCAGTACCCTCACATCCTTTCTTCGACGTCTCGGAAGAGGCGCAGCGCCATCGCCAAAACTCCCTTATTAACGTCAATCACAGAGGACTCCAAAATGAGTCAACCCGAAGTTTCGGCGACGCCATCGATGCAAGCAGAGGCATGATTGCCATGAGCCAGAACACCCAAACACCACGCAACATCTATGAAGCACAAGGACGTGTTAGAGGATCAGGTGATGCTTATGGCTTTCCAACTACACACTCGAGCAACTCTTCGATATCATCCTCCAGCAACTATCAAGCGTACTTTGGCGGATCTGTGGACTCTTCAGTGAGCGATTACTCGAATGCAGGTTCCGATATCGAGTCTGTGTCGTCGAGGACATTACCGAGACCATCGGGTCTGATCAACGGAGGAATGCCTCCTGCGCCAGCATCAATGATGGGCCAATTCAGCTCAAAGGTTTCCTCGAGTACCCAGAAGAAGCACAAGTGCAAGGTCTGCGACAAGCGATTCACGCGACCAAGTTCTCTACAAACACATATGTACAGTCACACTGGCGAGAAACGTAAGTTTTTGGAGCATTATCTATTTGAAAGAGCATGCACTAACATACAATAGCATTCTGCTGCGAGGTTGAAGGTTGCGGACGACACTTCTCAGTTGTATCAAACTTGCGCAGACATCGCAAGGTCCACAAGGGCGAGGCTCGATCAGATGCAGGATCAGAAGACCATCACTCCGACGATTAATGACTTGTGACGACCTCCACCCACTGTTTATATTTGCTTGGCTTGTGGCCTTTCTTGAACGTCCAAAAAGTCGGTCAGATGTTGCATTACGCCTCTGCAGTTTTTGTTCAATTATGTTTGCGATATCCCTCAGCGCGTGTTTGATATCCACTGTGCGGGAAGCTGGCCTCTGCTTTCGCCAATACCCGGTTGTTGTCGTTTTGTGTTTTGTTTTGCGACTGCTAGATGAACTTATTCTATTCTAATACTTTCGCTGAAGAGGACATACACCTAATGTTGGTGGTGGTCCTGTAGGATTTGGGAAATTCACTCGATAGAGTGTTGCTTTACAACGGCGTTGGAGGATTTTGCGAATACCGTTTCGTCGTGTCTGTGTGACTGACATGACGGACGATGATGGGATGTACACTAGTTGGCTTTTGGTCTTTTTCTTGTTCCACCCTCGTTACATATACCCCTACGGCCTGAGGAGTGAGGATAGGCTATAGCTCAGACAGTCGTTACGACTAAATTAATGTCACAATACTAGAATCGTCATGATTACTTCTTCATTTTGTCTGGTTTCATTGCGTGAACTAATTCGCCCCTTTCCCTTTTTTGGCAGGTATCACGCTCAGCTTCTACGAGTATAACTGACTGACTGATTGACTGACTGGCTTACTAGATGGATAACCATTGAATTATCCCCTGATCGGATTTCCCCCTGATCGGATTTCCCGTCACCGCTCCATTCCTTCAACCCCTTTTCACATCTCAAAAGTTCACCAAAGTGCGTTTTTCTTTCTCAACCTGGCTGGCCCAAGATGACCAACAGCCGTTAGACATCCGTCCAACCAACCATCCATTTTACTATCTATCTTAGGCTGTTCCAACCCTCTTGAAACGAAATTACAGGTACAGTGTAATTCCACCCCTCAACCCCACCAGCACGACATCTCCAACCCAAAACAACACCTGTCGGGCAGTGCAGTGCAAGAACGCAGATCGTTTCCTTAAGGAATAGAAGTCCAGTGCAGTACGGTACAGTAATTTACATCGCCGACCACGGAACGGAGGGTAGGAAAGGAAGGATAGGGCGAAAGGTAGGGCGGGCGAACTCTACCTAGGTGAGGTAGACAAAAAAAAATCGTAACAGTATGATTTGACAGGCTAGGATGGACCGGGAATCGGAGAAGCAAGTAAAAAAGAGAGGGGGGAGGGGGAAGGCATAAAAAGATTAGGCAAGCAAGACAAGGGCCCTGGTCGAAATGACGGCAATCTTTTTCTCGTTCTTCAGAGGGAATATGAAACGCTGCCCTGTCCTTGTAGACCCTTGCCCTGTCGAGCCCTGTGCCTGTGGATTGGATTGGAGGGATTGGATGGAAGGGATTTCGAAGGGATGTGCGGTGTTCTATGGATAGGATGGAATGGGTGGAATGAAATAGCCTAAAGGGATTTTACTTGGCGAGGCATGGGATGGGATGGGATGGGATGGGATGGGATGAGATGGGGCTGCTGGTGGAGGGAGGTTACTGGACATCGTTACATTTGCATGGTGAGGGAGGAGTAGAATGGAGGGTGAGGTGAGGCGAAATGACGATGGTGGTGATGATATTGTAAATTGTTATCTTTGACGTCAGAATAAGGCGTATTATTTTAGATCAATCATATCAACGTGTGAAACGAGCCAGTGGGTGCTGGAGACGATAGATGGATGTGTGGAGGCGGAGCTACATTGTATGGTGTGCTATTTTGGGTGCAGTAATATTCAAACACACCCTTCAAGAGATGGCGGCCTCAAAAAGATGCTTATGGACTAACTGACTGATTGTCTGCCAAGAAGGATGTATCGATGCGTGCATGCAGAATATCTCTGTGGCTTGTGAGGGGAAGTCTAACTGTGAACTTGTGACGATGAGATAGCATCATAGCTGCAAGCAAAGAAGGGCACTACTTGTATTCAAACGGGTTTTGATACGGGGACAAGAAAAGACGAGTGACACGGCGCAAGCAAGTGATTCAAGGCGTCCTATCCCATCCCATCCTATCCCGTCTCTGTATTGTCCAGTCTTCCAATTGGTTATCTCGTGCTATCTATATCCATCCCATCTTCAAGTCTCTCCCCTCCCCCGTCATGAGGAGCAGTAGGTCTTCAAACTAATGCAAGATGAAGCCACCACAACCACAGCACGCACTCCTCACTGGCCCACTGCCAAATTCAGGGCCCAAGTCCCCAAACGCTTGCGGGGCGGGATGATGCTATTATGACATTATGACGACCCTTCTGTTCCATCCTCGTCACCAATCAGGAGCGCGCGATGGTCTGTCTGTCTCCTGGAGGAGCTGGAGAGAGAGAAGAGTTGGGTGTGCGACGTCGACGTCGACGTTGTCGTCGATGGTGGATAAGACATGAGGTCAGTGGCGTCTGCACGCCAAGAACGTCGGGCTGGGGACACAGGGATCGCATCGTGAGAGCGAGTGAACAGGCGGACGGCTTGACCCGGTATGGCTTGGGCCAGGGGGTGTGTGTGAGTGTGGGTGAATGTGAACGAGGGGACTGAGGCAGAAAGAAACCTGACTTGACTTAACTTCCAGGTTCCATTCATTGACTGGCAATCGTGACATGGAGATGGATATGGATATATGTCAAGTCGCTTCGATGGATGAGCTGGACCTATCATCTGAAGTGAGGCATGAGTGAGGCAGACTAAACCCTCCTTCCCCTACAGTAAGTAGCATTCTCCAGCTGTCTAGACATCAGTCGAACAGGTACGTACCCAGGTACCTAGGTACAGAGTTCCGGGATATATTACTTCCTCGCAACGTGACAATGGAATCTGACTCGAGATTCGAATCCGGATTCGCTAGATCCACCCTCTTCAACAATGCCAGAGAAGTGAGCGAGTGAGACCGTACATTTCCCGTACGACATCCACAGCGTGGGTCCCGAAGATGTACCTACCAACCCTCGGAATTCCCAGAGCCCTGGGAATGTACTGACCTGTAGACTACAGTAGATACTAAGATTGATCTGCGACAAAGTGATCTAAATGAGTTGGGTCTGTCTTACGTTTCGAGATTTGTGGCGACCTGTCAAACACTCTAGCGGCATTCCGAAAACTGGGGACTGGATGCTTGGTTCTTTTCTAGCTGTTTGATCGATAGGGGATTTCCCTTTTGGAAATATGACTGGTTGGCGGGAGGTACGGAAAGAAGTTCCTTTGGCGCTTCCTTCTCCCCCTTTTTTCCTTCTCGTTTTCTTGAGAGAAGAAATCTTCGTGAAGAAAATCCACCTAGATGGCTAGAGACTTCTAAGACACTACTTGGGCACACCTCTCCGGGTTTTTGCACACCCGTCTTGTCCTGAAGTTACATTTTATGTCGCGGGTGGGCAGTTTGAAGTCCCGAGTCTTGGACACTTGGCTCCGTACTTCTCGATGGTAAGTCCCACCCGAATCAGCTTCAAACTTCCTTCAGGGGAACCTACCTACTACCTAAGCATAAGACATCTGGGGACAGCTATTGGGGAAGGACGACAACGGCCTACTCGCTGGCCGGAGTGACTCCGTATGATGGGGCAGGAATACCCTCCCCATACCTGTTTGTGCAACGGTTGAACACGAGGAACGTGATATGGCGAGATGGAAATGAAGTGTGTACGTGCCTATCCTTCCGAAAGTCACATCACAGGAATGCAGAGACCTCATTTAATCTCTTCCCAACAATGCAGACTCCAAATCGGTTACTGGAAGCTTTGCTACAGAAGTACAACATATGTACACAGAGCATGCGGTGTATGGTTCCCCAGCAGTGAGAAGTGATCAAAGTTTTCTCCTCTTCTCATCGGCACCTCGGCTCATAATGGTCGAGGCCCGTACGATTGTCGGATGCAAATGATTGGGTGAACGGGCTTTTGTTGTGGTGATACAGAGATGTGGGGAGGTCGTATGGTGTTGCACAACGGTATGGTTTCGTACGCAGAAGAGGTTTGTGGGACGGCTTAGAGTTGCCGTTCTCTTTCTCGTAGTTTGAATGTACGGTTCGGGGAAAGAGTTCGCCGACTTTGTGTAGGGACGCAGAAGGGGCGTTTAGGCGTCGTCTTGATATTCTTAAGAAAATTGGGGCACCACAATTGCTGGCGGGGAATGTGATGTTGTACTTTCCTCTTTGGGGTTGGCTAGTCGAGGCGAGCTACAGCTCATGATTGAAGAGCACAGCAGGTCGATATCTCTGCTGGGGGGGGAATCGGGGAAGAACCAGGTACCGTGCAACTATCTAATTCCACGAGAACCTAGTGCATGACCTTGCCTCATGAATCGTCTAAATCCTTCCCCTGGTCTTCTGTGAGGGCTTCTGGATTACTCCCTGGGACAGTGGAAGGTCCAGTCCTTGAACAAAGCTCGGACAGGATTCGGATGTTGACTGGAAAATGAGATTGTTGATGGGT
This sequence comes from Leptodontidium sp. MPI-SDFR-AT-0119, assembly GCA_020726505.1. Taxonomy (NCBI): domain Eukaryota; kingdom Fungi; phylum Ascomycota; class Leotiomycetes; order Helotiales; family Leptodontidiaceae; genus Leptodontidium; species Leptodontidium sp. MPI-SDFR-AT-0119. The sequence goes on from JAHLEZ010000015.1 coordinate 2,058,531, forward strand.
AACTGTATCCGAGTTCATACGAGACAAGACTTGTCCTCCTATGAAGTACAGGGGAACTCGGTTATGATTAAAAATTGCTAGCCCGAGTTCGAACTAACCCAAACTGAGCAACTTTGCAAGAAGAAAAGCTGCACTGATTGAAAAAGGTAAGACCTTAAATAGTCAAAATGACATTTCTGAGGGATAAGACGAGAGAAATGAATCAATGCAGGATTTCGCAAGGCGCGTGCATGTAGCATGAGTGGTACCTCCTTAGGAACTGTTTCTCTGCCAGAAACCTTAATCTGCTGTATCTGTGCTGTCTGGTCGTAGGAAAACACTGCCTCTGCCTCTGCCAGTGTCTAGTTTGGGTGAACTGAGTCACCAATTTCACAATCAGGTGCCAGGCATTGGTCTAGATCACGCCTTTTTGCTGATACCTTAATGCTGGAACCCCCCAGGATGAGCTCGCTTTGGCATGGAGCCTTTTTTTATATAAAAAAAAAATAATAAATTACGCTTGACAAGCAGAGTAGCAAAATACTGGGGGAACTTATATATTGAAAACTGGAGGAAGAGGGATATAAATGTGGTAGATAACTCACAGTTGTTCTAGAACATGTTCACATGTAAGACCTGGGAGATTTCAGTAAAAGTCTGCAAAGAATACTTTGATTCTGGTCACCTCCTCTGCCTGCTTCCACGCCCGAATTATACACTGGTCCTAATTTACACCCAAGAACGCCATTGCATGCTTTAAATCCCCAACTCAAATGAAAATTGCCAATTCTGGCCTGTGCATCTTCTCGTCATCCAGGTTTGGGTAATATGGAACCATCGCATCAGCAACCTGGACGTAAGTGGATCGGTAGATCTTCCAGTATGGTTCGCGGACCTTTCGTGCTGGATGCATCAGACCAGCGTAAATGTAATTCATGACAATTCCCGGCCCAACTGCCATTCTGATGGCCTCGATGGCCTCGATAATGCGATCGATAACGTGAGGACTGGTTTCGAAAAGATTGGGCCACAACAAGTTGAGGAGATGGACCATTGCATCCTCACATCCAAGACCAACGACTCCAAGGGCACAGCTCTTGACTACTGCTGCTGCAGTCTGACGGTGGACTTGATCACGGTCGATAAGGGCATCTTCAAGCAAAGGAGTTACGGCATAAACGTAATCCTTCGCCATTTCTCCAATATACTCGAAGAGGAAAGAAAGTGACTTCAAGACACCGTTCTGGACGTTCAATTCGGGTACTCGGTATTCATTCATCAACGCTGGGAGGACGGTGAAGGGCGCACAAGTCTCAGCCACAATACCAATGGCAACTGCCGTACACACTCGGGATTGACGTTCTTGTACACGAAGATTGTTGAGGAGCGTAGCCAGGACATCTTGAGGGCCAATTGCTTTGGCGATGAAACCGAAAGTGTTGTTGGCTGCTCGACGAATACCTTTCTTGTGAGCCTTGAGCATGTCAAGCAACTCAAAGCAGATTCTCATCCACTCTCTTGCATTTACACTCTCGGGACCTCGGTCCGCAATACGACCGACCAAGTCCACACAGTTTTCTTGACACTTCTCGTGTCTGTTTCGAAGAATGGGCGTGAGACGAGGAAGCAGGTCCTTGATTGGAGGTTGCATTTGATTGATACCGACGACTGAAACGATAGATCGTAATGCACCGAGGATAGATCCTAGGACCTCGGGGTACTCTTCACCGAGATATTCGTAAAGCACGACGCCCAGCTTGGCCATCAGAGCATCTTCGCCACATTGCTTCATAACCATCGCGACTCGGGAGATCAAATCGGCAGCTTGTTGTCGGACAGTTGCGGATTTGTTGTTGAGTCGCCAAAGAATAGTACTGACGATTTGGGGAAGGTATGGTTTGCATCGGGTTCCGAGGGCATTGACAACGGTACCAAAACCATTCAGCATAACAATGTCCTCCACACTTTGCTCCTGGAATGAATGTAAGATACCATCGATCAGTCGTTCTTCCAATCGCTCCCCGATATCCGCTGCTCCCAAGCTTGCGACAACCTTCTCAATTGTCTCCACAGTCATCTTCCGGTAAGCCTCACTTTCATCCTTGAGGTTGTTCACAATCCTCTCCACTATTTCACTAACACCAACCTTTTGTCCTAAGTCAACAGTTGTCTCCACAACTTGGCGGTAGTTGCGCTTGTCCATAGCCATTCGTCGAACCCAGAAGCATTTGAAAAACTCATCTAGCAGATTTTCCTTCAGATATCCTGCTGTGACACCATCCGTGCTAGCACATTGAGAGACTACCTTGAGTACAACCTTCTTCATCTCCTCATCGGGGGAAGAGAATTCTCTCAGAAGAATCTCCAGAATCTGTCCGGTATAGTAGTTGGCGAACTCTTCATCCATAAGGGGGATAATGTACCCGACTGCTTTCAGGAACCCAGCGAGGCCTCTGCCCCTTTGTCGTCTAGAAATGAGTTAGAGTGATACTTTGAATGTTGGTGATAGTAAGAAAGCTCTAGTCCAAGAAAGTCCAAAAAGATAGTCCAGTAAAGCCCTTTTAGTCGAGCTCGGGGCTCGACAAGGCAGCCTTGTGCCTGGTGGACTTGTTATGTCTGGTCAGATGCTCATTTTGGCCAGTGGCATAGTTGCAAAGGTAGCGGCGGTATGGTTTCTCGGGATCCGTCATGTCTCTGGCCTTGCTGAGGTGGGATGGAGTCATGTTATGCTCATCTAAGCGGTATTGGGAAACTTTCGAGATCTTGCAAATCTTGCAATAGTAGGTCTTTTTCTTCCTAATTCCGGCTTCCGAGGCTTTGTTGCGCTTGCGATTATTCTCTTTCTGCCGAATAGCTCGAGCTTCCAGCTGCTCAGCAGATAGCAGAAGTATTCCAGTAAAAGGGTCACAGCAGCAGCAGCAGCAGATGCAGCAGACACATTGTTCCAGGTAATACAGGTCCAGAGACACGGAGGAGAATGGCGAAAACCGAATTGAAGCCCAGCAGCAATAGAAGAAAATAGCCCCTGGAGAATTAACGAAGACTTGGATTATTGAACAGAAGAAAAGACGAGGGGGAATGACCAGGGAAATGAATCCAAGATCAAACCCCTTCTTGGGCAAGTACCATCTAGTGTCCGGGTCCAGAAAGGGTAGGTCCTATCCAGTGTTGGAGGTGCCCAGGTCCAAAGAGCAAAAAACAAGAACATCCGGAAGCAGCAAAACAGAAAGAAATCATTTACTCACTTTGCGCCCGTCCACAGTGGATGCAGAATGTCCTCAAAGCTCTCAATACCATAAGGACTGGCTGCTTCAGCCAGCGCTGCAATAGCCAAACTAGTAACCGTTCGAACTTTAGTCTGGTCATCGTTCAGACACCCACCAATGCAGTCGACAAGACCCTTGAGATGAGGAAGGACAGCACATCCCATCAGAATAGGGATTTGTTGAACAATCTTGACTCCGGTGTGTCTGGCCTGCCAAGATTTCTTACTTCGACAGACGGCCCTCAAGAATGGAAGAAGAGCAGGGATGCCAAGAGCGGAAGCGACAACTGCGAATGCTCTTGCTGTGGTATTTCGGACGTACTCATCAACGTGGTCGATATCTGGACGCATGGTACTGATCATGTGTGCTAAACCAGCGGCCTTACTGAGGTTGGAGATAATTTCCCGGCCTTCCACTCTGGCATAGTAATCCTGGTCAATGAGCAAAGGCTCGATAACAACCAAGATCTTGTGTACATAGGGTCGAACGAGCTCATCGAGCTTGTAGAGCACTCGATCAATGACCTTGACAAGCAAATGTCTCTCTTGATCTTCCAGAGTCTTTTCCATCAACAGAGGAAGAATTTGGTTGAAAAGGGGACCGGCGCCGAATTGGCGGGCGTTATCAGTGAGTTGACGAAGGGCAGTTTTTCGCATCGGCGGAGTACCATTCTTGACTTTCAACAGTAGTCTCATGATCTTTCGCTCTTTCAATTCCTCCACACTCATCGTGTTCTCATCGCTTCCGTCTGTGAGTTTTCCGAAATAGGCCATATCCTCGGCTTTGAAGAATTGTAAATCGCCAACTCCGGGGATCTCATTTGGGAGCTGCTTGCCGCTTGTTCTTGCGCTGTCTGGATCCTGCATCATAAAACCTCCAAAGCCGGCGGAGCCCCCAGCTGGGGCAGGTGTAGCCATGAGCTTTTGTGCTGCAGTTCTGATGGGGGCATATCCAGGCGGAGGTTCGAGAACCTTGTATCCTTCACTGGGTAGCATCAAGTCCAATTCCTCGTCAGACAGCCAGGCATTTCGCATCGATATGTCGGTTCCGAAAGCACTTGGCATGACAGGACCTCCCATCTGTGACGGGTGCATTGGAGTTACTAGTCCTTGGCTGCCAATTGGTGTTGCTGCGGGTGCTTGATCCCATCGAGAGCGTCTTCTTGGTGTATCGTCCACGGCTGCGCCTCCGATGCTTGGTGTCTGGTCCCATCTTGAACGCTTGGTCTTTGTTTCCTGGGGTTGGGTTGGGACATCTGTGGATTCCGAAGCAACATCCCATCGTTGCTTTCTCTTGCGACCCGCACTGACTACCTCTGTAGAACCTGCATCCTTATTCTCTTTGTCGCTTGGGGAGCCACTGTCATCCTTGGTCAGCGTAGCCTGGTGATGAACCACCTCCCCATTTGCAGCCTTCTCTTCGATTGCTCTCTGAACACGCTCCTCCTCTCTCTCCAAATCCCTTCGGGCCATGACATCGCGGTAGCTATCACCATCATCTGCGGCCCCAATCTGTCGGTTTGCCGCAAAAGGATCGGCTCTTGTTGGAGTAAGGACACGGTTGAAGCGCTTCTTCTGGTAGTCCGTCTCGCGATCAGCGATGCGTGCGCTCTTCTCTCGCCCAAGGAGGATGTCCTCTTCTTCAACCCCATTACCGTGGGCAAACTCATTCATCTGGTCCTTGGAAGCAGTGTATTGTCCAACAAGCCGCCTGCTGGTATCCTCCTCCATGTCCACATCATCGTCGCCATCCGTCACAGCAATGGAAGTGTTGTAGCCTGCAAATTTGTCGCCTCCATCACGGTCGTAAAGGGTAGTATCGAAGCTGTCCGTCAGGGAGGCCTTGGTGGAGACATCAGTTCGCTGATTAGATGGATCAAATGTCTTTGATCCCTTCTTACCAGCAGAAGCGGCGTTTCGCTCTGCCTGAAGCTTCCTAATCGTGTCGAAGTCGGCGTCAGACATGTTGACTTGCGATGGAGTTGCTGTTGCTCAAACGCGACGGGAGTTTGCGAGGAAATTTGAGGCGGCAATGGCCAAATCTAGTTGAGACTAGCGGTAGATGTCACGTGTCAGTGTAAGTTCCTTTCGGTACTTTGGTTTAGAACTGACCTGAGCTGGAGGTCGTCCTCGGCATGGTTGTTGCCCATTTAAAGACTTGACAGGGTCAAGAATTTCTCCTTCACATAGCTGCAGAAGTAAATTCGCCTGGAAATAGCGAGCAGATATGACATTGCATCCACGGCATAAAAGATTTCTCTGGTGTACCAGGTCAAAAGAGGGGGGGCATGCTTTGTTCCACACTGCACTCAACTATGAATTCTAAATAAGTCACAAGATCCATGTTCCTCGTTCCGATGTCCAGATTTACAAGACGGGACCTCAAAGGATCGGTTTTCAGAAACTAGTTCATACAAATTGCCGTTGTATATCCACAACCACAAAAGCAATTACATTCGGAGATTTCGTAGAGGTGCTAACATAATACACACAGATATACAATCATACAAAGGTCCATCAGAGCTTGCGGCGTTTTGCCCTCTTCGACCTTAAAGTTTCAACCTTGACATCTTCCTTCTCATTGATAACTTCGTCCTTCACGTCGTCTATGACAAGTTCTCGCTTCACTACAACCTTTGATTCCACCACACTTCCATCCTCTTTCTTGGTTATCACCTGGTCAACATCAACCTCGACTTTGGTGGTTAATCTCTCAGAGAACGTCTTTAGATCTGCGGCAAATAGAACCGAGTGAGCCCACCCTGCTTCCTTGCCCCAAAGCTGCCTGAAGTGATCTCCGACAGCATCGTACGTCGCTTTGGTGAGACTTTTATGCTTGCCTTTGCCAAACTTGTAATCTCGCTGAGCTATCTGCCAGACGTGAGTATCCACAGGAACCGCCTCACCCCATCCAAGACCCATCAAGCAGACGCAATCAGCCACTTTCGGTCCAACGCCTTGGAGCTGAAGTAATTCCTCGTGCGCTCTTCGGTAACCTTCACTGCCTCCTTCCGGCAGTGGCTTTTGATCCGGGCTATCATCATAGGGTTCTGTATTGCACAAGCTCTCTAGCCAGTCTTCTGGCTTCTCTTTGGCAACCATCATTGCTGTTTTGGCAATGTATCCCGCTCGGTAGCCAAAGCCAAGTTCTCTTAAGCGTGACTCAACACCCGGGACGGCAAGAGCTGCTGGTGAAGGAAAGTCATGAATCGGCTGGTCATCGATATGAGCTATCAACGGGCCATAATGCAAACACAAGTTGTTGACCTGCCATCCGTCAATTAAAATTCGGATTTCGAGTGCACTACGCACTTGGTACTTACCATCTGCGATATTCTCACGATGTTGTTATTACTGCTACATATAAACCCTACAAGTGCTTCCCAGGCGTCTTGCTTCAATATGCGAACCCCAGTGAATTTTGGAGCTCGCTTCTTAAAGTTGGAATCCACCGAAGACCATTGCTCGTACAAAGCAGTCAGGTCAGGAGAGAGATTCAAGTAGTGCTTGAGCAAGTCCTCGGTTTGCTCGTCTTCAACAGGCAGCTCAGGAGAGGGCTTCACTGATGGAGGTAGGGCCAATGCATGCGAGAGACTGGGCCATGTAGTCTTGTAATGCAGATGTGTGGAGTCTTGCTTGAGGGAAAGTATTCGTCCCTGAAGGGCGCATGTCCTATCTGCAGTTAGCCCCTGAAGCAAACCCTCGAGATCCTGGGACGCCTACCATTCATTGTCTCGGAGCTTCTTCCACCTGAAAGACTGCCCGCAACGTAGAGTTGTCTCTATACAGAGCTCTGCTAGGCTTACGGGCAGCTTGCGCCATTCAGATACACGTATGCTCGCCATTGTTGTTGAGATGTTGCAAGTTGAAGGCGTATTTTGAAAGTTGCCGTCAAGAGCCTCGCGAAGTGTGCAGGGATTATGGGAACTAGCGTGAATCGAAATTCAGTCGGCTGGCATCGCAACTCCTCGACCAAAAAAATAGGCTCAACCCCAGAGCCTTGTCACAGCTCCCATTCGACCCAACCCTTCTTCAATTCAACACAGTCGGTGGATATCAGGCTTTTAATTGCTACTATGAACGGCGACAACTATTCCTCAAGAGGCATGGCACCTTCATCGTCTTCAACAAAACCCAAACCAGATGGAGCTACTACTGACAAGCAAGCATCAACAGATTCTGGTCGGCATGGATCGTCCAGAGATTATCCTGTAAGCTCAGCCAATCCATTTGTGAGTCAATAGCTGATTATTTCTAGTCGCGCGACGACCGACGAGGAGACCGAGGGGGAAATAGAGACAGACGCCGTTCTCGTTCGCCGCATGGCCATCGAGACCGGGATTCACGACCAGCTCGTCGCGATGGCGAGGTAGACTCCTACTCTACTGATCGCAACTACCGGGAGCGAGAGCGCGAGGATAGATATTCTGGTCGGGACCGACGAGGAGGCGGGGAGAGAGGTGGAGAGCGAGGTGGGGATAGAGAATGGGACAGAGACCGAGGCTCTTCTAGACGCGACGCAAGACGAGATGGTGAGGATAGACCGCCTCGGAGAGACAGAGACTTGTTTGAGGACAGAAGGGGAGGCGGAGGACGACGCGGGGGTAGAGGCGACCGTGATGGATTCGGTGGAGGACCTGATCGAGGAGACCGGCAAAAGAGCGCAAGCCCTCCTCCAAAGAAGAAGGAACCCACACCAGACTTGACAGATGTTGTCTCAATCTTAGAGCGCAAGAGGCGGTTGACTCAATGGGATATTAAGCCTCCTGGATACGAAAATGTTACTGCAGAGCAAGCAAAACTCTCTGGGATGTTCCCACTTCCAGGAGCCCCAAGACAACAACCAATGGACCCGAGCAAGCTACAAGCATTCATGTCCCAACCAAGTGGCTCAGTTACCAACGCAGCGCTCAAGCCTTCCAACTCTCGCCAAGCAAAGCGCCTCCTTGTTCACAATCTCCCTCCAACTGCCACTGAGGAAGTCATTGTCAACTTCTTCAACCTGCAGCTCAATGGTCTGAATGTAATTGAGGGATCTGACCCTTGCATATCAGCCCAGATCTCAAAAGACAAGTCATTTGCCCTACTAGAGTTCAAGCAGACTCTTGATGCTACAGTGGCTCTGGCTCTGGATGGAATTACGATGGAAGATGAGCACATGAATGGGTCTGCTTCCAATGGCGATACGAAAGGGTTATCCATCCGTCGACCAAAGGATTATATTGTTCCTGCTGTCACAGATGAGGTCCCATATGAACTTGGCGTTATTTCGAACGTGGTTGTTGACACACAAAACAAGATCAGCATTTCCAGCATCCCGTTATACCTTACAGATGAGCAAGTCACTGAGCTTCTTGTGTCATTTGGAGAGTTGAAGGCTTTTGTTCTTGTCAAAGATAACGGCACTGAAGAGTCTCGAGCAAGTACCCCCTTGTAGTCCATTTTGAATTGCTACTAATCTTGCACAGGGAATTGCGTTCTGCGAATATGTCGATCCGTCAGCAACGGACATTGCAGTGGAGGGTCTCAATGGCATGGAACTTGGCGACAAGCATTTGAAGGTTCAAAGAGCCAGTATCGGGCATACGCAAGTTTCAGGTCTCGAAATGAGCGTGAACGCGATGTCTATGCTTGCTGGTACTACGTCCCAGGGCTTGGACGAAGGCCGAGTTCTACAACTGCTCAACATGGTCACCTCTGAAGAGCTCATTGACAACGAGGATTACGAAGGTATGTAAATCTGTGACGCAAACACGCTGCGGTACTAACGGTGATACTAGAAATCTGCGAGGACGTCAAGGAAGAATGCGAGAAGTACGGCAAAGTTCTCGAAATGAAGATTCCAAGACCAACTGGTGGGAGCCGACAGTCCAATGGAGTTGGTAAGATCTTTGTCAAATTCGACACACCCGAGTCTGCAGGCAAAGCTCTCCGTACTTTGGCAGGTAGAAAGTTCGCAGATCGTACTGTTGTCACGACGTACTTCTCAGAGGTAAGCATCCCTGTTACCTTCTAAACGGGCGGTTACTGACAGTTCCAAGGAAAATTTCGAGGTGTCCGCCTGGTAACCACATCCTGTGAAATAATACCTAACTATCTGAAGCTTGGAGGGTTGCATAATGCGGTGCTTGCCTAATTTCGAAGCTCTTCTCGATTCTAGCTTAGGAATACCGTTCTGTACTTTTAATATTGGCCATTTGGCAAACATTGGCAGTCATCGCGAAAAAGCACTGATATTTTTGCACCCAAAGTCAGACACTAATAATGCATTGAACCTACAAATATTGCTTCCGGCACTGGGACTATTCTGAGAACATGCTGACAGTATAATTTGCTGAGCCTGCCGTCGGGGGTGGGGGTGGATGGATAAACTGGACGGTATAGGGAGGGGGCCTTATTGCTCTTTGACACTGAACGGTAGCTACTTCACAACTATTCCCACGATATATCGTCCAGTACATCAACATGACGGACCTTGGAGTACCGCATTGGAATGGGATTGATGACAACATACAGTGCATATGAAGCAAGATCATACCAAACGAAGCTGGACATTATGGGGGAGATGATTTATTTCACTTGCGGAGGCGTGGATCGCAGTGTAGGAGCAGTAGTTTTGGGCAAAGATGTATGATTCTTTCGACGACTTGAATGAATGCATCTTCACAATTTAATAGCTTTATGACCTCCCTTCCCGACGTCTTCTCCCGAGAGCAAAAAAAAAAGATGAGCAAATATCTACACTTCAGATTGTTAGCATTTCATTCATATGACACGTGAACTGTAAAAATCATAAGAATCGAGAACCATGTCAGAAGTCCGTTACGATCATCGCCATCCCCGCAGGGGTGGCTCGATCAAGAGGTGCCAGATAGCAAAAGGAGTATCATCAGAGTATTCGATATAAGGAGTAGAGGTTGAACGTGAGAAAAGGGGGGTAGGTTCTCACATGGTTCTGGATTTTCTGGAAGCTGGTTGAGCTCGATTTTGAGGTGACAGTCTTGGGCAAGCTCCTCTGTCACTCCGAGACCGATAAAATGAGACATATGTCATCAAGATGGGACCCCGGGCAGGAATTGGTCCCATTCACATTGTTGCGCAGTTGCATTGTTGCAGATGTTGAAAGGAAGAGACTTGTTCAGCAAAATGGAGAATTTATTTATCTGGCCAGGCTAGACCAATTCGGACTAGCACAATTTTTTTTGCGGCCTGAGGCGGTCATGGAATCCACCAAAAATCGCTTATGCTAGCGCCCACCCACGATATCTTCAATTCTCGAACCTCGAAAAGATTCAACGCCAAACGATCCCTCACCAATCCGACAATCAACCTCTACAACCACCGCCAGCAACATGGGTCGTCTTCACTCTAACGGAAAGGGCATATCGGCCTCCGCCATCCCCTACTCCCGCACACCTCCCTCGTGGTTGAAGACCACCCCCGAGCAAGTTGTCGATCAAATCTGCAAGCTCGCAAAGAAGGGTGCCACTCCATCGCAAATCGGTGTTGTTCTTCGTGACTCCCACGGCATTGCCCAAGTCAAGGTCGTCACCGGTAAGCTTCAGAGCCTGCGAAATGGTGGCTGGAAGGTTATGCTAATTCCGGTTGTAGGAAACAAGATTCTCAGAATCCTCAAGTCAAATGGTACGGTCACAGCATCGCAATTCTGATCATTGTTGGGTCTGATCCCTCACTGGATGAAGCGCAAATCTCTACTGCCTCCGCTTGGTCTCTGACTGACGGAGTGAAATACCAACGAACAATACTACCCCTCCCCATTCATTGGCTAATTTGTCCCCATAGGCCTTGCCCCAGAGATCCCAGAGGACTTATACATGTTGATCAAGAAGGTGAGCAGCCCAGTGTTCTATAGCTTGGGGTCTTTACTAACTATGAAAAGGCTGTCGCCGTCCGCAAGCACCTCGAGCGCAACCGCAAGGACAAGGACTCCAAGTTCCGTCTCATTCTCATCGAGTCCCGTATCCACCGTCTCTCCCGGTACTACAAGACCGTCGGTGTCCTCCCACCAACCTGGAGATACGAGAGCGCCACTGCCAGCACCATGGTCTCATAGATGTGGAAACTGGTCGGGGTTTTGAAATTTGGCAAGGAGTTTGGGGTGTGGACAATTGCATCAAGGGCTGATCCATCGTCAGTAGCCTAAGGGCATAGATACATATGAAGAATCAGATCTCAAAACACACTCCAGAAACTTTGTGCCAGACTCTCGTTCTTGAATTCTTTTGATTGCCGTGAACCTATCATGCGAACTATTTCCTCGACTTGCGCCAGAGCTTTGCCTTTCCCACCAGCCATCCATGTCTTCAACCCGGGTATTATGTGACAATTATAGATACGCATTGCGCTTAGTCTGCGGCCCAATCGGCTGCTCCTGCAAAGTAAAGTCGTTCGTAGTTAAAATTTCATGTCCCCTCGATTTCCTTCGACCTCTGCAGCAAGTATTCCCCCAGAGCGCGCAAGGGGTCTTTTGGTCTTGATAATTGTCAGCAGCGCCCATCTGCAGATACTAAGGAGGGTCTACAAATAGAGAGAGACATACTGTTCTTTGGCAAGAAGCTTCATTCCCTCCATCAAAGGCCCCGTAACCTTGCTATTGAGATATTGTCTAATCGGCGCACCGTGTGGGGGGGCTTCCTTGGGCATCGTAGGAGTAGGATCGGGGTGCTGGGAGGTAGCTCGAGATGTATTTTCGTTGCCATTGATGTTGCGCGAAGGGGGTACCGACTCTGGCAGGAATTGGACTGGGAACATTGGTTGCGCCGGGCAGAATTGCTGGAGACTACGTACTCATTAGCATTAGATGAGTATCTTGCAGACGGAATTGACTTGCAGCAGGCCGATCGGGAGTTGTATCGGTCATGACGACGTCTTTTGAGGAGTCTATAGCTTGCGCAGCAGGTGTTGTTGCAGTTGGTGGAGTTGCTGCTTGTTGTTGCATCGCGACTGAGAAGGCTTGTGCTGCTGGAGTGATGCTTGCAGGAGGCTGGTCTTGGTCCTGAGCACTTGCCTCTGGTGGGTTTAACGATGACATGGTTGAGGGGGAGGGTACTGTATTCTTTCCTTCTTTGTGATGTTGATATTCATTCACCTCTTGCATTCTATCAAGCCTCTACTCAAGGTACTGTAAACTGAAAATGCACGTGGTGTCGTGACTACGTCGAGTCCCGAGGTCGCGTCGGATGCCTACGAGGCAACGACGCGACCAACTTGAAGGCTCTTCAATCCACTGACAGGCATCCTTCATCTCCATAGCCTGTGTCAGAATTCATAAGTCTACAATGGTACTCGAATCTCGTGGACCAACAAAACACAATGCAATGATGGGAAAGAGAGTCCCTCATCCACCCTCCACTAAATTCCACGACGACATCCTACCCCCTGCTAAGAGACTGAAGACATTTGAAAGTACAGACGGCGAGGATTCACGCGATGCATCGGGAGATGACAATGTGCCCCGTAGTCCCAAAGGCTTTCGAGACGAAATCCCGGATTCTGACGATGGGGATGGATCTGGAGTCGATGAGCCATCCATCCTCAAACGACCGACTGAGTTAGAGAGCGCCTTGCCTCCAGTAAAGACAGATAAAGAAGCCATTGACGAGTATGAAGCAATGCGAGCTGCTGAGGATGTTCCAGAAGATTTGAAATCCCGCCTCACCCAGCGAACCTGGATCAAGGGGAAGAGCTCGATATATGTAGACGCTTTCAACCTTGCCTTAGAAACTGTACTAGAAGATGAGGCCCATTTATTCGACGAGAAAGAAATGGAAGTCTTCAACCAGTGGAGGCAACTAGATTATGAAGCTCAGTACTTGTAAGTCATATGTGCATCAGTCTCGATTCTGCTAACGGGAGCAGATACGTCCGTCTCTTTTTGAGAAAGACTTCGGCGTGGCACCGCATAAATCGTCTTGGGTACTACAGCGATATTGCAGACCTCCCTGAGGCTGCAAATATTCTTCAATCGGATCGCGCATTGCCAGAATCATCAGCAGCCGTTCAGGTGAACCCAGCAGAACTTGCTCCTCCTGAAGGTACCCTGCTGGAGTCTCAGTTCAGATTTGCCGATTGTTCTGATGGGACTATCACCTCTCTTGAAGAAGCCTCCTCGCTCTTGAATTTGGAAGAAGTCAAAGGCCTCGCAAAAGAAGCGAAAGTTCAGGGGAAGAACAAAAGCGGTATACTCAGAGCTCTGTTGAACATGAGCCAGCGTCAGAGCGGTCTTGGCTGGGTCGGCTTGAGGAGGTCTGACAGCCAAGGCAGTGTTGCTTCGGAGACGGGAGAGAAGGAAGATGATGCGGATGATTCAATGTCCGATATGAACAGAGACGGTCATTTTCTCCGCAAGATTCTGGCGACCACGGGAGCTTGCATAAGACTGTCGCTTCCAACTCTGAAGCTATTTGAAAGAGTCCACCTGGTATTCTATCGATCGACTGAATGGACTGATAAGTCCTTAACGACGATTATTCTTGCTCGAATATCACGTCGAAACTTCCCGGACTACATTGTGTCTCGGTCCCAAAACATATTCCCCTCACGGGCTGACTTGCTTGAATTCGAAGCAGCACTCCGCACTCAATTTCGAGTAGATAACATATTGGAACTCAACGGCAACCCCTCCAAGGATGGTCTTAATGTTGTTCTTGCAATATTTGACGAAGTGTATCCCCGATGGAAGATTCTACTAGAAGAGGAGCAACGCAAAGAAGATCGCATTTACGAAAGTGGTGAAGGAGCGTACCTCCGACGTTTCTCGCCCGCCTGGGTTTATACCCGGGTCATTCATAAAGGCACCTATGTTCTTGGTCGTTTAAAAATGCACGAGCGAGAACATGCTGTTACTTCAGAGCTTTTGAATCAACATCTGTTCCACGCCGCAAGACGAGGGGCGTGGTATCAACGAAAGGCTCTATTAGAAGAACATTACATGCACGCTTTGCGACCGCCGCCCGGCGTCTCTAACTTGGAGCAGCAAAAGAAACACTGGAAGAGGATCTCTCTCCAGACATGTGAGGCGGGCCTCCAGGATAAAGACTGTCACACAATATACCATTACGACCTGCAGAAGCGAATCCGGAAACTCGAGAAGGGTCTCAAGATTCCGAAACGAGAACAGCACGACTTTGGACATGTCCTACTCGCCAAACCAATCGAAGTGACAGTCGAAGGGATCCAGGTCAAAAAAGAGCATCTTCTCAGCAGACGACCCAGTGCACAGGGAGAGGAGAAACAGCGAAGCACGAAAACGATATGGGTCGATGAAGCTGAAGGTGGAGGAGAATGTAGCGTGGAAGCTATGTGTTTGTCTGATTACCGCTCAAGGGGGTTCAAAGGCTACCACGCAGAAGGCGGGATCGTGCGAACACTGTTTGCATATCTGTTCTACGATGTCCTTTTCGTCTATATTCCCAACGTCTTCCAGACAGCTTACCAAACATGTCCTTTGGACCTGCACACCGATGCCTTCTTTCCCTCTCGAGCATCCGAGATCAATCACCGTTTAGTGGAGATTGAAAACGGCGCTGCAGCAGACATCATTCGTGCAGTTGATGCACGAGAGCGCGAGAAACGCACATGCGCCATTGGTCTGAACTGGGATTTCGAACTCCACGATCTGCTAGAGATTGTCAGCTGCTTCGATGGGCAGGCTCTGGCAACGGTGTGCAAAGTCATGGCAGAGGAGTACAGAGTACGGGGTGGAGGGATGCCGGATTTGTTTTTGTGGGATGTGGCGAAGAAGCAGGTGGTGTTCTCTGAGGTCAAGAGCGAAAACGACAGGTTGAGTGATACCCAGAGGTTATGGATTCATGTCTTGACTGGAGCGGGCATTCGGGTCGAGCTTTGCAATGCTTTGGCAAAGGAGGTGAGGGTTGTATCTGCTGGGTGAGGACATGCGATAGATGTGGCTAGATGTGCTTGACCTTAGTCAAAGTTGTATACCCAATCCTTTGAGGCATTTCTTATCTAGAGCCGGCTCCCTCGTGTGCTCACCGCACTCTGGAGTCGCTGTCAGTTGAACCATCGTAATTGGTCGCTGATGTTAAGTTCATACATAGCTGAATATAGAAAACTCGCTTGCCCTCAGCAGTTTGCGAAGACTGTTGACACAGCAAAACATCATTATAATAAATCATTGCCCATTAACCTCGTGCTTGGGACAGCTTCACGAAGAAGGATCTTGTAATTAACTTGACTTCTGCGATTCTACATGCGCATCGGGTATATATTCTCAATCAAACGGAATGAGGTCACAATCCAAATCCTCGTCAAATTCCTCAAACTGGCCTTGGAGCCTCTTCTGGGGTGTATGCAGCATCCCTTCTCCTTCTTTATCCTCAACAGATATCCAGTTTCCCAAATCATCCTCCTTGAGATAAACGCCGATGGGGGGCGTTGGGTGTTTATCATGGCGTGGACCTATGATCAAGACAGAGTTCTGACCCGGCAAATCTGGCGGGAAGAACTGGACAGCGCGGTTCCGCGAAGATCGTGGCAGGAAAATGCATTTGCTGGGAACTGTGACCGTAAAATCTTTGGATTCTGCCCTTATACCGTTTTCTGGTGCCGTAGATGAGGAGGATTCTTGGCCCAAAGCTGTCCCAGGGAATGAGATTCGGTAGACTCTGAGCCGAGAGTGGCTGACCGTCAGGTACAGATCATTCCGAGTCCAGGTGAATGCAAACGGTAGGTTCTGAACATGGAGCTTCATGTCATAGCCGAGACGAAGGCTTGTTGAAGCAACCATCTTGGGAGGAATCTTCGTCGGCTTCTTTGAAGACAGTTTCAGTAGCATGACATGCATGTACAGGCAAACTCTCTGTTTGGCACCATGTCTCTTGTGATCTCGGTCATGTGCGTTGATGGGAGATCGCTCGATTATTGCTTCGATGCTAGCAACTCGAAGCAATCCACCGCAGGGTGAGAATGAAAGGTCTACGCAGATTGGACGAGCTGTTTCCTGGTCAGCGTTGATCTTTATTTTTAAGTACGGTGCTTACCTTTCTTCGTAGCTTCGAGTTTCTGCTCAAAAAAGGTATTCCCTTCGAAATCCGCAAACAACAAAGCATCACCACTTACAGCCCAGACAACAAGTGAGAGTTGGGGATGTATGACCGGGGGCGAGTTGTGTAAGAGACAGTCCAAGTTTCGCCGAAAACGGAATATACGGGTTTTCTTGCCCCTACCATCACTCTTGTAGACATTCAACTCCTGCTGGATATTGAAATTCCGTCTCGAAGCAACGATACCAGCAAATTTGGAATTGATCACACGGTATAATTGATGTTTCTTGTCGTAACACCATCTACCCCGCCGCTCGCACGAATTGCAAAGATCAAAGTCGTTCTCCTCGCATATGAGACAGTGGAGGTATCGTTCGATGTCTTTATTGCACCCATCACAGAGCTTGGAGCCAGAAGCCTGGGCGATCTCAACAGGGTATTGTGATTGTTCTGTTTCCTGAGAAAGCAGCTCTGGGGCCAGCGCAGACCTTTCTGAAATGTCACTCTGGATAGAGCCATTCGAACCTGTATCCGAGTCATCGGCTACAGCTTCGTCGAAACTTACGATGGATTTAGCCGAGTCCAATGTGCTCATTATGCTGCTTCCGTCGGAGTCGGTAGCAGGGTTGGATTCCACGATAGAGGTACCAGAGGCGGATTCCTCAGGCTCTTCCACTTCCGTGTTTTCGTCAAATTCATCGGTGTCTGACTCCACGGCCTCCTCAAAGTCAGACTCGTCATCTGAGATATCTTCCGTGCTTGAGTCTTCACTCCAAGACTCCTCTGCCAAGTCCTCGTCGCCAATACTCGAGTCATCGCCAGAGGAAGTAGATTCGTGCTCAGCGTCCTCATCTGAAATTTCGGCATCATCACCAGAGCCATTTCTAGCAGAACGACGACTGGCCTTAAAATGAAATACTCTCTTCCGTGCTTCCTGTCCCCTGAGGCGCTCCTCGGCAGCTGATGTTGCTGATGGCTGGGGCCTTTGTATGCGCCTACGACAAGTGACCAAATATGATCCTCGCGTACAGACGTCTTCCCATGGTTCACCTTGTAGCACTCTATCCTTGACCGGGACATAATCCTTGTTTTGAGCTTTGGTGCCTTGTCCAAACAAACTGGTTCCAATTCTGAGAGTAGATCCATTCCCGCCGATGCAAATCGCCTCAGGCGGAGTAACAGCCACACCATTAGGTATGAGTGGGAAAGAGCGAAAAGTTTTTGAACATGGAAGTGAATATAAGTGCAGCTCGGTACTATCCATTGAGAATGGGATCTCTGTCTGTGAAACAAGTGTGGGGGTTTCAACTCCACCAATCGACCACCGTTCGAGTTGTAGCGATGTTGACTCGCTAAGCGCGTATTAGTTATTGACAGGTCACAACATTAACTTAACTTACTCTGTTGTCTGTATCCATCCAGTCACTAATGATTTTCCATCCGCTGAGAGCTGCTGAATCTGACAGCGACTCTCCACCCCTTCTTCACGCTTGTTATGGCTGAATTCAAAGCTCTGGTATCGACAGTTGCCGCTGGAGAGAAAGTTGTTGCGACCTAGGGCACCCCAGAAGCAGCGATCTAATTCACCATTGAACTGTCGAGACTGGCCACATTGTAGTAGATCACACCACTCGCCTTGAAATTCCAGATACTGTCGGTGGAGGCTGTTTTCGTGAAGAGGCATCCAGTTCGGTAGAGTTTTCCGCACGGTCCTCACTTGATCTGTGATGTCGTCACACATCTGGAGAAAGTGCCCTATAACAAAGAGGCTTTGGACTTGAAGGCATGTTTGGAAGCTTGTTGAGTTGAGGAAGTCAACGACTTGATCCCTGTCGAGCGGTTGCGGTGGCACTGGCCCAGAACACCCTTCCTCCGTGTCGAAGTGTTGATACCAGTACTTGGCCGCATAGGAGAGCAGGCGATGATCTGTAGTACCCTCATCTTCAACGGTCCAAAACATACCGTATGCGTCTTTCTCAAGCATTTTCCCGTACCTGGGTTGAGACAAATACCGGAGGCAACTATCTCGAATGATGCGACTGTTCGCAAATTCGTCATCGTGAGGGGCGTTGGCTTTATCAGAGTGCTTCATCAGAAAAGTCCGAACCGCTGAATGGGAGAGATGCAAGATGTCATTCTGGTAATTGCAATCGATCTTGATATGCCTAACGAGAGAGAGGCAGCCGTTCAAGATTTTCCGAGGATCAACTCGCTTATTGTCGCTGAGGTTCTCACCCTTGGCAGTCCTGATCATCGCTACGGCTTCGATGATTTCAGATATCCGAAGAGGTCGCTTAGAAAAGGTCAGAAGCGAGAGAACGATTCTGAAAGTATTGTCAGTACGGAAAATTACTCGCTGTTGTCTCATGAACTTACTTCCATAAAGGTAGTTTCTTGCTCCCGCCGTCTTGCTTCTTCATGCGGTTAATAGCCTTCGTGTAGAGACCACTCATCTCCCGTGGAAGTCCCTCGTTGGCCAGTCTTATTAGATCGTCGGTATCCTCTGCTTCATCTCTGAGGTCGCGGAGCATCGAGCTCGCCCACAGAAAGCTTCCTTCGATGTCTGTCGCGATGGTTGATGTGATCAATGTCCTTGCAAATGCTGTGGTATCCGGCGTGGTATCAGGTACGGCAGCTAAGAGATATTGTCGAATATCATCTGCCGTATCTTCAATCTGAAGGGCGATCTCTGTGATGGCATCTGTCCATTCAGGCTTACAGAGATAGTCCTGAACAGCGGGAACAGGCTGACTGCTGCAAAATAGCCTCAACTTTCCAGGAAATTGGATTGCCTCCTGGACAAGGAATGTAACAAAGTCTGGCACCTCCTTGTTGTGTCGATGGGCGGGAGCAAAGCATTGGCCTTCTGTATAGTCCGCCTCGTCCAAACCATCCACAAAGATATAAGTAAAGGGCAGCTCCTGCAGAACAAAATGAATCAGGCGTTCCAACGAGCTAGAGTCATCCTTGTTGATCTGCAAAAACGACTCAAGAGAAGGAGGTGTCTCCAAACTGAGACACACTAGACAATCCAGAAGTTGCCAAGCCAAATTACGAAGGAGCTGTATCCTGGGGGTATATTGATCTTTTGTGAGAAATTGGAATGCAACTCGCTTTGTCCCAGACTGCCTTCGTATGAAGTCGATTGCTGAAGCGCACAGGAAGGACTTGCCCGCGCCATGTTTTCCATTTAGCCACAGTACAGGCGACTTGCTGTCTTCTCTCGCCCAGCTCTCGAAGTTGGCGTGCCGAAATAACCACTCGCAGGTTCCAGGATGTCTTTCCTTCAGCACGCTATTGAAGATGCCAAAACTGAATTGATCATGGCTCTCGACCCGAGCCATCAGTGATCTCATCTCAGTCCCTATACAGTTAGTTACTAGTGGGAAAGAAGTCGAGGGTAGGTAGGAAGTACCGGCTTGGAGACGAATCTGTTCGGTTTTCCACATCGAGTCCGTGGCTCTGTGGCTTTGAGCGCTCTTTCGTTCCTCTTCTGCAGCTTCTCGCTCCTCAGCAGCTTTTTGTCGTTCCAACTCTGCAAGTTCACGATCCTTCTGGGCCGCTACCCTGTCTGCTTCAGCTCTTCCACGTTCTTCCTCGGCCTTTTCGCGTTCAATTTGGGCTGCTGATCGCTCCAAAGCGGTTTTGACAAACTCGTCTGTGAGATTTCGTTTCGTTCCCTCGACCAGAGTTGCTTCGGCGGCAATAGTCGCTCTCATTCCTTTATTCAGTTGTGCTTCCACGCCATCTCGAATCCTCGACAGCGTCACCCAGTTCCGCTCTAATTCAGAAAGCAAGCCATCAAGCTTGCGGTTTTCTAGAAGAACATAACGCTCTTGGTGGGTATATTTTTTAGCCTGGTAACCGATAAAAACAATCTTGAAATAACTCACTCGGATGCTCAAGTATCTTAGCCGATCTATACCAGAAGTTGAAGATGGTTTTGTAGGATCCACAGATTACTCTTCGCACTACATCAGCGCCGTATGGTGAGACTCCATAGAGCTCCTCGCAGCTCGTCAAGTCCCAGAGGATGTTGGGAAGCATCTGTAACTCGGCCTTGATCTGTTCGAATTGTTGGCTGTATCGTCCAGCACACTGTAGATTAGTTAGTCCGTTGGAAACCCATGGCAAGAAAGGCTGTACTCACATCCAAGACGATCTTTAAGCCACCCCAGATAAGCGCAAGTGGCATAGGGTAAGCTTGAACTGTTGGACGCACATATTTAGCTATAGTCGTGGAAACATGCATGGTATGACACATGGTAGAAGTAGACGCACTCATTGTATCAATAATTCCAGTGTAGTCTTTCAAAGCCTCAACCACAGGCAAAAAGACACCGTAGACACGGCGCAATTTCTTGTCAGAACAGTTCCTGGCCAACTTTTCGACCGAGTCTTGAATCGATTCAGGGGCGGCCATTGCATTTTGGGTTTTTATCCGCTCAAAGAATGCAAGCTTCTTCTTTTGCTTTGGATCACTTGCCAAGTCATCGCAAAACCTTTGGAACTCTTGCTCAAATCTGAATCACCTGTCAGCCCTCCAGAGACATCTGGTATATGATAGTCCTACATCGTCTTTGTCACCTGCGTCTCTTTGGAATTCGCGACTTGTTGGTTCTTCCCGTTTGCAATCCGAATGTCAACGGTCGAGTAAGTCGGTGGCCGTGCGATACATTGAGAGTCAACCACGACGCTCCCCTCGTCGGGCTTCTCAGTGACAACCTCAACTTCGATTGAGCCCATTGTGTAAGTATCTCTAACAGAGAAGATAGAGAGCTACCACGGTTTCTTCAATATTAGACTTGTCGCTTCATAGCTCCAGTGCAAGCTACATCGATTGAACGAAGGACCGATGGGGATCTATCAAACCTGCTCAGATAACAGGCTCGAGCGAGACCAGGGGGATCTTTGTTGACCCCCATTTTGTCCAAGCGCTTACATTGACCGAGCCCCAAGATAGGCAATGCCTCAGCCGGGAAGCTGAAGACAGGGAACAGGGGGACACTAGATCCGTCGCGATACTATTTGCTGTTCGCTGATGAGGGCGTGTTGGGGGCCAAGATATCAGAATTTCCATGCAAGAGTCGTCCTTTCCGCTCACCGACGGGCGCTAAAGGTGTTGGCTGGGGGGCGAACCAGCCAGAGAAGCAAGGGGCTTCACAGGGTCTCCAGGGGCAGTGCATCAGCTTTCAAGCCCGCGAGGCTCTCCGCCTCACCAGTGACAGGGACAGTACACAGGGTTATTTTGCTGCTTGGGCTGGTGCATGCAGACCCTGGGGCTCTAGATCTATTAGTAGGACAACCAACTCATGACTTCCAGAGAAAACTGCAAGAATTGTAGACGACCGACCTTTAGCCCAATTTTCTCGAAATCAACAGCTAACCGACATTTGTTTTCCTACTCAACAACACCCGTTACTGTAAGAACCTTCATCTCACAGAATGCCTCCAACCGTCAAACAGGCACCAATTGAGAAGAAAGCACCCACGGAAGATAGATCGCACGACCAAGATGCGCAAAACGAGAAAGTAGACAAGGAAGCCGATAGTGAAGAAAGTGAGGAGGAACCAGCTGAGAAGCCACGAGAGAAGATAGTCCGCGTCGATCAAATGTTGGTGAATCTCTTCAGCCCAAGAAACCCACATACTCACTGTGCATTTAGATGGGACAAGAAGATCCGTAAATTTCGCTTCGTGAAGACAGCCAAGCCTAAGAATCGGAAGGAGAAGTTCGGTCGCTATGTCGTGACAGTCGCGCGTCGCATCTCAGAAAGGGGCGTGTTCACGGGTGCCTATGTCGTTGATATCCGAGGCAACTTTTTGTGTGAAGCTTTGGCGGACATCTACCGCGATGTTGATGGGGTCAATTTCCCCAAGAATGTGTCGCTTGTAAGTTTTATTATCTGTGGGCTCGTAGAGTGCGTTAACTTACCCATCTTCAGGACAATGATGAATTAAAACTACTCTTCCACGCTCGCTTCGGTCTTGTCCAGAAACTCGAGGAAGTCAAGTCTTCAAAAAACTCCAGCGCTCTGCAAACGTTCGAACTGGAAGCCGGCGTGGAGTTCATCCACGAGCACTTCGGCTACGTCTTTCACGAGCTCAAGCAGCTTCCCAAGAACGAGATCACTTTCTCGAATCTCTGGACTTTGTTTCCTCCCAACACCATGGTCTATGGCACAGATCCGCTCAAACAAGACAGAATTTATCGAGTAAAGGGATCCAGATACAAGGAAGAGCCAGATGGAAGCACAAACTTCATTTTGTCGATCGATTATCTCGATTCTGACGGCGAGCTCACGGGATTTCTGCGTAACATTGCTTGTAAGATTGCCGCGTTCGAGGGGTCGATGATTATCACGAACTTGTCACTATATCCTTTTGCCCTGCACCCCGAGCACGAAGCTCTGAAGAATGACCTCGTCGTTCGTGGGGAGAAATTACTACGATTGCGAGGGAGGCATCTCCAAGAGTATAGCGGTCATGCTATTACCGAGGAGGGAAAGAAGTTCAATTCACATGGACGCGTGATGCTGGACCCAGTAATCTTCGATCAACTGCAACCTAACAACACGCTCGTTCCTAGGGTTTTCAAACCGATGCGGAGAGAAGTCCTAACGGCCGAGCACAAAATTATGCTTAACCCGGTTCTGTACGGCTTCAGTTTGGGCGACAAAACATGGGGTATGTTTGGAATACCGGAACCACATCCAAGTCGAACTATGAAACTAATGTCCCGCAGGAGCATTTGCTGTATCTTCACTTGAAGACATAGTATGGAACGACAATATCATCAACTCACTCGTCCTACCCCAAGAGCAGAAAGGTTTCATCCACTGTCTAGTCAAATCCCACGGTCTCGGAGATGCCAATGGCTTCGACGATATCGTTCGCGACAAAGGCAAAGGTCTCATTGGATTACTCGCAGGTCCGCCAGGCGTAGGCAAGACTCTCACAGCTGAGGTCATGGCCGAGATTGCACATAGACCACTGTACATGATCAGCTCTGGCGAGCTAGGAGACACCTCAACGACAGTGCAAAACAAACTGGGAGCCATTCTCGAACTTGCAGAGACGTGGAACGCTGTTTTGCTACTCGACGAAGCAGATGTCTTCCTCGCAAAGCGTGACAATACCAATCTTGCTCGGAACGCCATCACCTCGATATTCCTCCGCCACTTGGAATACTACCAGGGTATCCTACTCCTTACGACTAACAGGGGTTCGGGCTTTGACCCCGCTTTCCAGAGCAGAATTCACTTCTCCTTCCAATACAAAGATCTCGAAGTCGAAGCTCGAAAGGCGATCTGGAGAACTTTCCTCGGGAAGGCAGAAAGTGGGAACGTGGACGTTGCAGTTGGAGAAGATGATATTGATGTCTTATCGGAGATTGTGTTGAATGGGAGGCAGATCAAGAATATTATGAGTATCTCTCAGGCTGTGGCGCTGGAGAAGAATGTCCCGCTGGATCTGAGAGGGATTCGCTTGGCTCATGGGTTCTCACAGATGACGATAGAGTAGCGGCTTCATAGTTGCATCTGAATATTTCCCTTACGCACATAATACCCAATTGCTTCATTATTATCTGGTCTTTGCCAAGAAAAGTCACACCTTGTTTACTCTTGTTCCTGGGACTCTCTTAGCGCCACTCGAAGCGAGAACTACTCCTTTTTGAAGCGAAAGCCTCTACAGTCAGACCGCTTCAAACACGGTAAATTTAAAAAATACATATTATAAAGATTCTATTTAATCTATATTATGCGTCTAAATGTTAGCGTTCGAATGGACCCACTTTTAACTTAATCGGGCTTAGGGTTCAATACTTATATCACTGCCAAGACAAGTGACAGGGGGCCAAAAATTTTGAGATTTTTATTTTTTATATTTTAATGTTTTTAAAAGGCTATAGTGAATATTTTTAAATTATTTTTCTTTATAAAATCATCAAAAAATACAATCAAGCCATTTATAAGAAAAAAAACTATATAATATTAATTAGATCCACTTTATTTTGAATATTTTATTTTATAGATATTTAATACATTAAAAATTTAAATATTTAATGTTTATTATTAAAAACGTATAATATATTATAATTTAAAAGAATAAAGTGTAAGCTATTATGTATATATACTTAGTACTTATAGTGTTTTAAGTTATATTATAGTATTAAAGCTTATTTTATATTTAAATATTTCTTTTTTTAAAATATTAACATTTTACTTACTTTATCTCAACGTCAACACTTGATAATTATAGCTAATTAAATATCACTTATCTATAAGTAATTAATCTATATTAAAGTTCATTACTAATAGTTATTTCAATATAATTGTTATAGTGATTTCTTTAATAGTTATTGTTTTGTTATTAGCCAGAGTTATACTATTAAATATCGTACTAATTTAAAACTGATTCTGATTATTATTCTTTCTAAAGCACTGTTATAATTACTAAGCTAGCTACCGCACTAGTAAATAAATACAAAATCTAACTAATAAAATCAAGCCAAGTGATTTACCTCTATTAGGTTCCCCTCTAGAATTATATCGAATTCCTTCATCTACTTTTCTGATATAGTTTTATAGCCACTTTGTTTTTTAATACACTAAGCTACTTGTTTGACGCTAAGCCCTTTTCGATAAGCATCTATAAAGCGTAGAGCTCTATTAATAAATCGCCGTAAAGTATTAAGAGGACAGGAATTTAAAGCTTTAAAAGCAACTTGCCGAGCCTATAAAAGAAGTAAGTAAATAAATCTAAAAGAGTAAGTTAAAAGTAATATACGTACGTCGTTAAAGGTTTCTTTTTACACTTATTAATAGAAGTTCTTATAATAGGCCCAATATATCTCAATCGGGTTTAGCTCACAGTAAAACTTTAGTATAAAGAGACACTTATAGCCTCTAGCCGAGAGTAGCTCTTCTAGAGCTGATTTTTGTTCGAAGAAGTCTTTATAGCTAGCGAGAATTCTCGCTAAATAATAAGTAGGTAGCTTCCTTAGAGGCTAAGAAGGAATATTAGTACAACTCTTTTTTGCTTTATTAGTACACTTAGTAATAAGACACTTTTTACTTATAAAATATTAGTATTTTTAATTTAATCTTTAAGAATTACTTACTAAGTAGTAAACAACTTCTCTTAGTGAGTATTTATTTAATACCTTTTAGTACTTCTTCTATAATAGTCTTCTTGATTCACTTCTTATTAAGGTGCCCCTTAACTGGCACCTTAATAGTCTTTTCAACCTTATAATTAAGCTCTTGGCGAGTACTTTCAATCCCCCGAGCTCGCTTAGCCTCTGAAATATTAGAGGGAAAGTATATATCTTATAATAAGTTAGTACTTCTTAAATAAGAAGGTATAACTTAAATTTACCTTCTAAGGTAAAGGAGCTCCCCTCTCTCTAAGATTTATAATAAAAGCGTTTAAAGCTCCACTTCCCTTACTAGCGTGAGCACTTGATTAGTCAAAAACAAAGACAGTTACCTTATTAAGGTGCTTTTCTTCGAATATATTAATAGCCTCTGCCACTTGCTTTAAGAGTTACTTTGTATCTTAATATTCGACTTTCTGTGGCCCCCCCCGGGTATATGATTTTCCGAGCGTCTTTTTGACTAATCATAAGCCTCCCTTCGAGACTTATAAAGTCAGAGTAGTAAATAAGACCTCCTTTTGACTTAGAAGGCATTTTTTATTGATTTTCGTTAAGTTAAATTCGCTTAGAGTATTCTTTAGCGTGAAAGTAACTCTCGTCGTAGTAGTAAATAATATACTCTTTCTCTCTTAAGGGTAAGTCAAGTATAATAAGTTGTAATACTCTATTAGCGTCTTCTTCGTAGTTAATAGAAAGAGCCTATAACTTCTCTATTTATAGAAGGAATTCTTTTTGTCGATATTCGATTACGTCCTCTCTCTTATAGCCATCGACGTATACTCCTTTCTTTTCCTCAGTAGCGTAAAATCCAAGTCGATTTAGCCACTTATAAATAGCTATTTTACTAAGAGGTTTCTAATCTTTTAGTTTTTTACTGGGTTTATTACGTATACTAATAGTATTACTTAAAAGAGGTTTCTTATTCTTCTTAGCGGAAGCGAGTAGTCGAGGTATGATTTGTGTATTAAGGGCGTGTCGAAATCCCTTTAGTATAACCGTAGCGAGCTTTTGAGCTAGTAGCCAAGTCCTACAAGCTCGAAAGACGTCTTCGTTGTCTAAATAAGACCGATTTTATTACTTGCCACCTCGAGTTTTAAGAGGTAAACACTCGTAAGTTCGATAATAAAGAAATAAAGCTCTAATCTTACGGGCAAGTGTTTTTCCGCCTCCAGTAAGATCATTCGCTTCGCCGACGAGTAAAGAAGCTTCGATTCTACCTCTACGTAGACTCTTTTTTAAGATATTTTAAACGTAAGTTTAAATCAAGTAATAGTCGAAGTGTAGGCGAGGTAAAAGCTTAATATACTTATTGTTGAGTCGTTTTTTAATAGAGTTAAGAACCTCTCTATAACTCAATAGCTTCGAAAGCTCTAAGGCACCTATATTAATAGCGTCTCCAATAAGCGAGTCTAATAAGAGCTCACGTCGTCCACTATTAATAAACTCTATATCGTTGAGATTGTCTAACTCAATAGAGTTATCTTCAGCTCTTATTTCTTCCTTAATAAGCTCGTCGAATTCAGAATCTTCGTCGTCGCTAAAATCGATATCTTCGAATATATCTTCTTCTTCTTCTTTTTGAGGTAATAGCGGTGAAGGTATTAGTAGAGGTTTTAGCGTAAAAAAAGCGGTGAGAGATTGTTGAGTTATTAGCTTTTGATTCGAAGGTTTTTCAGGGAGCTTTTGTAAAGAGATTTGTCGATTTATCTCCTCTTAAGCACGTCTAGCTCGTTTGCGAGTATTTAAACTCTTATATTTAAGAGGAACTAATTTACTCTTATAAGAGCCTTTAGATTCTAATTTAAAAGTTAGTTAATTATATAATAAAAGAAATAAAATAAACACTTACCGAGAGTTAGCGTATTAATTACTTCTTTAGAAGGTATACTCAAATTACTATCTGAATCGATTATTGACTGACAAAAGGACTTAGAGGTTTTAATTTCTTCGTCTACTTCTCTCTTAATATCTAATTCGTTAATATCCTCTCTGTCTAGTCTATTTAGGCCTAGCTCTTTAAGATCTTAATCTAAAAACTCGTTGGCGTGAGTTATATTATTATTTTCTTCTTCTTCCTCACTCTCTAATTCGCTACTAAGTATTCGAACTCTATTTTCCTCCTTATATTCTGATTCGTCGACTTGACTACTATTAAAAGTAATAGGCGTAGAAGTAATAACAAGCTTTGTCGGCCGTAAGGGTAAGGGAACTATAATAGAGGATTCTAGTGTTTGTTAACGAAGCCGCTTTATAATTGGCCGAATAGGCGAATTTGGAGGTGATTTAGCGAGGGTAGTACTTCTATTACGTTTCGAAGGAGCCATAATAGCTCTAGAAACAGTGATTAGTGGCGTAGTGGTATAGTCGTAATAATATCAAAGTAGAATTAACATTAAAGTTAAAGATATTTTAGCTCGCTTAATTTTAAGCCTTAGAACTTTGAAAATAATTAATTCTTAAACTTCTGTATTATATAAATCCGTTTAATCTATCTTACGCACCTAATTGCTAGCGTTCTAACGGACCCACTTTTGTCCAAATCGGGCCTAGTGATAAAAAGTTATATTGTCGCTAAGGCTAAGGGGGCCAAAAATTTTGAAAAACTTTTTTTTTGTGATATATTTAGCTATAACTTTTTAATTACATAATAAAATATAAAAAGCTAAGAAGCCAAATAGCTTTATATTATAAAGCGTAACTTTTTATAAAAAAAAATCTCCACTTTTTTAAGGTTTGTAAATTTACTATGTTTGAAGCGGTCTGACTGTAGGTTAATTCTTGTTAAATCATTTGAAGACACAGCAACCGTATCAAACAAAATCTATCAATTTTCTCTCATCATAAGTGCATATAATGAAAAATAAATCGACTGTGGTAGCTCTAAGCACTACTATGGTGAATATAGCGAGTTCCGTAGGCAGCTAGACAAGGTCGTTTGTTTACTTTTTTCATCGCATTTCCATTTCCCTCTTTCAAAAACCGAAGGACCTCAATCTCACTTAAAGAATCCACACATACAACAAATCTACTACATAATCAACAAAACGACAATCTCTCTCCCTCAATATCCCAAAAACCAAACCCAACAATGGCTCCCCTCCCCCGCATCACCTTACCGAAGCCCGACACCCCCGAGCAGCTCTTTGGAGCCATCATGGTCGCCGTTGTCCTCGGGCTCGCGGCTTTCTTGGCTATTTATAAGGGCCTCGAGGCGGTTTTCAACTCTGTTCGTGCTCGTCGTGGCCCTTACCGTGTTGAGTGGATTGGCTGCGACGGAGCTGGCAGGGTTACGGGCGTTGGTGTTGGAGGAGGGGTTATGCTCGAGGGAGAGGAGGCTAGAGCTGTTACTACTGCTAGGGACAAAGCTGGAGCCGGGGCCGGTGACAGTAGTGGTGATAGTGATAGCGGTATAGAAATGGATGACTATAAGTTATATTTCGTCATATTTCGTTTTGTCACATAACCCTACTCCAGCCCAGCGTATAAAAAAAACACTCGAGACACGACAACAAAGCTCACACATATCTCATCCCATCCCATCATGTCCCCAGCCACTCGAAGTCCTTAGTCTAACATCAACCACCCCAGTAGCCAATGTTGCCAGACTAGCCGAGGACGTGGTTGCCATCCCAGCACCACAATGACGGTACGTCGTTTTCCGCTTACATATGTCCTAATACACTATAGAGCTTTAAAGGTCTTGAAAGTGTAGAAGTATGGGTTAACTTTGGCAGGGGGCGGAAATTGAGACGAGGAAGGAGGGGAGAGATGGGATGATGAGGCATTGTCGGAATTTAGGAAAATGACATTGCCACAGGCATGATATGGCACTGTACCTACCACCATTCACTTCACTTACTGCAACACGGTGAATGTCACGAAACAATAATTGACAATCGCAGTGGCTTTGTAAAGAAATGAACACATGAATGCTCTACCTAGTACAGACCGGCCCACCAAACCAGCCTCAGCACTACACAGATCAACAAGGAAACGGAACGGATATTGTCATAATTATTTTTTCATTTTTCAGGGGTTGCCGCAGCCTAATGTGCCGGTAAGTAACATAAGCAGCCGTGCTGTACTGAGTGCCAGTCCACGCAATATGAGTGAGTGTAGACGCTCGCAATTCATCCATCATCATTAGGTTGCAAAGCTCCTCGGAGTAATCATCACGCAATGCAGAATCCTACGCAACCATTACCAACGCCAGAAGTGGCAAACCATCCTTCCTGCGCCTGCCATGTAAAAGACCCGATGAAAGGTTGTCGTGGAAGATGTATCTCAATTTCGTGCTTGTGCTTCCACTCAACGTCCATGGTATGTCAAAAAAATCTCAGCCTCCTATAAATGGTCTCAGGCCCACGATTTTTTTTAAGGACCAAATGTTCCAGATCCCGTAGCAGTCTGGTCTGACGAAATGCTCGGCCCTGCCTGGCGAGACGAGAGACTACGTTGGATTGAAGCGTTGATCCGTTGTTCAAGAGCATTGGCCTCATCCCAGAAACGCTGGTGCCGCTGTGGCCCATTGGCTCCCGCGGTCGTTCGACTATCTCTATGGGGGTTGTCAACACTGAACCGATGTCGTGCAGGTAATCCAGATCCAACTGCAACTGGCGGTGAAGCTTCTTCGGGAGAGGTCGACGAAGATCCTGGGAGACTGGCAGATGTTCGAGCCTGGGGAGTTTGAGGCTGTGTGGTTATTTGCCTGGGTAGACCAGGCGTTATCGGTCTTCTGGCCGACGTGGGGGTGTTTAGTGATGGTACTGGGGGACCAAATCCTCGCTGTGGTGGGTTGTGATGAAAGCTGAAGGACTGGTTGACGGTCCTAGCAGACCCGATAGAGACAGGTCGACCCATAGGATGCCCAGAACGACCACCTGTGATCCTCCCACGACCCTGACGCCTTCGTTCTGGTGATTCCCCAGGAGCATAACGATGTGGGGAAGTGTAAACCCAACTGTCGGCATTGCGGTTCACCATGGCCTCGTATTCATCCTGGGGTCTCGAGAACTGAGAGGGCGTAGACGGGGTTCTATACAAGTAAGCAAACGCCTGGAACAAGGACTCGCAGGGGAACAGAAGGAAACCCGAGGCCGTGCGAATAACTAAGAGTGGATCGAGAAATACCACCCGATTTCGAAGGATGAAGGGGGTAAGTTTTCTGTGCTTTCATAAAGGAGAAGATGGGAGTGTCAGAAGTAATTGGAGAAAACCAACCTTCCGCTCACGGTGTCCTCTGGGAAGAACCCAACACTTTGAGGTACACCATGCCTGGCTTGTTGTTGCCCAGTGGCCGCCGCGTGCATCATACGCCTTCGCTGCAACATCCGCATCTGCGTTTCTACACCCATCCTTTTGGCAGCCATTTCAGAGGGGATCTTCTCTCGGCAATATGGGCAAGTATCTTTCCCCTCGTCAAACCACCTCTTAATACATTTGTCACCAAACAAGTGTTTACACTTAGGCCAGCGGACTGGTTGTTCGACTACTCCATCCGGATTTTCGACTCCGAAATCGTTATAGCAGATCGTACAATCTGTTGAAAGTTAGCAGTGAGTAAATTAACGGACTAAAAGAGGAAAATGTATGGTTTCAACAGAAGATGACCCAAAATCAAGAAATTGGGGACAAAGCAGCCCCAGTCGACAGCAAATTGCTTCCAAGCCCGTAGGTTAACAGAGTCAAAGTGCTGGGCAAGGATATCAAACAACTGCGTGGGACGAACTGTGCGTGAATGAAGGAGACATCTTGACCTACCCTTGCTTTCAGTTGGCAGATCCTCCACCTTCATCTTTTCCAGAGAATCGAAAGCTTCCTTGGCCATCATCCTTCTTCCCGCGGCTAGGGCACCCTGCATGATCAAAGCATGTCCCTCCTCGCTCTCGCGGTAGGATGTTGCTTCTCGGCGGACGGCTTCATTCTCGAGGTCCGAGATCGACTCTTCATCCGAGTCGCCCCAAGATATTCTATCAGCAGCTGTGTTGCCATGCATACCCGGCCGAGAAAGGGACGGTCTGGGACCCCGTTGATATCCTAGATATTGTTAGTTATGCCCAGGATTAGCCCAGAGGAACAATGTTGTTATACTTACTTAAGTTGGGTGGTTCGGGAAAGGAATGCGATGGAATTGGGTGCCTGTTTGTACGGCCTGTTCCAAGAGATGGTGCTCGGGAATGGGAAGGCCCAGATTGACCTGGTAAATCTATTCGTTGGTGATCAAAGCTTGAGGCAAACGGACTAGGACGTAAAGCTGATGGATGGCTAGCACTTCCTCCTTGGCCGCTTCCTCCAGTCCCCATGTTGTTGTCCGAAGGTAGATTGTGACCGCTCAACTGGTTGGAAAACGGACCGTACGTATCTTCCAGACGACCAAAAGTACGAGAGCCACCCCATGACATATCCGCAAAATTCCTCGCTGGTCCCCGATACGAGGAAGAAGCATCGGGGCCTCCCTGGGGCGGATTTGGTCTCATCATATCCCCGAAACTTTGCCAGCCCGGGCCTGGCATATATGGAGAAGCGCCCCAATGTTGCATGTGCTGATGCTGTGGTCCTGTATATGACGAACGAACTGGTGGGTTTGCATTGAGCCCGTAGTAATAGTTGGATGCGTCATGGACGGGGTCGAAATGGTGACCGTCGCGGCCTTGGGACGAGAATGCATTCGGGGCAGATGGAGAAGACTGCTGACACTGGTATCTAGCAGCAGCAGCAGTATTGTTCCCCGAATTTCCATGGTTCCCAGCCTCGTCCATAGTATAGTCCATGGGGTCCATGATTCAGGACCGCAGGCCGAGATGGATGCTGGCGGCTACGTCGTCCTCGCCTTTCGTAGTGGGAAGCCTCGACGCTTCTAGGAAGACGCCGGGCTCACCGTTCTCGGGAGTGGAAGATCCCAGCGTAGGTAGTCAACTTCGAGACAGAGAACCAGTGTGACTATGGGTGTAAGTTGTAAATGTGCGAGATGAGTTCGAGCGAGGTCAGGCTGCTGGCGGTTTCGCAAATCGAATGATGCTAGGTGGTGGCGACGCACGAGGCGGGGTTTGTGATGGTGTTGTTGGCTTGGTCGCTCGCTCGCTCGCTCGCTCGCCCGCTTTCCTGGATTTATTGCGTTGCGTTGAGGGGAGTTGGGGGCTGCGTTGATGTAATATTTATATTGCGCAGCAGTTGAGATGTGAAGGTTCGTTCATTTAAGATGGGGTGAGGGCGAAGGGCTTGCTTCACCGTGTCGAGGAAGGTGAATGTGGCAGGCGGCAGCGAGGGATGTTGAGGGAGGGAGGGAGGGAGGGAGGGTGGAGGGAGGAAGAGGTAGGAAGGGGAGGAGAAGGGAGGGGAAGGGCGGTCGAGGCGAGCGAGCGAGCGAGCGGGCTCTGGTCTGGTCTGGTCTGGTCTGGTCGAACTATGTAGAGCTTAGGTAGGTAGGGAGGTAGGGAGGTAGGGAGGTAGGTAGTAGGTAGCTTTGTATGTAGGTAACGAAAGTGGTGCAGCTAAGGAGCAGGTGGTAGGAGGTAGGGTAGGGTAGGGTAGGGTAGGGTAGGGTAGCTGGTAGGTAGGGTCCGGTCTGGTCGGGCTCGCTCGAGCTGGCTGTGGTCCTTAGGGCACTAGCTAGGTATCTACACGACACAAGACTCACTCTCCCGTCCAGTCGCAGTCGCAGTCGCAGTCCAGTGGATGACTGACTGGATTGACAAAGTGAAGGAAGGAAGGAAGGAAGGAAGGAAAGGGAACCTGGAAGTGAATCAATCAACCGGTGCTGGCGGGCTGGCTGGCTGGCTGATCGATGATGCTTGGGCCCCTGACCTGACCTGACCTGACCTGACCCAGCAGAAGAAACGATGGCCGGCTTGGGTCAGAGTTTCCGAGGAGAAGGGAGGGGAGGACTACCTCCTTTGAAACTGGAAACTGTAAGTAAATTCACATACACATAGATACTTGAAATACCTAGCTAGATTGCCTACCAGGTATTACTTACCTATGTAACTAACTAACTAACTAACTAACAGGGAAGTAGACATGTGAACGAATGTCAAATATTTCAATATCTGCAATTTCAACAATGTCGCAATATTCATTTACTTTTATAATACCTACTACCAACCTACCTACCTACCTACCTATGACCTATTTACTTACCCCTCCTCTCCAACTCAACCCATCGTCCCTTACCACGTCTCATCGCTATCGTCAGAATCCCGTCCCCGCCACCCAGTAAGTGGAGTGGATGGATGGATGGATGGATGGATGGAGTCAGTACAGACACCCAGATCCTTGCTGGGCTGGGCTGGCTGGCTGGCCCTGAAGAGAGAATCGCAGAACAGAGCAAGGCAGAGCAGCGCGCCAAGGATTTGACTCCTTATCGATTGAGCTGCTCTATCGATAACAGAAGCGGAGGGGAACGAGGGGGAGGGGTACTTCCGTATGGATGGATTATTGAATTGTTGACCATGACATCCATCCCTATGACGAGTGAGGAGGTGAAGCAGGTAGGTAAATAATCAAAATTGCACAAGAGATGTGAAGTATGTCAGGTCTTCAGTTTCAACCGTCAGGGTTCGTTCATATAGGTACTGTACATACAGTACCTGTGCTCCCCACCTATGCTATGCTATGCTTACAGTACTACGAAGTATGCTCCCACTCCACTCTCCCCACCGATAAGGAGCCCAGCCTTCATCGTCATTTTCCCCTCCCATGACTCGTCTGCTGCAAGAGACAATTATTATTCCGTTCCACGAAACCACCGTAGATACTGTGCAGTGCAGTGCGGTGCAGTGCAAGCCAGGCTGGGCAGGGCGAAGGCAGTGCAGGGCGTAACTTCGTAATGTATGTATTGTGCCAGCCAGTACGTACGTACCTACCTAGGTACCAAAGTAGGTATTGTTCCTGTCACTTACTTCCCTAAGTTTGGCAGTTTACCTGTATTCATACCTTAACTCAATTCAACTATCCTCTTCATCATCGTCCTCATCCCCATTCCCACTGAGAGTTACGATTTCACATCCCATTCTACCTTCATCTCACTCACCATTCCACCTTACTCGTTAACCGCCCACCTCAAACCCAATCTCAATCAGGAGGTACAGTACCTTGCGACCATTCTCGAGACCCAGCCCCAGCCCCAGCCCTACCTATCCGTCCATATTCCGGCGGTGAGAGAGAAGCACAAAAGTCAACAGACCGAGAATTTTGCTCGGCATATTACTATTATATACACTCAACTTGCGTTAGTACCTAGGTAGGCAGGCAGGAAGGTAGGTACATTATAAGTACCTCCTTGGTAGGGTACTCACTCACTCCACTTCCACTGACTACGAGATCGAGAAGAACATGGAGCAGAGCATCTATACGAATATATATCTTATCCCATCCAACCTGGGCCTGTTCCCCCTCCACTGCCAACGTCGATTTACCCTTTCCCATGACATCCCCAGCCCACCCCAACTCATCCAATCCCGTCCTACCAAACTCATCTCATCGCCCAGCCAAGCACATGTCTCTCCTCACAGTCCAGTCAGTCCCTTCTCACAAACCCTATTTTCCCGCCTCCCTGCCTCCCTTCCTACCTGTAATCAGACTGCATAGCATCGCATCGCATGGAATCACTTCTTAGCACTGATCACTTTACTCTTTTGAATGCACGGTACGCTATGAACCGTCCTAGCCTGTGTTACCTGCAGCCGCCTCGCCTCGCATCTCCTCTCTGCTGTCCGAATGACCTGCGCCGTACCTGATCTGGATTTTGGTAATGCAGCTAGCTAGGACTTCGGGATCAGACTTGACTGACTGTGTGTGAGGTAAGTCAGCACGAGTGAGTGGATAGAAAGCCAATAACGGGGAAACTGCACCTGCCTCTTTACCTCTCTCTCTATGAGATATCCGAGGACTAATTCGCCGAGGTGGAAAATGTAGATGTACCTAGGTACGTACTCACTCTGCTCCCGCTTGAAATACATGTATACATGGCCAACAATTATTCACGCCGTCGACAAAGTCCAAAAGTCTTCTCTCATGACATCTCTTAATTTACCCACCGCCTTCATACAAACCTCATATTACTTCACCCACTCCCCTACAGTCTGTTGCAGCACTACCAAGTCAAGGAGGCCTGGAACCACCTCCCAGTACCCGTCCGTCCCATCCCAACTCCCAACACCCAACATTGCAAACCCTCCCTCCGCACCGTCCCAACCGACCAACTCGAACCAGACCATGCTAGACTCGCTCTGCATCTATCCTAAAGTACCGCCAGCCGACCGGGAACCCAGACAATCAACCGCCTTGCCCCGAAGGAAGGTGGTTCGGTATCGTTTGCAGTACCGTGCCGGAGGACGAGGCAGCTTGCCGTGAATACGCATTACCTTCTCACACTTCAACGGGTCTGATGCATCACGATGTAAAATACGAGGGGGTTTACAGATTTCTCATGCCATCTCCTAGCTAGTCATGGATCTGATCCATACTTCATCATCGAGGTCCCCGGCCAGTCGTCCATTCTCCAGCCTTGACTGCCACCCAGCAGTCCTATCATTTCTTAAGTCTATACTTCCCCCCAGCCAACTCCAGACTCCCATCTGCAACCTTCCGACCTAGGAATTCCTGCAGCTCCTCATTGCTGTAGGGGAACCCATCCAAAATAAGCATCTTCAGCATCATCGCGATCTTCTGCAGCGGCATCTGACTCGAGCTGTTCTTCAGCATGCCCTGGATAAACTGCCAGTAAATCCCCATCTTCTCTTTTCCAATGCCATCATTCGCCGCCAATCCAATCTCGTCGACGCTGTCTTCGCTTCCGCCTACCGCTGCCGAAGCTGCTGCTTGTGCATTTGATCGGGCGCGATCCTCCTTGTTCAGCGTTTCGAGAACGGAAAAGGTATCAGGTGAGATTTCGTGTAGCACGAGCTTGTTGGCCCAGAATTTCAAGGCACTTCGGACAAGCGCCTCGTCCATTTGAAGGCTCTCTACCAACCCCTGTACGCTTCTCCGTGGTTCAGTGTCGTCTGTTCCATCGCTCTGGAATGCCCAGATGACTGTGGCTTGCCAGGTGTGGACTTCTTCAACGATGGTTCGATCCTCGAATTCTAGCTCGACAGTGGCCTGGCCCAAAGCATGGAGCCAAGTCAACTTACGGGCCGCTTTGAGAGTCTCGAATCCTTCTTCGTATCTCTTCTGAAGCTGAAGGATATTTTCTGGAACGAGATACGTTTCTTCGTGGAGCTGGGGCCAAAACAGCCTGGACAGGATCTTTGCGTGTAGCGATGGCTGGAGGAGCCCCTCGGGATTCAAGTCCTCATCCGCCATACCCGTTTTTGAAGTCGCTGCGTGGATCTCCTGCTCGCTGGGATCCAAATTCTGATTTCTCCTAATCACGCCATTGACTCTGCTAGAGTCCTGGATATCCTTGAGCATGACCTCGCAGGCCTGTAATGGTGCTTCTCCGAAACGAATTTTCAAGAGCTCAAGCACTTTGATCTAGATTCATCCATTTAGCTCAATCACAGAGAGGTGATTTTCGGACGCTTACTTCTTTCTCAAAAGTCCCGTCATGTTTCAACAGATTCTCTCCAATGATATTTTGGAATTCCTTGATAAACACGTCTTGAGACCCAAGAACACCAATGAGCGTTCCTATAATATCGGCGTTCTTCGACCGTTTGTAACCTGGACCAGCATCAACTGGGTCAGGGATCCAGTCCATATCATGCCAGTCAAGCTCCTCGTCGTTTGCCCGCTTACCCACCTGATCCGAGCCGTTGTTCAAGAGCTGGGCTAGCTCCACTAGTTTATCATTCGCAGAGGTGATCGGACTTCCTTGAGCATCTTCCGTATCCGAAAGCAGGCCAGCAATAATGATCCGCACCGTATCTTCTCTTGAGCATAAGTATAACTGCAGAGGATACGCAACTCGGTCTAGCAGGACTTTAGAATGGTCCAGGGAATGGAAAGACCAGATCATAGAAATATAAGTCTGTAGTATTTGCAGGGTTGAAGTGCCCGGATGCAAAAGTTTCCCTCCTAGTCGTCCCGAAAATACTTCTGTCAACCGCAGGCGCCTTTGAGGGGTTGTGATGGCAGTCCGGAGGTCATCCAAGGCACCGTTACTGCGAGGCCAATTTCCTACGATATCGAACAATTCTTTAGTTCGCAGCTCGGCAAGACGACCAATACTCATTTCCTTGTACTTCTCTTTATCAGTCCAAGATACGGACCTGGTACCAAGCATGTTGAGAACCTGGACAGCAAGCTTGGCAAATCTGTTTTCAATCCAGCCGCAGAGATCAGTAACACATCGTGAGGGCGACGCGTTATGAGCCGTCCGTGGCAGGGTTGAAGTTCGGTCTGTGGTCGAGACAGTTCCTTGTTTAGCTGAAGGTGCATCAGCCGCATCCTCCAGGGACCAGATACCTTTGCAGCCTTGATAGACATACTCCGTCATAGCGTTGTTCATAATCTCAGCAAAACACACCTGGAATCGCTCTCCGGCCAATCCGACCTTTCGGAATGACTCAACCAAACTAAGAATCTCCCGGCGTGATTTTTCCGTTTCAGAGCTTTCAGGTAGTATTGTAGTTGAGGAGTGCACGTTATTGCTCCCTGGAAGACCAAGAATTGCAGAAACGTGTCGTTCGAGAACCATCATTAAGGCGTTAGATAACGGTTCCAAGACCGAGTTGCTGACAATAGCATCAAGATCCCGGCGAAACTTGGCCATGATCTGCCCAGAGGTTCCAGGAGAAGAGACATCCAGTTGTTCCTTGATGAATGATAGGCCATGGTGGTATTGACGATGGGCAGTCTCGAGGATTTTGATCGATTTGACAAGAATTGCAGTGGGAATTTCATTTTTTCGCAAACGAAGTATTACAGGAAGAACCTGGTGCAAGAAATGATGTCGTACTTGGGATGTATGCCAGGCAATGATATCTTCTGTTTGACGGGCATATGGGACATAGGCGTGAGGGTACAGAACATCCTCAAGAGCAATGTAGAAATCCGGGCCAGTTGACTCCCTCTCTGGTTTGAGGGGTTCTAGAACAGCTCTGTTTTCAGGAAACTCGGAGAGAGAAAGGGTCCTCGTGACAAGATGCCATGATCGATCCCACCGAACCTGGTCTTGAATGTGATTTGATCCATGCGAAGGAACCCCCTTTGACGCAGGTGAGCCTCTGTAGTCTGATGAGGGAAAGGAGAATTTGTCGGGATGGATCGGCGCGGGTGCTCCAAATGCCTGACCAGGAGCTGTGAAGCCAGTGACTGGAGTTGCAACAGGAGTTGGCTGAGAAATATCAGCGCCGCCAAAAACCGAGTCGAAAACGCGTCGTTTGCGTTGAGTTAGGGTTCGCCCCGGCATTGTTGCAAGCCAAGAATCGTCGCAGCCGTATTCCCATGGACAGACTATATTGTATGCAGGATGGTTTACATGGCCCCTCGAGATGTTGTTGTTGTTGTTCAGTAGAGGACTTGCCGCGAGCACAGATAGCAACCACAATGGAACGCGACTTCCCAGCCTGCAGGTCCTCGATGTCACGTGATGACAATACCTCATGCAAGTTTGAACCTGACCATGCCGAGCTAAGGTCAACCAGAGAATACAATAAACCAGGAGAAATACGTGGAATTCAATGTAGCTGTTGACGCCACCCATTCTGATCACTACATAGGAAGGCTTCCTATCTTAACTCGCATACAGTACAAAAGCAGTTAAATTAAGATTTATTCATCGAAGAACTCCTGTTCCATGCTATCCTGGGATATATACCTGGTGCTAAGTAACAGTGAAAAGCAACGCCAATTCCTCGATGCCTATGCCTGGTCAGAAGGATGGTAAGTTCTCGTCCATATGTCTAAAACAAAAGAAATCATTAAGCGTGTGCATCATATCGACGTAATTCTCCCCCCGCCTGGTGCTGTCCGACCTCTCGGCCTCATGTTGATTACGGACTCCAATTCTCTCAACATCTTCGTATTTGCCTCGGCCTTAGTTCTCATAGAGTCCCTCTTCACCCGGTCCTCCTTCATCTTAACAATGCGTTCGTCTCTTGTCAGAGCGCTTCTCTGCCGAGGAATAGCAATGGCTTCGAACACCTCCTCTGTATCGGATGAGCTGAAGTCCATGCTATTGCGAGACCGAGATTCGCCGTTGAGAGCTTTCAACGCATCCGAAGCACTGCCCTCCTCTACAGCAGTAAGTCCTCCCAGAGACGTAGTTGGAGAAAGCATGCCGCTCATTGAAGATACCCGGCGTTCATTTCTGTCGATATTTGATGCAAGAGCTGCCTTGCCATCCTCCCATTCTTGCATCAATGCTTTGAGGTCGATCCCAATGGATTCATACTGGATCATCAGGTGGGCGCCTAGCTCGGACACATCTTCGGTTTCGTCCAGGTTTTTGTCGGACTCCTCACGGAGCACGTGTAATTTTGCTTGAAGCCCGCGAATTCCCGACGAAAGTGAATTTAGTTTGCGTAGCTGAGCTCGCCAACGCTCACGACCAGGCGTGGTAGGTGCTTTTGGGGTTGGAGGGACAGTAAAATCTAAAAGTAGTCAGAAAAGAATTTACATGCCTTCTTTAGCAGGGCAAAACCTACTCTCCTCCTCGCTCAGGATTCGATGCAATCGTTGCTCGGCATCACCAGTCACCACGCCTACCCCGTGGATCTCATCGACCGCCGTGCTCCATCGAGCAAAGTCGGGCTTGCCCCCATGTGCGTCAAGGGCCATTAGACAACAGAGAAATATCTTCCTCGTCGTGTAGAACCGGGCAGCCAAAATCTTCAAAACCCGGACTGACTCGGCGTC
Source organism: Leptodontidium sp. MPI-SDFR-AT-0119 (assembly GCA_020726505.1). NCBI lineage: Eukaryota > Fungi > Ascomycota > Leotiomycetes > Helotiales > Leptodontidiaceae > Leptodontidium > Leptodontidium sp. MPI-SDFR-AT-0119. The sequence goes on from JAHLEZ010000015.1 coordinate 2,098,759, forward strand.
GTCAAATTCTGTTTCCGAATATCCTAGCATTGCTTCTGAAAGGTCGCTCTCGCTAATATCGTAGATGTCAAGGTACTTCTCAAGGTCCATCTCCTCGGCCATGGGTTTGAGAGTTGCGCACGCCTGCTTGTATCTTGGGATCACTTGGGCAAAACAGAGGCGTAGTTGCTTTCTCAGTCGGGCACATCTTCTAGTCTGACTTCTGTCCTCTAGACGACTTATTGGGGGAAGAGGGATACTTCTGTTTTGCTGTCAGTAGATGTCCGGAATGTGCAACTTGTGACTTGCATTCGATAGCCTCGTGAAACCAATTCCACTTCCTGAACTAGAGTCAATGCTCCTGCCACCACCGAATCAAGCCCTTGGGCTTTGGTAGAGAAGTCGGACATCTCTGCCAACGATTGCTGCCGAAGGTATTGAAGCCATTGCCTCCGCATGTATGCGTAAGATACCATAGATAATAAAATTATCACCACGAGAAAGACGGCTATCCGCCCTCTACCAGTAGATGTCCCATCCCCTCGTGTCCAGTGTATTAGCCACACCAAAGCAAACGCAACTGACGCCGTCACAGCAGCGCCCGCTATGCTGATAGCACCAATCTGTGGTGCATCCGGAGTTGGTACCACGGCGTCCCGAGACTGCCCTTGAATCGCCTGGCCAAGATATGAGTGTGCATTCAGAAGCTGCGATGCCACTATGATGTATCGAAAGCGTTCCAGGAACCTCGCATTATCGGCTCTCCCAAGTCTCGAATTAACTGCCTTCTACAACACCGATGTTGTCAGCTATGCTCCCCCAACAAGGACAAGGTGGCAACGGCATACGGAGCAAGTATTATGTATAGCAGCAACTGCATTGTTTTGAGGTATTGCTAGTCGCAGGGGAGGTGGGAGGTTCTGTCGGAACTTGGGGCGAACTGTTGGTCTGCCTCGAGGGGCAAAGGATGGACTCGATGCATTCGAAGGTAAGTCCGGATCGTGACTCGGAAGGCTGTCAGAATCGTCGCCACCTTCACCTGCATTGTAGATCAGCGATGGGGCTCAAACATGACCTGTTTAGCACGGGGATGATGCATCAACACTGACTGACCTTCCAGGTAATCGGCAAGAGGCGAATCCTCGAATACTAGGGCCTCCATGGATAGCAGAGCACTATAAGAATTGGGTGACGTCCATTCCGATTAAGCGTACAGTGCATGTAACTTCGAGGCGGGAAGGCAGGTGGTGAGGTGTTGTTGATGAGACCTGAGTGTCGGGGGGTTGAAAGGAGGCAAGGCAGGACCTGAGGCGTGAAAGTGAAGGTGACCGTGAACGTGAACGTGTCGGGGATTTGTGGCCAAGTTCCGGTTTGGTTTGGTGGATCGCAACCCCTGAAGTTCTAGAACGGTGATGCGAAGGCAGAGATCCAGTCCTGTTCGAGGGAGCGAGCCGAGGATCTGTGGAGGGGAGGGGGTCTGCGCTAAGGTACTGTACTGGAGGTACCTATGTCGCCTGGATTCGCTAATTGTGTGAGAGTTTGCATAAATAAACAATAGCAATTTAAGATGATTACTGATATCGGGATCCGAGCTGGACCTCTTTCGCCCCGATGCAACCAACAACCAAATCCATGAGAAGGAAAGCCACCCTGCCTTTACCCAGAATTCAGAATTACCCTTTCAAAGAAAGAGACCTTGTGCCTTCTACGTCTGCTGGTCGTGCCAGGTCAGGACGACACATGTCAACTGACTCGAGCCAGCGCAGATCATGCGGGCGACGGGTTTCTTTCAAGTTGCTTGAATTTGGTTGTTGGGGTGAGAGCTTCATTCTCTGTTTATTTCTGTATCATATCATACTTGATTACTAGCATTTTTATGGACCAACCACCCGGACACGCTCTATCTTGTCGTTTGATGCAAGAACGAACATCGCAAATTTCCAAGTGGTCTAGAATAACTAATCTGTCCGGAATGGCTTCGGCTTCGGCTTTCAGTGTTTCTGCGTTGTTACAATGCTGTCTGCAGTCAAGGTAGCCAGCCTGGTTCGATTTTTCTGCCGCCGCAGATCAAGGGCTCGCTCGCCTGCTTCAACTGCTGCTGTTATCAGGCATCTCTTGGTCTATATCAAACAGATTTCTTCCGGATCAAGTCTCGTAGGGCTGTCAATACACGAGTACTTGATTTTGAAGATCTTTGATGTTTGAATAGCCATGTGGTATTGCTGCGGGATGCTGAGGCACAAATGCTTTACATTCAGGGGGTGTTGGGGTGCTGGACTTGTTAGCTTGGTAGCTTGGAAGGGTCCCTTTTGCCATGATTAGCACTTGATCAAGAACAAAGATTCATGGTTGCAGAGCCCTGTTTTCCAGATGTTTCCATGTAACATCATGAGGCTTCACATGCTCAGGCCAAATACGTACACCATTCTTTCAGATAGCGACCATCCAGAACAGGAAAATGGACGTAGGAAGCTGCTGCAGGAGTACAATTGCAACTCGACAGACGATCCGACGCCCCTAGTTCCGTGCCACCCCCATCATCGTATCACAGAGTCACGAGGTGATCTATACAGTACTGCCGGACGCCGAAGGGGCTTTTCCTTCGCCTGTCGATCCGAAGTCTGGAGATCGAACGGAAGGGAAAGGAAATGTGCATCGCCCGCTGGTCTGAGTAGCCTAGAACAAACCCACGAAGTATATCGCCCTTCCGCTCTTCGACCCCTCTCGCTCAAAACCGAGCCTACTGTGGTTGTGGTTGCCTCCTTCGCTCAACTATTCTATGTGTCTCGCGACTTGCATTTGTAATAGCCTCTTGACGGATTATTACCTCACTCAACTTTGTCCTTTCATCTCCTCATTGTTCTAAGATGCGTAGATTGTGATCTTGCAGATGCGCCACAGAAGATTTAAGTTCAAGTTCATTCAACTGCCACTGATGCCCAGCAACCAATTGGGAGGTATGTGCCCGACGCTGCTTCGGCCTTATTGCACTTATTCATCAGCCACAACCTCGGGCGGATGTTCTTTAATGCGGATTTGTGTCTTGGCCCAGGGGGTTGGAGAGGTTTCAAAGGCCGCCCCCATCGGCGTTTGCGTGGTGGGTCAGAGCTTTGGCGTGAGATTCGTGGAGCTTGATAAGCCTCTAAAGCCTCCAAACCATCTCGTCGGCACCTGCGGTGGAGGTGGCTTTTCTGAGGAGCATTCTGTGTGGTGGAATTAGGCCTAAAGCTGCTTGGTCGAATAGTTTCACTATGGGTCCAAGCAAGGCCTGTCACCTCACAGCTCAGAAGGGACCGGATTTCCTAGTTGAGAAACAAGCATTCATTCGCATGCTGCCGTCTGTTCTCATGCAAGCCAGATTTTCGAACAGTACGTACCTTACCATACAGAACCTCGGAAATCAGCCCCAAGGGAACTATCCCCGTCACTTCTAGCCTGCCTGACCACTGGACAACTCCCAACAGCCACGACTTTATCAGCAGCATCAGTCTCGCACGTGATGATTGCCATGTCCAAGTTAGTCGCTCGATCAGAGCCTACAGTAGTGGAAGGAGTTGCCGATCAACACGAAGAAGGTGACCTGATTATGTCCAAGGTGGATGGGCGCAATTACTTCTACTGTTAGACAGCTAGTAAGACTTCGAGGTAAGGAGGCGTTCGTGGATATAGGAGTGCTGAGTCTGAAGATGTGATGCTACCCACCTACACCTACCTCGATCATGGGTCCAAAACTTGGAGATACAGCATCTTCAGCCCAGTATGTACTGCAATTGTGCATAGCCTTCTAATTTCTAGTAGGTTATCGTAGAGGCAAACTCGACCCATGCAGCGATCGGAAACTATTATCAGTTATTGAAGAGAGATATTTGGAAGTCATCAACAGACCAAAGTACTATGGTGGCGAATCTGCTCCTTGTCAATTCTAGGATCAGAGGCAGTGGGAATACAGCCGGTTTAGGGGTTTTGGCAGCCAGGCGAGTTTGCAGCTGATTGCAGCTGATTGCATTTGTTTTCCCTTATGTTTTGATACTTTACCATCTGTTGGCTTTTCCCTGTGCCACCTTTTTGCGACCAACAGCACAGTAGTAGCAACAACGCTTGTCTCTGGCCCCAGGGGCTCCAACACGCCGATACTGATCAAGTAGAGAGACAGCCTGGGGGTCGTGACGGGATGCTGGCCCACAGTACAGTACCAATCGGTGCCTGCCTGACATGGTCAGACCGTCAAATCGGAAGCGCAATGGGACATTCGGATCGGTCATCTTGTTCACCTTCTTCGCCGTTCGGTGCAGGCTTCTAGCGTGCACATAGGGCTGAAGATTGATAACTAGGTTTTCCAGGATGCGGTTTTCGTGACCGCTCGCTAATGGTGGTTGATTACCATGCAGTGTCGGCATCCAGCAGGCTGACAAATGGGTTTAAAACCGGGGCTACTCTAGATAGATCACCACGACATGGACCAGCAATGGGAGTCACTCAAATGCTTGTGCATTTGAGTGAGTGGCTCGGAGCAGATCCGAAATACTGGATTTGTCTGGTTTAAGTTGCGTAGATGGGAGACGGGAGTGCTGCGGACAGCTGATGTCTGATGATTGATGCCTTGTAGTTGCCGAAGGGCGACGGACGACGATAAAAAGAAGGAAGGGGGAGAGAAAAGTTGGAAAGAAAGAAGAAAAGAAAATGTCTTCCACCAAGCATCAACAGTCAGCAGTGACGTTTGCTAGGTAGGTAGGTAGGTAGGTAGGTTGACAGTACATGGAAGTTCTTCCAGGTAGGGTAGTTCAGTCGGTACCTAGTAAGTTTGCTGCAGTATAGCACTACTGGTACTGTATAGTCCCGTCTCGTCTTGTCTTGTCTTGTCTTGTCTTGTCTTGTCTTGTCTTGTCTTGTCTTGTCTTGTCTTGTCTTGTCTTGTCTTGTCTTGTCTTGTCTTGTCTTGTCTTGTCTTGTCTTGTCTTGTCTTGTACCCGGGGATAGTGGATCGATTGATTGTAATGTACGGTACTGTACTGTACTGCTCAGTGTGATTCCAATGTAATGTAATGTACCTATTGATTGCATTGAAAGCACTGTTTGGTGCAGCCAAATAAACCATCCCATCCCATCCATCCCTGCTCGGATCGGCGATGTGCATGTGAAAAATGCCAGGGATGGCGCACTCCCAAGCCACAGGACATGCCTGCAGGTGCAGGTTCATCGCTAACTCCGTATCCAGGTGTGTGGGTTACCGTTACCTTGCCTACCTACCTTGAACCGTTTTGACGTTCCAAGTACAATACCTAGCAGCCTACGTACCTACCCACTGACACCCCCTCGTCATGATCCCCAAAGCAGCAAATCAACCAAGCCTGTCTCCTACCTACCTACTCTTACTCTTTCTTACCCGTACTTTTACTGTACGCTTTCGTACTCCAACCTCGTTCCTGTCCTAAGATATCCATCCATCCACCCACCCATGCATACAACATAGCCTTTCCGCCCCCCCCCCCCCCCCCCCCCAGTCTTTTCGCGTCGCAGGGGGGGTAAAAGCCACTTCCACTTCCACTTCCATTTCCACCCTCCCTCCCCAGATCACATCCATCCGGGCGGGTTCCTTTTGCCTCCTCTTGCCTTACAGTACCCTCCCGACGCACGCACGCACGCAGACTCTTGTTCACTCATACGCTCCGGTAGTCTACACATGACCCAAGTCCCGTATAGCCATCGTTACCGCACCAAGGCTGTGTGGATCATAAGCCCTGACAAATGGTGACAGTTTGGGGCCGGCCGTGGCTCAAGGCCGCCCATCTTCGGTCTCCCCTTCTCTATGTGCCAAGATCCAGATCCCGCATCTCAGATCTGGTAATGAAAGCAGGCGCTTTCTTCTAGATCTGGTCCTAGTCTGTCAGGGCTTTATCTCCCCCTTGTTATGGAAGCTACTGGATGCAGCGAGCATGGAATCAAGTCAGCCATCCCGCCGCCTCGAACGGTGTCAATTGTTGGCAAGACCGTTTTCGTCCTATCAACTCTGTATAACTCCTACTGCAACCCTCTCTCGCTTCTCGCGTTTTTCTGCCCCCTATTTGTTTTTCCACTTCAATCCTCCCCACGTTCCTATTTGGGTATCATGAGTGTTGATACTTCTCGTGCTCCGTTTGTCTTCGTCAGACTTGACTATATAGCTCTGCCGGGCCTCACTTCGGATTTCTGGTCGAAGCAGACTTTCGAGATACTTCTTCGCAGTCATCAAAAATAGCCATTGCATCCAAGTTTCTCCTCTGAGAACCCACACATTTTTTGGTCGTTACTCATTACGCCCCATTCCACATAGTCATCCATCACCGCATCCATTGATCACCATCGGCCAATATGTCTTCTCGACATTCTGGGTCTTCTCGACATCGGTCACACCAATCTAGGAGCAATGATACAAATGCGGAGGAGATGATTGAACAAGTTAAAACCGTTGTCACGCAGTTGAATGATGTCGTTGCTTCCAGTCCCCATCAATGGGAGACCTATCTCCCGTCTGCTCGGTCCGCCTTAGCTGCCCTAGAGCATGTTCGCTTCTTCCGTGATCCTCAGCGTTATGCCGAGCAAGTGTGGATTCTTCATGGACTGCAAGACTATGCCTTCCATGACCCAGATTCTGGATGTATCCCTGATATTGCAGACTTTTGCCAGGCGTCATGGTTGCGGATTCTTAGAAACTACCCGGAGAATGTGGAGACGTTGACAGGTATGATTTAGCCCTCGCCCATAGCTAGAAGTGATACAGCCACTAGCCACTGTTTTGAAATCGCTGACTTTGGTGGCCCTTAGGTCTGGGCAGCAATTGGCTCCAGCGAGCTCAGGCAACACTTGCTAGAATCCAACGAGAGGAGGGCAATGACTCCTCAAGTCAAGGTAGTGGCCAAGCAGGTAATCTTTTCAAGAACTTGCATCGCCCCCACAAATGAGCATGTTGCTAACAAAAAATAGCGTCCCCACCAGCCGATCCGAGGAGACAGGGACCTCTTTATGTTGAAGCACGAGGATATTTACAGCCTGCTGTGGATTTCTACGCAAGAGCTGTCAGGTCTTCCGATGCCCTGGGAGAAACCACGGGTGATATTCTGGCTTCGGTGAGTTTTGCACACCACGACGTAGTAAAGCAGGGCTAACAGAAGCACAGGCAGCAGAATCGCAGATGTCTCTGGGTAATGTGACTGCGTCTCCTGGAGACGAGCGTTGTTTTACTCAAGCCATTCGCTATCTACGCCGCGCCGAGGCTGTTCCTGGTTACACTTTATCGATCTACCTAGAACAATATTTGAATGACTATGGACGATATGTTTCTTAAGCGGCGCAATTTGGCTATGTGTTTGGAAACTTATTAGGGTTTGAGACGGGATTTGGATGGGACGAGGGATATACCATTGCAGGGAATTGGGCTACGTTCTTGGATCTCCATACAAGTACGGTGATATGGGTTTTCCTTGCGACACTCCTTATAATTTCACCTTGATTATTTCCCTTCGTCGACTTTCGTTCATGGGCCGATGCAACCTATTTAGCACACACCCTGCTTAAATGACAAAAATATCACACCTCAATGCGAACTTCTATCAAGGAGTTATCCAAGACTGAGGCGTCTGCCGTCCGATCCTGTGAAGTATTGTACACGTGACTAGAAGTGTCCTTGACCAACTTTGGGATGTCATAATGGGGTACCTGCGCACCCATCCACAGAAGGTGGCGGCGCATACGTATTTTTTCCCTCCGGCACCAGCCAGTTTGCCCCAGAACCATGCTGACGGGAGACGCATCGTCCAGCATCACTGCATCAGTAGGCCATAGAAGACGCATGGAACAAAAATCAGTGGCCACGGTCCACGGAGCTCTTGTCCAGCGCTGGCCCCCACGGGCCTCACCAGCTCATCCCTCCGCAGCAGTTGCCGGAAGAATCCAGCCAGAGGGGACAGCGTCCCATTTGCTGACTGCCCTATAATGAAACGGTGCTCGTAAAGAACAGTACAGCCCTATGCAAGGGGGCAAGTCAACGTCAACGTCCGCCAACTTCAACATGGAAGATGTAAGAAATCCATGCAAGCAGCTGTTTAAATCCGAAGCTAACTTCGGGCACTTCAAGGGGGCAGTGAAGGTCGAAGTGTGAGATGGAGATGGAGATGCAGACAGATGCAGGTGGAGGTGGAGGTGGAGGTGGAAGAGATGCGAGACAGTGAGGTGTGAGTTGTGAGTTCCAGGTTGTGTTGTCCACATTCGCGTAACCATACTACAGAATAGCCGAGCACCCTCACCTCAAGGGGGAGTGTTGCCTGGCCAAATTTGTACCAATTTGGCTGTTTGCCTCAGGCATATATTTTATCCACCCGGTCCCGAGGTCCCGTCACCGCACGCCCAGCCCGGACCGGCCCGGCTAACAACGTCAACGTCCAGCTTCCACCTCCAAGCTTGAGCTCCAAGGATCTTTACTCTACACACCTATCTACCTACCTACCTACCTATCCACATAGGTGCCCTGCCCTACTCTTCTCTCTCGCCATTGTTCGACCAACCCGAATACTGCACCATCTCCTCCCCAGCCTTGATTGTATTCTCGGCACGCAGCCCGCACGCTGGACCAAATCGTCGTCATGCTCACCGAAAGGGAATTGCAAATAAGCCCAATTGTGCAGGAATCAGTCGCACACAACACCAAGGTTCGTCCCGTTGTTCCATCGCCACCACTATCTCCATCCGCCTCTCCCTCTCTGCCCTTTCCTCACAACTTCAGGCCATGTTCTTCCTCCCCTGCTTCACGCTATCATTTGCTACTCTGCGCCTCGAGCTTGTCCCCAACACACAATTCACTGGCCGTTAGGATAGACCCCACCTTCCATAGCCGCAGCCTCAGCCTGCTTACTAAATCGAAGAACACTTGATCGCTGCCAATTACATCGCTAACTTGTGTCTGCCACTATAACAGACCCTCACAACTCTCCACAATCTGACAGCCTCCCTCTTCGGCATCGGCGCCGGCATCTTGGGTCTCGAATCCTACCCAGGCTTCCTCTTCTACCTCTTCTTCACGCTGCTCACTTCCGCTCTCGTATATGCATTCCGTGTTCGCCCGGGGATTATTCAGGAGAACAAGTCCCAAGGAACATCAGGGATCGAGAGATATTTTCGAGGAAGCTTAGAGCTTTGGACGGGAGGCTTGATAGAGGGGCTCAGTGGCTTTGTTTTGACCTGGACTTTGTTTTACGGCCTGGTTCGAGCATAGAAAGAAGGACTGGAAGAACTGCGCATGAGCTACAACGATGTGGGGGCTACGCGGTGTAGGATCAAGGGGGCAGCATTTGCCATATTAGGGCATCGAGACTGGCGTTATGGTTATCTATGTCAATCTCCGTTGGACGGGACGAAAGATACCGGTACCCGAGCTATGTTGTTGGTGGTCCTTCATAGACCACAGTCGAAGTCCGACATGGTTCTCAAGGCATGGTGACGAGCATTGGAATGGGTGGCGGGCGATTTGTGCAATACCAACAATACATTTCTACTCTGGCTAGTCAGCAACTTGGACAACTCTCCCAGCAAAACCATCAAGACCCGCTACGCCCTTCTCCCCCCTCTCTGACCCGTAGTACAGCCCATGACCTCCACCTGGCATTACCAATACTTGGGAGCCCAATTCTATCCATTCCCGACTCGTTAAGAGTTCAAATGTAACATCAACAATGCCGTCGATGCCAAATACAAATGACTCCGATTCTTGCTCCTCGACTCTGAGACTTTCGTCGAGTCCAAATACGTCATCTACTTCTTCATTTTCAGTATTGACCCCTAGCTCGTTGTTTGCGTGTGGTACCACTTTGATAACTCTTGCAGCTGCTCGTATGCTAGCAACATAGACAACAACTAAGCACCCAGGCGTGACTGAGTTGATGTCACTATCTTCAAAGGAAGCTGTGAATCCACTTGCAGCTTGCAAGGCATGGCCACTCTCCAACATGTGTCGACTTGGAATGGCCATGATCAATCCTTTCCTCACTCGTGGTGGTGTGGGGGGATGCCGTTCGAAAGGTCCATTGGAGATTTCTTCCTCGAGAATATCGAAGACTACCCCAACGGTGCCCACTTGTCCAGCCTGCAATGTGTGGACTGGCAGTCGTAGGTTTCTCAAGCTCACAATGTGGGCGTTGTACCATTCTCCTTTTGTCACAGATGCTGACATAGCACTGCGAGAAGCTATCCGAGAAAGCTCGGCTGTGGAGGAGTGAGACAATGAAGAGCCAAGCTTAGGTGAAGGTCTTGCACCAGGCGGCTTCGGTGGGGAATCAATTTCATCTGATTCTGCTGGGAAGGGGCCGACTACCACTGTGTCACCAACCGAAAACGTCCCAAAACGAAGATGGCCAGCGACCACTACCCCTGCATCTTGAATTTTGTCCGTGTTGGACGCGAGTGGCTCGGGAGAAGCTGGAAACCCAAAGACATCCTCGACGTGGAAGAGACAAGCAGGTTGTTCGGGATTGAGGACCGGCCCCACCAGGTCCTGTGCAGTGGGAATAGGAGGAATGGGTAGACTTTGCAGTAATGCATGCATGGATCGGACCCCTGTGCCCCGGGCAGCGCTTGTCATGAGAATTGGAATAATCGATGTGAGATCGCCAGCTTCATTCATCTTCTTAACAAGTTCTCGAATTGGATCTTTATCGCCTAGGTAATGTCAGTACACAGCGAATGGCAACTCTGAGGGTCAGAAGTATCGTCGAAGACTTCGAGCCCGCTTGGGCTAGCTGCTTGATATAGTTACACGTAGTTTCGTCAAAGTCAACAATTACAAGATCAAGATGACATGAACATCTCAATGAAGGCACTTACTTATTTCGGGAATGACACCAAGGTCTGCTTCTTCCACACTTTTAGACTGGTCTGGAGGGATTATGGATGGTATCCGACCAGTAGCTTTGATAATTGAAAGTATTTTCGACAGAGTCTGCCTCAAGCTCGTTTTTGAAGCCAAGTCGAGCTTTGTAATCACAACAGCGAGGGGACGGTCGAGTTTCAGGCACAACTCCAAATGCGCCTTACCTAGGTCAACACCAAAACCGGCTGTCGAGGTTTCGTGAGAGGAGACCCTTCCACCAGTTCCAACCTCGCCATCATCGGCGCCTATGCAGAGGATAGTCCAGTGAGGTGCCCATCCGACCAGACCTCTAACGATAGTTCTTCGGTATCGCCAGTGCCCCGCCGAGTCCGAAACAAATACTAGGCGACCATTCCTTGATGAAAAATGTATATCAGTCCTGTGACACGGATTTCAGAGTCAGCATGCCAAATTTGAGAATTTTGGGAGTAGTGTTTACAGCATGTGTGAAGTCTCAGGAGCAGATTTCGCAAGCTATACCATAATGGCGAATCGTTTGCTCTGAAATATTTTCTTACCAGGAGGTCACATTTCCTGAAGCGTAGTTTATCACATCCCGTCCTTGGTAACCGATGAGTTCCTGGGCAACAGAACTTGTCACGCCCGAGGCTATTTCGTGTCGATGCTTGAGAAGACTAAGTCTGCTCTTTCCCCTACCGTTATCCAGTGTCGCGGTGGATAAGGTACCGAGAAGACTTGATTTTCCAGAAGTTGTAGGCCCAGTAAGGGTTATCCTCAGCTGTTCCGTGTCGTCACGGTCCGTTTCGGGAATCAGACTTGCTTTGTTGTTGATCTGTTCGAGAGGCGGAGTCTCGGGCCGATTGATCGTAGCATCATTTGACTCGTGATCCTGGCTCCTTCCTCTCGGGCCTAGATTTGGGGATACAAGAGCCTCAGCAACCCAAAGTTGCGCCTCGTGTCGAAGAATTTCGTTCCTGTTATCGAATTTCAGTGGCCGCCCGTTTTTCTCTTGGTCTTGTTGCAGTGTATCTTGCGATGCAGAAGTAGGAGGAGGGTCCTGCCATTCGCATTCACCAACGACAACCATTCTGACGACTTCAACATTGCAACCCAGACTTGCAGCCATGGCTCTCAGATTCGTTAAGCTCTCATTCATCTCATCCTCTGTCAAACCTACGAACGTCCCATCATCAGAAACACCTATCTCGTATAGAGCCCCACGACTTTGTTCTAGTCCAGAAAGAAGCTTGGCTGGCTTTGATGGAGTCTCTAGACTATCTGTTGCATCTGGAAGCTTAGGAAGGACGAGCTCGCTTGTGGAGACATCATGATACGGGGATGATTGTTGCAAACGCCATAGAAGTTGAGTGGTTAGTTGCTCAAAGCGAATTTGCCGCGATTGGATTGACGGTCCAAGAACTGTACCCGAGTCGTTTGATGCCAGCTGATGAGAAGTGTGATGTTTGCGGTAGGATCCAGACGTAAGGGACCCCGTGGAAGATCTGCTGTCTGGGAAAACATCAGTGTAAAGAACGTAGAGGGTCGGGTGTGGTGTTTAGCCCTTAGCAAGCAACAGATGGACCAATCAAGAGTAACAGTGAAAAGAAATGCGCGCATACAGTTCCGCCTCGGCCTAAGTAAAAGGTGGAGTTTATACTCGGTGGGTCCATCTTGAGGCTCTGCTTCGAGTCGCGTAACGCCGTGGTCCACCAGCCGTGCCGAAGATGGGGATACAACGGTGGCCAGTCCTTGATCCGTCGGCTGAGGTGTTGAAGGTTTTGGGGTATCCGTTGGGGTCAGCCATGGAGACGATACCCGAGAGGGCTCCGTTTCATAAGTGAAGATACTGGCCATTCTGCAATATGATGCACGGCAAGTGGAAGTGTGACTAGTTCGGTGATACCGAGGCAGGGTCACAGAAGGCTGTTCCGTTTCTTCACTCTTTCTTTCAGATTGCTTTCCTGGAATGCCGCCTGTTGTCTGTTGTTACTTTTGCATATAACTTTAAAGACCGTGTGTTGGTATGGGCGTGGTGTTTCCGGAAAAGCCGAGACAACTGTAGAAGCATTTTGAGGACTGGTGACGGTGTGAAGATGGGTGTGGATGGTTTGGGCTGGCCAGCGATTGATTACAGACTTATGCCAGTTGTCGGGAAGACATTGTAATTGAGGTTTTTTTTTGTTGATGGCTGAGAAATCTTGGAATTTGCGTTGTGGCTATGGAGGAACGAAAGGAAGAGGTCCGAATAGGGGGTATTGATGTTATATTTGCGATTCGCGATGATGATGTTGCAGAGGCAGGTCAGTGACGACGGGACAGTCATCTGGCAAGAGTTGACTCAACTGGCCGATTGGTGGATAGGCGCGATGGGAAGTGTCTCCCCCCTCGGCTCGGGCGGTGTCTAAATTTGGGCACGGAATAACATTATCCCCTGCAGCACTGAAACTCGTCAACGTTGCCTCCGACAGCCCTGTTACAACTTCAACAAAGCAATCTACTCCACCCCGCAAGACATATTTCCTGCCTCTTTCCATAAACTTTTCGACGTCACACGATCTACTGTTTGCCTTTGCACTTTCTATCTCAACCTTCGAACTACTTCTCCCCTCTCCTGTACCTCGCTCAGCGCCATACTAGAATCTCGCAGCCTGGCCACTTCACGGCACTCATAACACAACATGAAGAAGTTCGGCTTCGGGAAGAAGGGGGGCGATGGAGATGAGGACTCGAGTCGCTCTGCTCTCTTTGGCAGCAGATCCTCAAAGAACTCTTCTCCTGCCCCTGCAGCCTCCAATCCATACGCTCAACCACCACAAACCGCCGATCCATATGCTCAGGACAATAACAAGTATGCAAATATGGGACCTGTAGGGCCATCGGGGGCGTCTCCATACCAGCAAGCAAGACAAAACTACGGTCTACCTAGCGGTCCTGGGGCTGCTCGTGGTGGACCTCCTCCTGCCGTCAATCGCGGCCCGTCACCAAGCGCTGGCGGATATGGAGCTGAAAGGTACGGAAGTGGGGGTGGTTATGGCTCCAATCGGTATGAAGGGGCACCCAGCTATGGTTCAGGCGGTGATACGGCATCGAAATATGGCCCTGGTGGCTATGGCGGTCTTGGAAGAACCAACAGCAATGATACTACGACGACAGAAGACAACCGAGACGCCCTCTTCGGCGGAGCTAAAGATCGATATGCTCAGAGGACTGTCCCGCCGCCAAGTAATGGACGACCTGGAGGTGGTTACACAGCAGAGTCTGGCACCTCCAGTCAAGGGGGCGGCTATGGTGCCTATGGCGAAGAGAGACAACTCACGGCCGAAGAGGAGGAGGAGGAAGATGTTGCGGCGACCAAGCAGCAGATCCGATTCATGAAGCAGGAAGACGTTTCATCCACCCGCAATGCTTTGCGTATCGCTGCTCAAGCAGAAGAAACTGGACGGGCGACCTTGGCCAGGCTTGGTGCTCAGGGCGAACGCATCCACAATACCGAAAAGAACCTAGACCTAGCTGCCAATCATAATCGTATTGCGGAAGAAAAAGCGAAGGAATTGAAAACCCTCAACAAGAGCATGTTTGCTGTTCATGTTTCCAATCCATTCACAGCTTCCTCGCGCCGTGCTACACGGGACCAAGAGATCATCGAGAAGCATCGCCAGGAACGCGAGGAGCGGGACGCTACTCGAGCAGCCGCATTTGGAACACAGCAGCGAATGGAGCGAGCATTCAAAGAACTTCAACCTGGAGATGTTGGTTATCGCGCTCCTCAGACCAAAGCTAGCCTTGCGGAACGGTCGAAGTACCAGTTCGAAGCTGACTCTGAAGATGATGAAATGGAGAACGAGATCGACAGTAATTTAGACGCATTGGGACATGCAGCTGGCAGACTGAATGCGTTGGCACGAGCTACAGGGAAAGAGGTTGATGAACAGAACAAGCATATCGATGTGATTATTCAAAAGGTTAGTCGCCTGGGTTATTCCCGTTCATCATTAAATGCACTGCTAACCCAACCTACAGAGCGATCGTGTGGACGACCAGATTGCCATGAACAGGGCGAGATTGGAGCGAATCCATTGAGTTGTTTTGGTAGCGCAGTTTGACGTTTGATTGTGCATTATTGTACTGGATTTATAGATATGAGAAAGCAGCTAAACTTCAGCTGCCACATTGCTCTTGTCAACTCCTGGCGGTGTATGTGCAGTTATGATTGTCTTGACCACCGGGCTTCCTCACTCACCACACATGTTCCCTACCTAGCTAGGTACACAGTTTAACGCAATGGCTTCCAACATCCAGGCAGATCAAGCATGAAGTATCATGTTGCATCTAGGCGGCTACTTGCCCGAAGTAGAGTGGGGATTCTTTCTCGGGGTAAGTCAGTCATAGATTCATATCCAGCGTCTCCTCGAGCCAGCAGTGTTAGTATCTTCAGTCAGGCCATCAAACTTTGTTTATAATAATGGCCTCCAGCCCTCTTCAAGTTAGTAGGTAAAGTATTGCAATTCCGACTGGTTTGGACGCATCACGAGCGACATGATTGGCTGTCCTGCCCCCTCCTGCTCTACGTTTCGATATGATTTGCTTTGATTTGCTTTCCAAGTCCTTTGCTTTGACAAACCACAGGAGCGGCCTTATCTCTCTCAAAGGGCTTATCAGCGCCACCAAAGTCACGCTTTTGACCTGCTAGAGTTCACCCTGCAAAATGCGACTTATGGATGGCGGCACACCACATCCCATGCGTAACGTGGTTTCTCCTTGTCTGCAGTGCTTGTCCTTCCACCTTGTCTCTTGCTTGCTTGTTGTTATCCGTCCGTACTTGCTTGCCCCGACTCTTGATGGCCCCTCAACCTCAAACCCAGTCTGGGTCCTTCAGCCGTATGGCTCGGCAGCAGCTTCGGCGCCAAGAGTCCGCTCGTCTGTTGCCAACCCTGGCTGACCCTGAACAGGTCGATCACGATGGATGTTTTCCACCACACCGTGCTCAAGATATTGATCCTCTAGACCCGCATGCAGACTTGCCTGTGTATGCCACTATCCATAAGTAGGTAGATGCCGGCGGAAGCGTGCATGGTTGGTGCGTTCCTGTGTGTGATCTGACTGGTATGCAGGATACGGAAAGATGTCATCGCTGCTATTGGTATAAACGCCTCCATATACATGGTATTGAAGCATGCTGATACCTCAGACAAGATGACCCGTATAGCATCGAGCAGCTTCGAGACCCCCGCATGAACTTGACAGTTGTGCGACCACTTGTGGACAAATACTATGCACTGAACGATGTCTCTGTGGGTAAGTTGTGATGGCCTTACTCTTGTCAACTTAGCACTTCCTCCGAGCCACATTGGCCCACTGTATGCGGATTCCTAGGGCATTCCATGGCTCTATAGGTCGATTATGCAACCAAGAACAGTTGTTGCACCTTCTTCTTTCTCGACGTAGAATATCTAGAGGCGATCTAGTCATCTTTCAGTGTCACTCGCGGAGCTAGCCAGACACTCACTTGGCTTTGTACTAGGCTAACCTGCACCTGAAAGTTTACTGCCTCCTAGTCAATAGGACTCATTTTCAGAGGGAGCAACTGACACAAGGACATCAACAAAGCGTGTGCAGTACTAGGGCCTTGTTCTGCGAGCTTCTCGCCAATCGAATTCTGAGGCGATTTCACGAAGATAACACCGGTGCCCAAGGCCTGTTGCTACTTTCTCAGATTCTCGTTGGGGGCTTCGATCCCTTCCAGGGTGCTCCTCCGGATGTTCTAGCCGAAAACAGTCAGTTTTCATGGACGATCCAGACGAGAACCGGGCATAGACGAAAACTACCTGCCCTTGAAATTGCTATCATCTCAGAGAGTAAAATATTTCTCAGCTCCTCGGCTTGCCAGATGGTCGTTGCAGCGATATATGAAGGTCGGGTGATTTACACGCCGACGTCATTCATCGATATATTGCCCGACCACTACAAACACAAACCTATCTCCTTATACAATCCTCGCAAAGCTCCCATTTTCAACCAATATCGGCTCATTGTGCCCAGAACAAGAAATGTTCTAGAAGTTGCCCAATTCGTTGTGCTTCTGGTCCTGTTTCTGCTAGTCATGGTAGATCGCGATCCGAGCACATTTGGAGGCATGGAGCTGTCGTTTATCATCTACACGCTTGGCTGGGTTCTCGACCAGTTTGTAAGTAACTCTTGCCGTTCCATCCCATCCGTGTCAAACACTCTCAATAAGAATTATGAGGCTCTCAAGATTTGCTGGGGTGTCAACAGCTAACAGGATGCCAGGCAAGTATACTTGAGCATGGTACGTGGAGCTATAATTTAAAGATGACTTGAAAGTTTATAGTGGTGCAGGATGGCATGTTTATACTCAGAATCTCTGGTCTTTCCTGGATGTTACCTTTTCGACAATATTTGGCATATACTTGGTTCTTCGCATACACGGATGGCGAACTGGCAAGATTGAACTGGCACAACAGGCAATGGATGTCCTGGCAATGGGAGCACCAGTTCTGATACCCAGGCTCGCTTTTAACCTCATGTCAGAGAACATGCTCTTCGTCTCTCTCCGAGCAATGATGAGGGACTTCACTGTCCTGACGGGTCTGGCATGCGTAGGTGGCTTTGACCCCACACAATGTCGATATCTCTGACTCGTGGACTACAGTGGTGCTTTGCTGGATTTCTCCTCTCTATGACTTGGTTGAGTAATGGTGGGCACGAACCAATCACCATATCAAAATGGATGTTATGGGTCTGGTTCGGGCTTGATGGAACCGGAATCCAGAGATCGGTCGACTTCCACTGGCTGCTTGGGCCAATTCTCATGGTGGCTTTCGCCTTCCTGGGCAATACACTTTTCCTTACGATTCTTGTTTCCATGCTCAGTACAACGTTTTCAACAATCGTTTCCAACGCCACTGCGGAAATCCAGTTTCGACGAGCAGTACTGACTCTTGAAGGCGTCAAATCAGACGCAATTTTCGCCTACCAGCCGCCCTTCAACATCCTTGCATTGGTTCTCCTCACACCGCTCACATATGTTCTTACACCTAGATGGTTTCACAAGGTCAATGTAGCAGCGGTTCGGACTCTGAACGCACCACTACTCCTCATAATTGGTATTATTGAGCGGCGCTCCCTGTGGAAAGGACATAAGAGTGGCCACGAAGCGGGACTGTCACGGACCAAGAGTCGAGCAAATCTTTGGGACTTCTCGAGGGGATTCTCTGTCCACGGGGACATACAGGCAGTCTTTGACGTAGACCCTCCGGAATCAATACAAGGCGAAGCGCTGAACGAAAGCGACCCGGATAACGATGTTTTTGAGGAGGCCTTTGTAAGAGAATTCGGGCACGAGGCGATGGCAAAGAAAAGTAGAAGAGGGACCGGGAAGGGTAGGAGGGACTCGGTAGCGCCGTTCGGGATGTTTAGTGGTGGTGCGAGGGATATACTGAGCGAAGAAAGTGAAGATGGCGAGAGCAGTGTCACAAAGTCGAGGCTAGCCAAGTTGGAGAAGACGACTGTCAGGATCGAGCAGATGCTGGAAAGGCTTTGCGAAGAACTCGATAATACTGGCTCTGTAACTAACGCCGCCGATGCCAAGGATACCAGTGCTATGTTTGATCTGGACAGAAGCGGTACGTCAGAGATAGATGACTAAATTGCTGGAATTGAGATAATAAGCCCGATCATTGGCTTTTATTTTTATTTTCGCATTTATGCTACACTGGCAGGTAACTTACGTCTGTATGCACAAGGGGCGGCTACATTCATCTCCTGTAAAGCGAAAACTAGCACCCAACCTCCTTCTACGGCTATAAACCAGAACCGTGTAAGGTGGCAAAATCGTGAAAGGATAAGCCCCTAGAAAATAACTGGGGTGTAAGGAGGCCTTGATTCAACTTTCAAAGTGAACTGCTAGAGTATCTAATATAATAACTCACTTTGCGGGTGACGAATTTGGGCCGCCTCGCACCAGTACCTGCCTCTGATAACTCCACTCAATATAAACAGCTGGGGTATCTCAATCAAATGAAAGTCCTCCTCCCCGAGGAAGAATCCATATACTTCCAACCCTAGACCGAAAGTGCCTCTTCGATCCAGTTAGCTTGGACAGGACTCACTTTCTTCGCATAGTTCTTTGCAGTGAAGACGTGCTCAAGGAACATAATTGCCTCGGATTTCTTCTGCCCAAATAACACACTCGATGGATGAATGGCAATCGGGTTCCTTCCAACAGTCATAATGTAGCTCCCATCTGGAGCCGAAAGAGCTGTCTTGGCAGCAAATGCCGTCAGGAATGTCTTGAGCAGAATAGCTACACGTTCGGGTGGGAGCGCCTCATAGGGCACTGAATTTGCAGGTTGGACTTCCTTTAGAAGCTTCTGTTGACAACAAATCTGGCGGAGCTGTTGGCGAATTTGCATCGCCATTTTCATGGCCCGCGGGGCAATTAGTCGTTGTTTGCACCATTCAAGGCGATCGGCATTGGCTACAGTGGCGTACTTTCCCATGACCGCGAGGAGGGTGACGATATCACCGTCTGACGACAGTAGGTCCTTGCGCGCCTCAGCAACATTCTCTTGGTCATCCTCGGACTTGGGCTGGTTGAAAATCTCGGAGTCTGTCGTGAGGCATGATATGACATCAATGACTTCCAGTAGAACGTCGGCTTTGGGCTCAGCGGCTGCAATCAGAACGCGCCCAAAAGTGGCAGGGAGAGGAAAGGTGGCCATTTTCCCCCCGACAGATGTGATTTTGCCTTCATCGTCAACCGCTCCCATCAAGTGAAGCTGCTTCAGGGCGTTTTGAACCGCCATGATATCAGGCGAGTCCATCAATGGAAAGTCCGCAACATTTCCAATTCCACGGGCCTTCATTTTGAGAACGGCCTCCACTACATCACTGCGCAGAATCTCTGGGAGTTCATCCTGGTCAAGCTTAAGATAGTCCTCTTCGGTGTAGATCCTGAAACACTTCCCTTTCGCCTCTCGACCAGCTCGTCCTGCTCGTTGAATGGCCGAGACTCTGGAGATTGGTTTGGCCAAGAGCGACTCCATTCCTAGACGAGGCCGGTATTGTTTAACCTTGGACTTGCCACAATCCACGACAAAACGGACACCGGACACTGTTACGGATGTCTCTGCAATATTTGTAGCAAGTACAACTTTGCGTGTGAATTTTTCCTTCACCTTTTCGAATGCCTCCTGCTGGGCTGCAGCTGGTAAAGCGCCATAGAGCGGCATGATCTTCATCCGAGGTAGAGTTTTGACGATTTTCTCTGCATAATCCCCAAGTGCACTTCGCAACGACTCGATCTCATCTTGGCCTGTGAGAAAGACGAGAATGTCTCCGGGCAAGGGCTCCGTTACGTGCAATTGGAGGACTGTCTGTAGAATCGTATGCAGATAATCTTGCGATGGTTTAACCTCGTACATGATTTCCACTTCGTGTTGTCTTCCGCGGACGTATTCGACAGCAACTCCGTTGCTTTCAGAGTTCAAATGTGCCAGGGATGGTTTTGGCTCGATGCTGCTAACGGGTGGCAATGAATTTCTAGGCGCTTTCTTGGTATTTACAGCGTTCCGGCCACGGGGCTGCATAAATGCATCCCCTTTGCCGCTGTCCTTGTCCGAGTCGCTGAATCCATCCCACGAGGAAGACGATTCTTTCGATAGATCGGACCTGAAGTCCTCATCAACTTCGTCTTCTAACATGTGGGGTGCAAGAACTCTGCCATGGTTTTGACCCGGCTTGTATCGGTTTGTAGCTGTTGGTCTTGCAAAGAAGGCTTCAATTCCTCCTAAATCGAGAGTCGCACTCATAATAACGACTTTCAGTGGGATACCTCCGCGGCCACTCTTGTCGCCATGAACCAGTTTCCTGAGAAAGCCAGCAATGAGGTCCACATCAATGCTCCTCTCGTGGATCTCGTCGACAATGACCGCACTGTATTTCCGGAGATTGGGGTCGTGTAACATCTCTTGCAGCAGCATGCCCTCGGTCATGAACTTTATTCTTGTTCCAGTTGGTATAAATGCATCAAATCGGACAGCATATCCAACCTCCCCTACTTCTCCTGTGAACGGAGATCCCATCTCGCTAGCAACGCGCCGTGCCAGTGTCGTAGCAGCTACTCGCCGGGGCTGTGTGATCGCTATCACCCCCCCGATGGACAACCCTTCTGTCTTTCCTTCAACAGTTTTGACCTGTACTGTTTGTTTTTTACACCAGGGTTCGGTACACAAAAACTGCGGCACCTGGGTACTCTTTCCGGAACCAGTCTCTCCGTTGATGAGCAGAACGTCGTTATGCCGCAGAGCGAATCGAATATCCGGCTTCTTGGGCCATATAGGCAGGAGTTTGCGGGTCTTTTCGAGTTGTTGGGCTAGGCGCTGAAGTTTCTGACGGTCCCACTGCTCGTTTCTAGAAGTATTGGACTTTATATCATGGCGATTGGAAATACCGCTTGAGAGACCATTGGTGAAATGGGCCTTTCTAAGAGCCCCGTTTTCACTGTCCGGCCTGATCGCCTCATTGGCATACTTTCTTCGAATAGTATTTGCGCGACCTGTGCTGTTATTCTGAGTAGCACTGGACTTTGCTTCCTGATGCTCTCTATCTGGCTTGGACTGATATGCCGTCTTTGGACTTCCATCGCGCATGCGTTTGACTCCATTCTTGAGAGACGTTTGCTTCGACCTTGGGGAATCGACAGTTGGGCGGCTCGCATCTGATTGCGATCGACTCTCTGTACTGTCCCCAAACTTGACATGGACTTTCTCGGGCATTGTTGCGGCGAGAACGGGTACCAGACCAGTGATAGGAAATTCCAGAGTTGTGCAGAGTCTCGGAAACTGCGCAGGCTGGAGCGCTGCGCTGTGGTCTGCTGTGCTCCGACGATGCGAAGGTCAAAGTAAATAATTTTTGTTGCTCGTTGGTTATTTTTCTGCCACTTCACCGCTTCCGCCTAGAACCCCTGGACACACGAGGCGGGCGCTTGGCTCAGAAAAATGCACTCAGCCTCGCCTTTCTTGCACTTGATACTTCTCACTCGGGGACAACATTTCAGAATTAGGCAAATCCTTCTCAGTACCTAGGTATCAATACAAGCACACAAGCATTGTACACACATACGTACCAGTGCAATCAAAACCTACCCCCAACCCCAAATGCTTCCAACGCCGTCAACCTCCCATGTGGCGTTCGAGAGAATCTACGAGCCCGCAGAAGATTCTTACTTGCTACTTGACACGCTATCTTGCGAGGCTGAGAAAGTCTTTCTGCATGATCGCTTCCATGACACCCCACCGGGAAGCACCAAGGACGAGTCTCTATCGCCATTACCATCCCCATCACCATTGGTAGTCGAAGTTGGAACAGGATCTGGAGTTGTCGTCTCTTTTGTCAATGCCCACGCTGAGGCAATTATTGGGCGTACCGATGTCACTACCATGGGTGTGGACGTGAATCGATTTGCCTGCAAGGCTACTGAGCAGACAATAGATGTGGCACAAAAAGACCAAGCTATGCAAGGACTTTCGCATGGTTTTTTCTTGGGCAGTGTTTTGGGAGATCTCACCCTAGCTCTAAGGGCCAATCAGGTTGATATCTTGATCTTCAACCCGCCATATGTGCCAACCCCAGAACTGCCTGAGATACCACGGGAACTTGGTTGCCAGACAACATCTCACGACGATGATTCACATCTCCTCTCTCTGTCATATGCTGGAGGTCTGGACGGTATGGAGACAACTCATCGCCTGCTGAATAGCTTGGACAATGTCTTGAGTAGGCCGCGAGGCTGCGCCTATATTCTTCTATGTGCCCAAAATCAACCGGAGCTGGTCAAAAAGGGGATTAGAAATTGGGGGAAAGGGTGGGCAGTTGAAACGGTTGGAAGCAGTGGAAAGAAGGCTGGTTGGGAAAAGCTTCAAATTGTGAGGGTCTGGCGCATAGCGCTTAACGTGTAAGGACATATAATTTCACAGATATCAATAGTGGAATTGCTGAAGAGTGCCGAAGAGTCGATTGACTTCGTTTTTAATATCCACAAACGCCAGTGAACCCGTAACCCCTACGTGTAAGGCCCTCCTCGAAGCCAGATATCCAGTGCAATCGTAGCATCCGAGTGCATAAACATCATCATTCTCTCGTCAAACCAATCAACTTAACCCGCGATCGTCCTGGATGATGTCCGTTAAAATCCTCTGCCACCTCCCCTGCCACGGCCACCTCTGAATCCTCCTCGACCTCTTGGACCTCCACGGCCTCTTCCACCTCTGGCACCGCCTCTGTCCGCTACCTCCTTACGTGCTTTGTTCTTGGGTTTGGGCGCATCGTCGATCAAGAGTGTGTCCAATGGCAGGGAGTCAGGGAGGATGTAGTATCTGATAGTGGAGCCCCGCAGATTGATTGTGTCGAGGGAAATCGGGTCGCGACCTCGCTGTGTCATCTTCACAGTGCGCAGAGCGGTGTTCATTTGGGGGGAAACGGAAGTAATGGTGCCATGGATTATGGTGCCTTCCAAGGGTGTTAGCAGAATCTCAGCATAGGCGGGCGGATGTGTCATACCATTCTTGAGCTCAATTGTGACCGTCTCGTTCGCACATTTCATCAAAAATCTAACACGGGCAGTACAGTCAGTCAGGAGCTTTGCGCGAGAGCCTTGAAGGAATAGAGCTCAGCTTGTGTCACAACCAGGTTGCGTTCGGGAGACTGCTTGCTTACCTGACGAGCTTCATTTTCACAGCTGCTTGAGTTCAGACCTTGGTGCGGAGTTCGGATGATCGATCAAGGGAGGAGCCGATGCTATGTTGAGGCGCCCTTGTGGTTGACTTACCTACCGGGGTTGATGTGGGCAGCTCAAGATCACCAAAAATTTAGGCGCTTGTGTTATCACGTGACCCGTATAGCATTCCATTCATCTTTGCAAATGGCTTCCAGTTCTACGTGCGTACTAAGTGTAGGTAATTTTTCCTCGCTGGGTGACTGGATAGGCTTGCAAGCGTACTTTCGGGATTCTTGATACTGTGCGATATTGGCAAGATACGAAGGTTTGAAAAGAAGTCAGCAGTATCAAGCCCACCTGCAGAGATGTTGTATGTAGAATCCCCCCATATCTCGATAAGCAGCTAACTTGGCAACACATACTAATTAAATCCAAACTGGGTTCTGGGTTGGCTGACAAAAGCAAGCACTTGGATCATGCAAAGTTGTAGGGCTACGTACGGTCTACCCATTATCATCTTTTGACGCTGCCTCCGCTTCTAATACTTCCCTCGAGTCTCTAGATCATTATTCCATTAGAGTATGTAAGCATTGCGCAAGCGGGGTATAAACACTGCCCTTTATAACCAACCACTCTCAATTCCTCTCCCTCATTTGTCTTTTTCATTTTCAGAAACTCTTTCCCATTCATCCTCAGTGCTGGTCTCCGACTTCCCCCCCTTTATGCCTCCCCGCTCCTTGAGCTTCCCGGTGTTTTCAACTATCTCGACTTCCTTGCTACCAGAACCTGTATGTCCAGAGTCGATCACGGTTTCGGTGTCTGTGTCGGTATCATCGGTATGCTTGGCTTCCTCGAGGCTCCTCTTCTTCTCATCCTCTACTGCCTGGGCTGCTCTGAGCTCGCTGACAAACCAGTTTATCGACCACCAAAGCCCAGCACTTAATAGCGAAAGTACGATGAAGTGGATACTGAAGGTTGCAAGTAGAAGGAGTAGAAGCACCACTTGGAGGCATGCGAATGTGACGTTGGTCGCGACGAGCAAGGTGGGCGTGGGACCAGGCGTGAAAATAGATTGAACGAGATCAGTGATAAAGGCCGACATGGTGTTTTGATGACTGGGTGCTAATGAGATGTGGACCGTCCCGATTTCTGCTGTTTGACGCGATGTGATCTGGTTAGACCTGAGATTAGCTCCGGTATTGATTCGATGGGGGAAATGTGAGGGTCTGGCTCACAAAGAACGTAAGCAGGTGCAGTTGCTTCTGCTTTGGAGGATGTGAGGGAGTGAAGGCGGCGAGGTATGCTGTGCTGAACGAAGTCTGATCATGTCCTCCCTGAAGTTATTAGGCTCCTAAATTCAAGTCGGAAACGCCACCTAGCCTCGTGACCCCCGCCCCTCGCTTTTTGACTCAGCTTCGGGCTCGCCCTTTGGTTGGGAAATTAGGCGATATAGAGGAGAAGAGTAGGTATTTATACTTTTATATTATTAAAACTAGACCGCATGTAAGAGCACGGGGAGCGAACATATGGCAATTACACGTCGTGTCGCGTTGTAAATCTAATTCAAAGCTTCTTTTCTTGTTATCTTTCAATTGAAATCCTTCTTGAGGTTATCTCTAAGTGTTCCATTTGATGTAAACTTTTCCACCCCCTCATGTCACAACCTAAGATACCCAAATAATTATATACTGCCCTTTATTATATCCGCCGCCTAGAAAATGTCAGTTATCCTCTTTCGAAATCTAAATTTTAACAAACCTTCTCTGCAACTGCATACACAGTTGCTTGGATATGTGCGGCTGGTACCATGGGAAACACGCTAGCATCAACGATTCTCAATCCTTCAACACCATAAACCCTCAGCTTTGAATCCACCACTCCACCCAATTCCCTAGGAAGCATCGATGCAGTTCCAGAATGGTGGTGAAGAGTATTTACCCCAGCTACAACAAAGGCTGCAAGCTGCTCATCCGTTTGCGTTGTTGGTCCGGGAAACAAGTCCCGTACCTTGATTTCCTGTAAGGCATTGGTTGCTTGAATCTTCCGCGCATACCTAACTCCCTCTACAAGACGCGCAGTGTCTATAGGGTTGGACAGGTATCGAGGATCAATGACGGGGGGGTCAAACGCCGATGTGCTGTTAATGAAAACCCTACCTCTGCTATAAGGTTGGTGGAGACCAGGAATAATGATTGAATCTCCCAGAATAAACTCCAGATCAGCAACGGCGGGCGAGTGTAACCCGCGAGTGAGCAACTCTTTCTGTGCAGCGAAGCCAGAGATAATGCTAGGATGGGTATTTGGTGCAAGATGTTGTTCCGGGGATTGTGCACTCGCCTGGGCAATTATTGCAGCAGTATTGTTGGAAATAGTTGAGAGGGGTAAGAAAGCAAAGACGTTTCCGCCAACTGTAGTATACGGTCCTAGATGGTATCAGTATAAGAGTGAAAGCAATCTAGATCTGCTGGTATAGAACCTTTTTTGCGCTGGTCGTATAATGCCCGTTGCTCCGCATTCCAAGTTGCATTGGTAAAGTTCCCAGTGTTGATGGAGATCTCAACTACGTTCTGTTAGTAGATAGTGCACTTAGCTCGAACCAAGTACCTACTTGATTGCGCTGTGACTAGCAACAGATGATCCTGATAATTCGCCCCTACACCTGGTAGATCAACGACAGCCTTGATTCCAACTGACGAAAGGTGCCGTGTATCCCCAATGCCGGACAGCAGTAGAATTTGCGGTGTGTGAAGTGTTCCAGCTGCCAGTATCACATCCTTTGAAGCAGTCACTGAGTACGTCTTTTCATTCTCTGCAGCTGAGTACTCCACTCCCATGACGGCAGTTCTTGAGCCTTTAGAGTTCATGTGCAATTTTGTGACCTGGTAGTGGGTTAAGAGATGAAGATTAGGTCGCTGCGGAGTATAAAACCCCTCTGCTGTCGACCGAGTTTCGTCTCTTGGATCCAAAGATAATGTGAACCACGATGCCCCAGTGGCATTGCCGCCAGCTGGGTCCCCCAGGACCGGGATGTTCAACTCCAGCATCGATTTAATGTAATTCTCTCCTAGGATTCAGCCTATATCCACTCAAGAGCATGGGGACTTACTTGTTGAAGGCCAGACAAAGCGCGGGAAACTCGACTGTACGAAGCCTTTGAACCCATGTGATGCCGGATTATATTTGATTTTCCAGTCGGCAAGATCTGGGTCCGGCGGAGTGAAAGTCTCTGACTTCTTGAAATATGGAAGCAGACCATCAAATGACCACCCAGGGTTTCCTAGCTCTTGCCACCGATCATAATCCGATTTGGACCCACGATGAAAGACCATCCCGTTTAAAACTGTTCCACCTCCTATCACTTTTCCAGCTGGCGTTGGGACCGATCGACCCTGAAGATCAGCTTGCGGAATTCCAGTGAGATTCCAGTCATATTTGGATCCTCTAGGCCCTCCACCGAGCGCAGGGATGTTTCCCGAGGTAATGGCGGGAATAGTGATAAAATCTTCATTTTGATCGCTGGAGGCAATCATCAGCATCTGACCTGACTTGGAACAACAGTACTCACAAATCTCCCGCCTCGATTATCAGGACAGTAGTTTCTATACCCAATTGTCAGCGAACTACATTCAACACGTCCTACTCCTAGAACACGTACTTGGGTTTTCAGAGAGCCGATTCGCGACCACGAGCCCGCTGGTACCGCCGCCGACAATCACATACTCATAGCTATCAAGAGACTCAGCCCGAGTAATAATTCTACCAGGAAAAGCTACACGTCCAGCGACCGTCTGTAGAAGCAGCCATGCCGCAATCGCAGCCCAAGATAAAGACACCATTTTGCAGCACGTAGAAAAGATAATGAAGGAGAAATCGATCGTCACAAGCAAGAATTGATCTTTTTTACCTTCTATTTGCAGCATTTCCCCGCTTTAACGTGATTCTGCGGTCAACGGTAGTTACCCGAAAGTGGTAATGAGTGCCACCAATCAAGCGATTGAGAAAGGCGTGGCATCAACCTCCTCCGTCTTACGTGTATTAAGGTAATGAATGGCCCCTGGACCTGCAGAAATCCTTACAGGGCTCCCTTACACCGTAGTTTAATCGTCGATCGATTAAGGCCACAACTAAATAGCCATACGTGAATTGCTAAATGGCCATACGCCAAAAAATGTATTGACTTGGCGAGTATTATTTATCAACCTTGCCGTGCCATACTAATATATACTGTCTATCTTAGCGAGGGGCGGGGGTGTTGAAACTATCCCCTTAGGTGCCATAAGCACCCTCCCCACAGGGCACGTGCGCTGACTGGTTGCCATGGGAGCCTGCACTATAGGGCATCGGCGGTAAAGGTGGGGCATCAACAAAGACATTAATAAACTTACTTTTTACACTAAAATTATCTACTTTTTAATGTAGTAACAATGCCTGAACCTGTAATTGCGGATACTACTAATACTAGAACCCTTCGGCCGAAGGTAAAACCTCTTCTAAAGGCTAAAAGCTCATTTACACTTATAAAGCTTAACGAATTCGACTTTGAGGTATATATACTAGAGGACTACTCTCTAGAGGACCCTGTTTCCCTTTTTATAAAGTACTATAATAAAGACATAATAAATCAAATCGTTTCCGCTATAAACTCGTACTAAAGGGATTTTCTAGACGATATACTAAAGCCTAAATCTCGTGTAGCGATATAAGAACTTGCTTGTCGATTAGAAATCTACTTGTATTTAGCCTTCTTAATTTATATAATTGTGTACCCTCTCAATTCGATTAAAGACTATTAATCTACTAAGAAAATAACCACTTTTTACACTATTACTAAAATATTCTTAAGGAATCGATTTCAAGAGTTACGGCGATGATTTAAAATTAGTACGAATAAGAATACTTATGTGTACGATAAGGTTAGTTTTTCACTTACTTTTAGTTATATTAAGTTAATTTTATATAACTAGAATTATTAAATATATATATTTAGTAAATAAACTTATTATTCTAGAAACTTAGTTAACAAGTAGCTGTAGTGTTACGGCTTGCCAAAGGTTAGTACGGCGAGTTAACTCAAGCTTTG
Source organism: Leptodontidium sp. MPI-SDFR-AT-0119 (assembly GCA_020726505.1). Lineage (NCBI taxonomy): Eukaryota > Fungi > Ascomycota > Leotiomycetes > Helotiales > Leptodontidiaceae > Leptodontidium > Leptodontidium sp. MPI-SDFR-AT-0119. The sequence goes on from JAHLEZ010000015.1 coordinate 2,127,409, forward strand.
TATTTGGGCCTAAGGCTACGCTTAGAATCGAGAAGAAAAGATAAGGAGGAAAGGAGAGCTCTCTATAACAGAGGGCTCGAGTATATATATATAAAGGACCCTTTTAATAAGGCTTAGTATAGTTAAGTACTATTTACGTTAATATATTGTAGGCTCGTTACTTAGTCTTCCCTATCAGGCTTAGCGCCGTCGTATAGTCAGCGATATTACAAGCCTATGTCAGTTAGAATATAAGGTATATCGTAAGTCGTAATATTACCCCACCCCCCCCCCCCCCCCCCTCTTAAAAAACTACGTCTATGTAATTATAATTATAACTGTATTATCTTTTAAGTCGTTATAGTCGTTAATATTAATATTATAAGCCTTTAGTTACTTTAAGAGAGCTTTTAGTAAGCCTTTAGTATTTAAATACTTTAAGTAGAACTTCTTATTTATATATAAAGTTATTATATTATTTAAGTATAAGTATTACTATAAGTCTTTATTAGCGCCTAGTCACCTAATATAATATAATAACATATTTTATATAATCTTAAAGTTAAAGATACCTTTAATTTCCTACTTATCTTATTTAAGTAATAATTAAATAAGTACTAGCGTAGCTTTAACTTATAAAGCGAGTAAGAGTAAAAGACACGATAAAATTATTAGTCTTTTAAGAGCTTAACTTTCTAATTCTCTCTTCCTTTAGCGACTACTTTAATTAAGTCGTATTACTTATTAGAGAGTTTCCTTAAGAGTCAGTCGACATTTTAGTTTTAAGTATTAATTAGTATTAAGTCGCTAACGTCTTAATCGACGGCACGTCACTTATAATTCGTTAGTCGTTTTATTTTCTCTTATTAATCTTTTAAGGACAATTATACGACTTTAGTAATTTCCTTTATTTATAATATTACTTATAAAGCCTCCTTGTGATTAAGTTTTTCTATTATTATAACTAGCGGCTTTAAGTTAATTAAGTCTTAAGAAGTCCTTAATTTAATATTATTAAGTAATTAAAAAGGGGACAAGTAGCTTAAGGACTCGTGTAGTAATATTAATTATGTAATATTTATAATTAATAATAAGACACTTTAGTTGTATTAATAATAATAATAAAAGGGACAAAGCTATTACTTGATATATTGGTTTGTTACTTTTATTTAGTCGTCGATATTTAAGTTGTACGCTGTCGTTAACTTTATTTTAGTTCTAAAGATATAATAGTATTCTTTTTAAAAAGAAGAGACAAATTAAAGTTTACAGTTTAAGATAATAAAGTCTAGTATATTAAAGTGTCGAGTCTAATAAATAAGGAGGAGAATAATTATACCTTTAGTTGTAATTATATTACTATAAAGTATTAAGACTAGTTTCTTAAATAAGTAATTGATAATGATTATAACGAAGTTATAATCGTGCTTATTTAGTAGTAACTTCATAAAGTCTATTATAAAGTATTAATAGGGCCGCGTTAGGATTAATAAGGGGTGTAAGAAGTTAAAGATCTTATTTCTATAGGCTTTTTATCGAGAGTAATTATAGTTTATTATATATCGAGTTATATTTATAATAAAGTTGTTTTAGTAATATTTACGACTTAATAATACCGTTATCTTTTTAATCCTCACGTGTACTATTAAAGGTCAAGAATATATATAGTAAATAAGTGTCGTGTAAAGTTCTAGTAACTTTAAAGGCACTTTTAAGTGGCCTTAAAAAAGTAACTTATTATTTATTAACTCGTAATCTAGTGACTACTTCTTAGCTTTTTATTAAAGAGGCTCTAGCGAGGGAAACGACTTATTAGTTAAGAGTACTTAATTAATAACGTTATATTTCGCGATATTATATATTATTATAAAGTTAAAGTCTAACTCCTTTATAGTAAGTGTCTCTAAGTCGATTAGTACTTTTATATTTAACTTAAGTTCTAGCTTTAGTTTTAACTCGTTACGTGTCTTAGTATTGCAGTCTAAGGTTATAGTATCTATAAGTACTAAGGGTATCGTCTTTATAACTTCGATATAAGTGTTTATAAGATCGACAGTAGAGAATTAGAAGTTATTAGTGACTCGTGAGTTAATTTTATTAGTTGGAATTAGTTATTAATTATAAATAACTTACTCACGTGCCTTTATAATTATAAGGTTTTAATTTTGTCGAGATAAAGTATTAATTAATATATTAATTAACTTAATATAATATATAATCGTAAAATAAAAGTCTATAAAGAACTCTACTTGTGACGACTGTCGCTGCCCAGAGCCTCATTTCCACCGGCTCCACTTAGTACTGCCCGATCGGGACGTACCGAGATTACTATAGTGCTAGGCATACTAATCTCTTGTATATAGACTTCTTCTTTCCGTACCTTCTTTCCTCTGTAGTTGTAGATTCTAAGTTAATACTTAGTATCGTTATATGTCTTTTGTGTTAATATGTGAGGCGTCAGTTACACGTGATTGCCGTCTTTCTATGGCAAGCGTCACACTACTTATTAAGCTTGCTTAATTATAAAGTACTTTAAGACTTAATAGTTTATATAAATAAAGACGTTTTTTTAAGTACTTAGAAGTTTTAAGTAATATTACTTAAACAACTAAAAGATTACTAATATCTTTTTATTATAAATTAAGTAATTAAACTTAAGGTCTATTATAGTCTTTAAAAAGTATTCTATAGAGTAAGAAGTATTATCTTCTTGAAATTAAAATAAGATCTTAGGGATAACTTTATGTTACGACCTACGATGCGCCTCGTATTCTAACCGACACGGGCTCGTAGCATCGCTGGCTATGCGACGGCGCTAAGCCTAATAGGGAGGACTAAGTGGCGAGCCTGCGACTTATTGACGTGAATAGTACTGGACTACGCTAGGCCCTATTAGGAGAGTCCTTTATATATATATACTCGAGCCCTCCCTTATAGAGAACTCTCCTTCCCTCTTTGTCTTTTCTTCTTAATTCTAAGCGTAATATTAGGCCTAAATATAAAGTTAGAGTTTACTCGCCGTATTAACCTCTTATTAGCCGTAATATAAGAAAAGACTAATACCCTTTCGTTATAAAGTATTATATCTTACTTAGTCTTGCGCCTTATTAACTTGCGCTTATAATAAGTTAATAACGAGCCTTAATACCTTGGCCTATTCGACAGATAAGTACTTCTCTGCCCTAATAGTAGACTATCTTAAAGAAAGCTAAATATTCTCTCGCGATTAACCTACTTTACTATAACTTAACACGCGCCGCTATTTTAAAACGTATATTTAATTAATAAATTAATTAATAACTTCAAACACTTCTCTACCTTCCCCTATTACTACTACTGACCTCTCCCCCTCGTCGGCGAAGCTTTAGAGAAAGGAGCGCCCTTATACGGCTAGGCTTTACTAACACTCCTATTTCTTTAGTCGAGACTCTCTCGGAGGAGCCGGAAAGCTTTAATAGATTCGACTCAGACTCAGAGGACAAACCTTAGCGTTTCTTTAACACGTCGCTAGAGCCTACTAATATAAAGGGCCTTACTCCCACTTAATAAGCTAAAGTAGATTAACTAATTAAGGACTCCGTTAACTCTACTGTCGCCGCCGCCGTTATATAAGCCTTTACTTAATATATTATTAATAACCCTCGCTAAGAGACTAATACTCCCTCTCCTTTTAATTAATTAGTATAAGCTCTTATGGCGGACCTCTAGTCTACCGCCGACTATTACCTCCTTAAGTTAAACCCCACTATCCCTATTATTAAGCCTAATAAAGTCAAGTACCCTTATACCCCCTTTAGTAACTATAAGGGCGAAATTAAATACGACGCCTAAAAAATAAATATAAAGCTCTTTATTTAGAAATACTTAAGGAACTTCCTTATTAGCGAACCGCAAGTCCACGCTTACTTTAAGTATATAAAGGGAGAGGCTAAGACTATTATTTTTTAATAAATAGACCCCGACTTTGTTAGAGATTTTAATAGAGCCGCCGATGTCTTAAAGGCTTTAGACTAACGTTTTTTTAATTATAATTAAGTATAGGCCGCTAAGCTTAAATATAATTAACTATAAATAAATAATATAACTTATAACAAGTTATATATAAAATTCATAATATACGCGGCTATTAGAAAAATCTTACTTAATTAATAGTTCGACGACGTATACGAGAAAGTCTTAAATAAACTTAAGTATAATATCTAAATTAAGAAGTATAAATTCGCTAGAGATTATATAACTTTTAATAAGTTCTTAACTATCTTAAATCGCGAGTTACGGAATATCGCTACTAAATAAGCTAATAAACGTATTATTACTACTGTCTATAAAGCCCCTCGAGTCTCCTTTAATAATATTAGTACTAATAACTCGCGCGGTATCTTAAAGAAGAATAACCAACGTTTAACTTCACTTACCCCTACTACTCACGTATAAAGACTACTAACTCTAAGATAGTCGTTAGATACCCGCTAGTATACGCCTTTTCCTTTACTTATCTTACGCCGACTTAAGTCCCTTATACTTCTTCTTACACTTAGAGACGTCTCTTCTAACACTTGTCTCTACTATAGTAAGACTAGCTATTAAGCTAGCGACTGCCCTAAACGCCGTAAAGACTAGGCTCTTAATAAATCGATTTCTTAGTTAGTCGTTAGCGAGGAACTAGAGACTAACGAGCTCTTAAAAAACTCTTAGGCTATAATAAAGACTTACACCTTAGTATAAGCTATAATTTATAAAAGGACTTAGTATTTAATTTCCGTGCTTTTATTAAAAGACGATAATTCTTAATTAATATTAAATTAAGAAAGAATAGATTTTTTATTAAGACTCTTATATGTATTAATAATAAAACTAATATTTTCAGTACTATTAAAACCTCTTTTATATACTAACTTATTAAGTAATTTAATATCTCTTTTATATCCCTCCCTCAGTTAATTATCTTAACTAGTTATAATAATAAAAAAGGCAAGCTAATTAATACGGCCGTCTTACTTACCTTAACAATTAACCGCCGGCGAATTAACTTCCCCTTTTTAGTAATTAACCTAAAAAACACTAATGTCTTAATTAGTCAAAAGTTCCTCGAGTATTACGACTTAAAGTAGTTATATATAAAGAACCGTAATTGGCTAGAATAGCTATTAAATATACTTGTTTAGCCGTACTTTAACTAGCGAGTTTTCGTTAATATTAATTATTCTAATAAGTTAATCGTTAAGTCTTACTAACTTAACGTAAAATAAAGGGATACCCTTATAAATATAAATAATTACTACTAAAGACAAGCTAAACTTACGGCGCTCGACGATTCCCTTAAGACAAAGGCCCCCGTCCGACCTACTGCTAGCGTCTCGCTAACTTAACCCTTGAGCTTTATTAGAGAAGTTAAAGAGCGCTAATAGGTTATAGAAGAGTAATTAAACCCTTTAATATCTTGTGATTTAAGATTATTACTTAAAGACAAGAGAACTTATAGAGCCTCTCTAGTAAATTACTAGACAAAGGTACTTATTACGAAAATCTTCTTTATATTAATAATAATAATATTTACGACGTACCTCCGACTTAAGAGGGCTAAGAAGAATAAAGTATAAACCTTTATAACATTAGTACTTAAAATCAACTAAGAACTAACTCGTCGCCAGCGAGAGGCCTTAGACTAATTAAGCGTCGAACTTATATTAATAAATAAAGACTTAACCCTAGAGGAGGCCTTAGAAGCTAAGTACACGTAAAATAATAAGCTAGTAAGTAAAAAGCTCCTAGTAAAATACTAAGAGTATACTCCTCTCTTCTCCTGGCGAGCCTTTAATAAGCTACTAGTATATCGCTAAGGTGTAAATTACTAAATCGAGCTTACTAAGGAGAACGACTTATCCTTTAAGCCTCTCTAGCGTATAACTAAAGAATAGTTATTAGAGACTAAATAGTATATTATTAATAACTTATATAAAGGCTTTATTAAGCCCTCTAATATACCTTACGTGGCCCTTATTCTCTTTACTAAGAAAGCTAATAATAGTCTCTAGCTATACGTTAACTACTAAAAACTAAATGCCTTATTAAAGAAGGACTTATACCTTAGTTTTAAATAAGTGCTCCCAAATTACGGCCCCTTTAGGCCTAGAGTTTTATTTTATGTACTAAACCTAATTAGTACTACTCTAGCGCTTAACTCACTATAAGACCCCGATTATATTATTTTAGACTTAGTTAAGTATAAAACTTAATTAATTAATATTTATAATATAACTTACTTAGAGTCAGAGTCCCTTAATAATATTACTTATAATAAGACCTTATAATACTGCCAAGCGGTAATACAAGAGTATTATTAGACTTAATTAAAAAACACTCTTTAAACCTATTAAATACTCTAAGGGAGGGAACGTTTTATAGACTATATATAAAGGTTCCTTTTATATTAGATCTTATATTTATTACTTAAGGAATAATAAATCAAGTCGAAGATTAATAAATAATATTAGATCTAAGTTTAAATTACTTTAAAGTATTATTTACTATTACTTATATAAGTAGTAGTATTAGTACTAACACCTTAAAAGTCCCTCGATTTAATACAAAGAAAGCAGATTAAGTAAATTTTAATAAAAGTCTTAGTATTTATTTTTAGGACTTTAATTATAACTTAAATTTAAAGTATACAAATTAAGAGCTCGACGACTTAAGGGAGCTATTTACTAATAATATAATTTAAGCGACTAAAGACTTTATTCCTAGAGCTTATAAGTCAATTATTAATAAACCTTAATAGAATAAAGATCTTAAAGTACTACGGAAATTAATATAAAGATATTACTATTTAAATAAGGCCTTAAAGTATACTTTTTATATTTAAGAACTAAAAGATACTAAAAACCTTTATTTTAATACTATTAAGATTAAAAAAAGAAAGTATTAGAATACGTTCTTAAAAAAAGAGGATTCCTAGTCGATTTTCAAAGTTATATTATATATAAAAAATAATATTAACTCTCTTATACTTAGTCTTTATAATTTAAAGACTAAGGAATTAGAGTCGACTTTTTAATAAAAGTATAATATTCTTAGAAGTACTTTATTTCTAGAACCTCCTATTCTAGTACTTATTAATTTAACGTTATATATAAGTAATAATACTTAGAAATAGCCTCTTTTATTTAAGGTAGAACTTAAGGATTCTTATACTTTAAAGATTAAGAGTAAAACCCTTAAACTAGACTTAATTACTTAAGAGATTATAATTAAAGCTTATTTAACTATCCTAAAAGTCTTTTTTATAATTTATTTAATACTTATAAATTAAGGGTACTACCTTAAGTATCAAAAAGAGGCTTCTAAATTTATTTTTAAAAAACTAAAAAAACTTAATTATTTTAAACTAAAAGTATATAAAGTTATATTATTACTTAAGTAAGGTTTCTAAAAGAATTTTAGTTAAGTGTCTAAGTTATTTAATTAAAATAATTACTTTATTATATAATAGTTAAATTAGTAATAGACTTAAAAAATCAATTATTAACGTAACTTTACTTTTATAAATAGAAGTAAAGGTTAATAAAGTAAATAAGCTTAAAACGACTACTTTATTCCTTAATATTAAAGGAGCTTTTAATTAAGTATTTAAGAATCGTCTTATTTAGGTTTTAACTTAATTAAAATTACTTATAAGTCTAATCTTATAGATTTCGTCTTTTTTAGAAAACTATACTTTATAACTTGCCTTTAATAATAAATTAAAGGAATTTCAAACTATAAATATAAGTATTTCTCAAGGGAGCCCTATTTTACTTATTTTATTCTTTATATATATTCACGACTTATTTAAGTCTAAGAATATTAAGATAATATTATATATAAATAATTTAATATTAATAGCTTCTTCTAAAAGCTTTTAAAAATATATAAGTATTTTAGAAAGAGAAGCTAACTTATTAATTAAACTAAGGGAAGAATATTTTATTAGTTTTAATATTAAAAAAATAGAGCTTATTTACTTCTTTAAAAGTAAGAATACTCTTAATATTACACTTCTAAATAATATTATATTAACTCTTAGTAAGCTAATTAAATAGCTAGGAATCTATTTTAATTCAAACCTTAAATTTAAGAATCATAAGTTAATTAGAGTTTCCTTTATAAAGTAAATGTTTTATTATATAAATCGACTCTTAAATATTATTATTAAGCTCTCTTTATTTATAATTCGTCAATTATATATAACTTATATTACTAACGTAGCCGACTATAGTTTTATATTATAATAGAAAATTAATTACCTTAATAAGGCTATAATTAGATTATTTCAAGCTTTATAAAACCTAGCTACTAAGAAAATATTAGGGGTCTTTAAAATAGCACTTATAATTCTATTAGAGCTTAAAGTAACTTTACCTCCACTTAATATTAGACTAAATTATACTAGTCGGCGCTATATTCTCTGCGCCTTAAAACTTAATAAAAAACACCTTATTAAGCTCGAAGTCGAAAAGGTTATTATAAGAGTTAATAAAGAGTATGACTTATTAAGTATTTTACTTAAGTTAATTACTATTATTTCAAGCTTAGTCTATTTAATATATTATATAATTATCTTTAATACTTTAAAAGTAATAAGGCACTTTTATTTCCATTTATAAGAAAGAGAAGTACTTTATATTTTTAAAATATCTAAGTTATTTAAAGAAGACAAAGCTAAGGCTTACTTATAATACTTATAAAGTATTTATAATAGTCAGAATACCTTTATTTATATAGACAGCTCTTAAACACCTAAAGGGTATAGAGTAAGTTATAATATAATAGTATATATATATATATCCCCTTATACTTATATTTATAAAAATAAGTAATTTAAGGGAAGCCGAATTAGTATATAACAATAAGCTAGAAGTTATTATATAAGCTATAAAATACGCTAATAGTACGGCAAAAGATAGGGATAATTTTATAGTCTTTTTAAATAATCAAGTCGCTCTCTTAAGACTTAAAACTCCCTCAAATAACCCCAAGCAAAGTCAATAAATTAAAGTTATATTAGCGTCTAAGATTATTATTAGTCTAAAGGCTAATATTACTTTAGCTTAAGTCCTAGGTCACTCTAATATAATTAGAAATAAAAAAGTAAATAAATTAATTAAAATAACTATTATATTATCTATTAATTTTAATAATACTTCCTTTATATATTTAGGAGTTAAACTAAGTAATTAAAAGAAGAATGAAATTAAAGCTAATATAACTTAAAATATTAATTCTTAAACCTTAAAAACGTACTCTAAAAAGTATATATATAAAATAACTAAAAAACTACTTTTACTTACTAATATTTTAAGAGAAATAATTAGCTCTTTTTACTAATTAAAACTAAGGCATAAATACTTAAAAGCCTACTTATATAAGTTAAGGCTAGCGTCTAATAATAAGTGTAGATGTAATAGTATTGAAACTATAGAACACTTATTACTTAATTACAAATACTATAAATTAAAGCGTAAAAAACTTTACTTTAGTATTAAAAACAACTTAAAAATTAAGACTATTATTATTTTTATTTTATTATATACGTAAATTAAAATTAAAGAAATACTAGTATTCTTAAAAGAGACTAGTATATATATAAGGAAATAATACTAAGAGAGGTTAAGGATTAAAGAAGAAGAAGAAGATTAAGCTATTAGGCCTTAATTTATACTTTTATTTAATTATTTTTATTGTTTTTAATTTTAATTAGTTTTTGTTTTTAATTTTCTTATAAATTATAAGGAGAATGTTCTTAAATATATAGTCGTAATTTAATTCGAACTGAATTTTGTATATAATAATTAGCCACACTAGTAGACTAGCCGTATTATATAGTTTCTAATTAATATAGTACGTTAAAGGGAATATATATATATATATATATATATATATACCCTTTATATTTTAAATAAGGCAACGGGTTTTAGAGTTGCGAAATTACTTTAAAAGGCCCTTAGTTTAGCTACAGCTCGGGCTACCTTTAACGTATTTAAGTTAATATAAATTAACACTTACTTTAGACCCCTAAATTTTGTCGTATATAATTATAGTACTAATTTTAATTCTAAGGAGTTTCGGAGTGCACTTAAATTTATAAGTAATACCCTTCAGCTAATACTTATAAAGGCACACTATTTAATTAGTAAAGTTAAGCGATATTACCGCCTATTACGCCGTGCCTATAAAATCGTTATAAAAGAGTACCCTAAGTTAAGCGACGAAGACTAACTATAAATAATAATAAAAGTAATAAACGATATAATTAGACTTAATAAGCTTATTCTTATATTACTTGTTTTCGGCGTATATCTTAAAATAATAGAGTTAGACTTTTTAAATCTATTAATTAAGTAACGTATAATTATAATTAAAAAAGCTATAAAGGAAGTATAAAAAATCTATATTATATATAAAGTTAATAATATATTAGTTATATAAAACAGCCCTAGAACTACTTATATTTATAATTTCTACCTTAATAATTAAGTTTTAATATACTAAAAAAGTAAAAGATAAATAAGACCTTATAATTTCTTAATAATTAAAGGGGAATTATATAAGATTAATATAAGAAATAAGAGAATATATATGTTTTAATCGACTATAATTTGTCCCTTTAAAATAAACACTTTTAATATTAAATAATAATAATAAACGTATTAAAAGATATTTATAAGTAATATTTAAGATCTCTAATTAAAAACGTTACTAAAATAACACTGAATTCACATTAAATTACTATTGAAATTCTACCTATAAAACATATTTTAAATTTACTAATTATTAATAACGATTATAATATTAAAGTGTTTTTAATTAAAAAAAAGATAAAGGACTAAGAGTTATTTATTAAACTTTATATTAAAAGGGAGATTATATAAAGAACTTATAAATAGAGACCTTAATATATAACTTATATTTACTAATTAGTACTAAGGAAAACTATAACTTTAGTGTCGTGGGAATATAAATAAACGACACTTTAATTTTAAAAAAATAAGGACTTTTTAATAAGAGAGTAAAATAAGATTACTAAGGCTAGTTTTTTAATAAAGTTAATATAAGTACTACTCTTTATTAAAACTATTACGTTTAATAAGTATATTATTACTATAAATAAAGACAGCCTTTATATGTCTTCAAAAGGTCAAGGAGTAAGGCTAAAGCTAGTGGACGTTAGAAAAGAGGACTATAAGAAGGTCTATAGAGAGTAGTAAGCTTGTATAACTTATCTTGCCACTATATATTAACCGGAAGTAACATTTGACTTCTTAATCACAGCGTAACACTAAGATCCGACGGAAGACGATATTAAGGCCTTAAACTTACGTCTTAAATAATAAATAAACAACTTAAAGAGGGGACTTTAATACGTATTAGTTGACTTACAGTCTACGAAGGTTTACGTTTTTATAGATGGTTCTTTTATTAATAATAAAGACCTGAGTTTATAAATAGGCTTCGTATTAGTAATTAGTGCCAAGACAGTAAGAAATATATAATTCACCTTAATTAGTAATATTATATATATTAGCTTAACAAAATACAAGAGAGTAACTCGTGTAATACTCGTATTAGAGTTATATATTATAATAGCTAGTATTAATATATTAATCTCTCTTAATATTACTATTAATATAATAATTAATAAGCTTGGTATCCCACGTCTTATTATTATTATTTATATAGATTCTTTGTCCCTTTATAAGTATATTATTAAGTTTAGTACGACGAAAGAGAAACACTTAATAATCGATATTATAACTATTTATTAATTATACAAACGTAAAGAGTTAACGGAGGTTCAATAGATTAATAGCGCTAATAATCTTATTAACGCTATAACAAAGAGTACTCTAAATAAGGCTCTTTAAGATTTTATTAATACTAATATGCTTACTATTAAAATAAAGGGTTAAGTTTAATAGTTAACTAGAGTTAATTTAAACTAATAATAAAGGGGTTTCTTATACTCGTTGATTTTTTTAAATATATTTCCTTATAACTCTTATTTTATTAATTTATTAGTTGTGATTATTTTTATATTTAATTAATTTATAAAGTTAAAAACACACGATTTAGTTTTAAGTACCTTTTAATTTAAAGTACTAACGGGCGGCCTTTTAATGACACTTTAATAAAGACAAGTTATTAGTTTTATTATAAGGGGTTACTCTCGTATAATAGTATAAAGAAAGTGCTGCTATAAAGAACTTATTACGAAATTAATTTAAAATAAGGCCGAATCCCCTATGTATATATATTTAAAAAAGGGTTCTCGTCTACTTCTTTTACGTTATAGTAACGACTTTAGCAGGGGCGCTTAGTAAGAGGATCGTCTTTATTGCCGTCCTCTTTATTACGCTTAGTAGTAGTAAAGGAGACGATAGTAAGGAGCTAGTTTAAAACTAATACTATCTCTTATAATATAAAGTATTAATACTTAAGAGCCTTAATATTAAAAAGGGATAAGGGGGTTAACTTATTACTTACGAGTTGGCTAAGCTAGCGATTTCCTGGCGTATAACGCGCGTTTCTTTTAATACTACTAATAATAACTCCTTAGTAGTCTTTAATATATTAGTAACGGCGACTAATAATACCGAATTAATTAATTTAGCGGCGGCAATAATAGTTTCTTTGTCTTTCGCCTTGAGGGCGACAACTAAACGAAAGTACTCTTTAGTAATAAACCACAGAATCTACTATATATTAATAACTATATATCTAAAGTACTTTTAATAAGGATTTAAATATAACTTAAAATAAAAAATAAAATAAAAAATAAAATAAAAATACTTACTAAGTTATACTAGGACTTCTTTTTTACGTAATACGCGTACTTCTTATTTTTAATGTTATTAAAGGCACATTCGTAAGACAGGTTCTTTATAAAGAAGTGAACGTACTAAATATAATATTTATAGTAAGTAAAGTCGAGCGCTCTTATAAGTATTAGTGTAAGTATTATTTTTAATTAATATACTGTTTCCTTATTAAACTATTTCTAAATAGTATATTTACCTTTAAGTTATTTATTTAATTTAATATAGTCTTTTTAGAAATATTAGTTTTTAAGTTATATTAAGCGAATTTAAGAGATTAGAAAGTAATATATATATAGTGATTATATATATATTTATTAAAGAGATTCTAAACCTTTAAAGGTATTATTAGTAGGCTCCCTAAGACGTAAAGTTATATTAAAACTATTAATTTATAGTCTTATGTTTAAGAGCCTTACTTCTAAGATAATATTAATATAAAAACTTTTAATAATTATTATATTTATAAGCTCTAAATCGATTTTACCTCTTAAAGTAATAAGCGTGTTCTTTAAAAAACGACGGCCTTTATTAATAAGAAGTAAGTTAAATATACGAGCTTTTATTATATCCTCGTGACTTAATAAAATAAAAGAGCCTTTAATTAAAAGAGACTTATTATTAACTATATATATAGCGCCGTAGTTCTCGAAAAGAGTACTTTTATAAAGTAAGTATCGGCCGTTATTAGGCGCGAATATACTAAGGGTCTAAAGAATAAAAGGGTTTATTATAATATATATAATCTTTAAAATAAGTCTATTAGAGGTTTTTAGGATCTTAACTCTTGCCTTACTAAGCTCCTTAGCCGAAAGTGTCTTATATAAAGCACTTTACTTTAGTTTATTTACTTCTTTACGAATAAGCTTAACTTAACTAAGAGTTAAACGCGGCTTTTTAGTAGTTTAATTATAAAATACGATCTTAAAATAATTATAAGTAATTAGTTTTTAATAGTATTTAAAGTTTAAATCTAAGAAAACGATTATATAAAGGCACTTATATTACTCTTTGTCTTATTTATTATTAAAGGTTACGAAAATATTATTTCTAAAGTAAAGGCTATACTTTTTAGTAAATTTTACGTTTTTTATAACTTACTAAAACTATAATCTATAATATAATAAGGAGTATTTTAGTTCCTTGACTTCTGTCTAGTTTCTAAGTACTTAGTCCTTTATAATAAGCTCGTCCTTATAGTTCTTAGTGAAAACAAGGTCTTATTTAGCTCTAATAATATTTAAGAACTTTTTTGTAACTAGAGGTCTTAAAACGAGCTTAAAACCAGCTAATTTATACTTATAGTAAGATAGAAACTAATTTCGATATTAAGTTATAATATTAATATAACTATTATAAGCTTGTTATATTAAGTGAGAATAAATTAATTTGATGTTATATAAATTAATAGACTTAAATGGCGCGTAATATTAATAAAGCTCTTATATAATTTTCTAAATAATATAAGTGTACTTACTTGTTAACTTAAGTTAAAGAAATAATCTTAAAGAGTAAGGGGTTAATATAATTAATAACTTAAGTATAAAGTTAATTATATTTAATAAATAAGTTACTTTAGTCGCTCTTTTTAATAATAAAGACCTTAAAGGCTCTATTATATTCGGATTCGACCGTGGAAAAGAGTATTATTAGTGTATTATTTAATCGTTTATATTTTTCTTTTTTTTAAAAAAAACTTAGTCTTTATATTAAAAACTAGTAGATTTATTATAAAAGAGAGAATATTAAGTCTATTAAGGTCGACAAGTGGCTAAAGGCCTTTATTGTGTACTTGAGCTTGAAGTTTAGTATTAAATTTAGTTTAACCTTTTTAGTCCTTAATATAGTCGCTTCTAAAGTCGGCTATAATTAATTTCCTAGGAATCAAGCGTAAGTAAAGACGTGTAGTAATCGTTAAAGAGAGTAAAAAGGAAGATATATAGTAGTATTTTACTGAGTATAAATTATTAGGGCTTTAAGAGTTATATGGCTTTTAACTATTACATAAAATACTAAAGGGATAAAGAAGTACTAATTAGTAAAGTAATAAGGAGTAAAAGATTAATTAAGAAGTACTTTACCTTTTTATTAAGAGGGAGAAAGGTTCACTATTTAAAGTAAAGTAAATAAGTTTAACTAGTTATAAGTGTGTAAGAAGCGTACTTGGCCGTTTAGTAAGTTTGCGTAAGAGGTGCCACTAGCTATATACCGTGACAAATAGCTTTACTATAAACATAACTTAATACGTGGCAAACTGTAATTACTCTTGACAAAAGGCTAAAAAGGATAAGACTCCTGGTTTCTTATACTTCTTATTAATCCCTACTCGGCCGTATTAACACCTTATAATAGATTTTACGAAGTTACTACTAGACAAGCACGGTTATAATTTCACTATAATTATTATTAACTACCTCTCTAAGAAACCGGTCTCGATACCTTATAACGACACAATTACTATAAAAGGTATAACTATTTTTTTACTTTATTTATTAAACTTGATACTTTAGTATGCCGGATTTTATTATTTTAAATTAAGGACTTCAGTTTGTCTCCTCTTTTTAGAAGAAGTACTATTATATTCTCGAAACTAAAGTAAAGCTTATAATGGTGTATAACTTAAACGTCGACGACTAAACAAAGGTAATAAAATAATATATTAAGTAACGACTTAGCCCCTTTTACTATTATCACTAAGACAATTAAAGCGACTTCTTATTAATTATAAATATTACTTAATTAACGTTATTATATAAGTCCTTAAGCCGTTTATTTCCTTTTTAATTACTTAATAACGTTAAGTTAAGGACTTCTTAAGATTTAATTAACTTAGAACCGTTAGTTATAATAATAAAGAAACTTAATCACGAGGAGGCTTTATAAGTAGTATTATAAATAAAAGAGGTTATAAAAGTCGTTTAATTATTTTTAAAAGATTAATAAAATAAAATAAAATAACTAACGAATCGTGGGCGACGCGCCGTCGACTAAGACGTTAACGACTTAGTATTAGTTAACACTTAAAACTAAAATATTAACTGACCCTTAAAGATATTATTTAATAAGTAATATAATCTTATTAAGGTAATTATTAAAAAAGGAAAAAGTTAAAGGGTTAAGCTCTTAAAGGACTAGTAAATTTACCCCGTCTTTTACTCGCACTCACTTCGTAAGTACGTTAATAACCCCCTACCTAGACAAGCTAAAGTTACGCCGGCACTTATTTAGTTATTACTAGAGTAAGATAAGTGAGAAGTTAAATGTATCCTTAGCTTTAAAGTTATATAGAATAAGTTATTTTATTATATTAAGTGGCTAAACACTAACGAAGACTTAAAGTAATACTTATACTTAAATATTATAATAACTTTATATATAATTAAATAGTTTTACTTAAAGTATTTTAATACTAAAGGCCTGCCGAGAGCTCTCTTTAAATAGCTAGAGGCTTATAACGCTAGTATTAACGACTATAACGACTTAAAGGACGACATAGTTATAATTATAATTACGTGAATGTAGTTTTTTAAAAGGGGGGAGTAATATTACGACTTATAATATATATACCTTATATTCTAACTGACACAGGCTCGTAACATCGCTGGCTATGCGACGGCGCTAAGCCTAATAGGGAAGACTAAGTAGCGAGCCTACGACATATTAATGTAAATAGCGTTCGACTACGCTAGGCCTTATTAGGAGGGTCCTTTATATATTTATACTCGAGCTTCTTTTTATAAAGAACTCTCCTTTTCTCTTTGTTTTTTTTTTCTTAATTCTAAGCGTAGCATTAGGCCCAAATACAACTAAAGTCTACTCGCCGTATTAACCTTTGGCAAGCCGAACACTATTCTTAAAGTATATATATTTTATAACTTTAATTATTTTAAACTCGTTTATTATTTATCTCTTAAAATACTCTTAATAGTTATAAAAATGAATTTTCTTTTAATATAGTTATTATAAAAGAACTTATAAAGCTTTTATACGTATATTATTATATTTATTATAAAAGTTAAATTAAAATTTATTGTTTTTCTTAATATAATTATATTATTAAATGTTTTTAAAGTTAACTTTAACTTTAGCGTGTAATTAAAAGTATCTATTATTATATTAAATACGATTTATAAGTAATTTAGTAAGTTCTTAAATAAGTTTCTTAAAAGGTCTTATGTTCTAGATTTAAGTATATTAACTTAATAATCTTCGTAAAGTAATTATTAATATTATTATAACTTCCTCGACGTGCTTTAAATATCAAGGCGAGTCTTAGGGGAAGATTTAATTAATCCTTATTAAATTTGGCCTTTATATAAGTGCCTTATTAAAGATATAATAAAGTACTTTAAAGTTTATTATTAGTTTTACTTCATACCTTAAGACATTTTTTATTTATAATAAGGTTAATAATATAAGCTTACTACCAATTAGTATTAGTGTAGTATTAGTTTATATATCACGTAATAAATTAATAAATTAATAAATTAATAAATTAATAAATTAATAAATTAAATAATATATAATTAAAAAATCTATGTATTTTCTAAGAAAGTATAAAGAGAGTTAAATTATATATTACGAAACCTTACTAAATGTACTTTAAACTTATTTTAGCTAGGCTCTAACCCTTGACTTTAACTCGTACCCCCTTTTCTAGCCTAAAGTATACTTATATAAAGACTTATAGACTAATAAATCACCTTAAGTAAAAAAAACCCTTATAAAGCCACTCAAATAAATTAAAGTATAAGAAGATAGTACTAATATTATAATTACCTTAATAGTAATAAGAGGATAAACTAACGCTTAAGAATAAGCTTTTTTAAGAGAAGAGGATAATATAATAATTAAGATCACTTAAAGCTTTATTTCTAATATACTAACTTAACTAAACTCTACGAATATTAAATAAGCCCCTTTATATGTAAAACTATTTTTTCTTTACTCCCCCCCGCCCCCAATTATAAATTTTAAGAGGCTCTTACTATCTTTATATATTATGTATTAATATGTGAGGCCGCTGTCACGCGTGACTGCTGTCTTTACAGGGCAAGCGTCACAGCTGCTATTGAGAGGTAAGGAAAGCTTTAGCAATCGAACTGGTCAGGAGGATATACGAAGCTACTACAGTACTCTGGCTCCAGCTCGTGTATTAAAGAGTGAAGGACTAAAAAAGCAATGATTGGTTGGTGTAGTAGGTAAAGGAGGGAGCTCCCAGAGAGCTGAGATGAGGTGCCGAACCGAGGCATCTCCATTCTATTTGTCAACCAGTACGGAGGTCGCGGCAAAAAGTCATGGGTGCGCCACCACCTTGGCGCCTTGGCATGCCAGCGCATCGCGGGGCATCTTTGAAATGATGAGGAATGTAAATATCCCACTTTTAGTACTTAATTTTGAAGCTTAATTCATTAATTTACATCACTAAAATGACTTCGAATGTACGCCAAAGCCATTATAATATTAGTACACGACTTCAAGCTCTTGCTCTTCTTGAAATTGGAGTTCTAGTAGCTCTAATTAACGAAATTACTTCTATTTCTCCTACTTTAATTTATCGGCTTCGGAAGGTTGCGATTTCAAGAGGTTACGAGCCAAAGGAAGACCGAAAGCTTTTGATTATATATATAAAGGATGGAGATCGATTAGGAAGACCTATTAAAGCTACAAAAAAGATATAATAAGAAGTCGAAAGGATTCTTACAAAGAACTCTACTACACGAACACTTTCTACTCAAGCAATTGCCAATATCCTCGCTAAGAAGAATCCTATGTTTAAAGTCTCGGCACGTATTGTTTAGTCGATTCTCGTAAAGCTAAGTTACGGAACCTTCAAACTAAGTTATAAACTAGGTCTCACACTTGCGGCAAAAGCCATTCGTCTTCAGTAGTGTCGAGACCACGCGAATTAGACTCTTGAAGATTAGAAACGCGTCATTTAGTCAAACGAAACTTTTATAACAATAAGAGGTCAACGAGGTCGAATTAGAGTCTAGTGAAAGAGACACGAAACCTATTATCCTTACGTTATTCGTCGACGCTAGAAGGGATATAAGCAATTTATGTTTTGGGGTTGTTTTTCGTATAATAAGAAGGGGCCATGTCATATATAAAAGGATAAGACGAAAGCGGAGAGAAAGGAGGCTAATCGTTGGCTTAAAGAACAGAATAAGCTCCTTGAGCCGGAGTGTAAGGTTAATTAGGAGCTTGAGACTATAATGCGGCGAACACGACTCTCTCGGAGAATGCCAGGGAAAAAACTAACGTGGAAGTGGGGGAAAGCAACTAGTAAACTTGTTCGAGAGTCCAAGGGAGGCATCGATTAGTATCGATATCAAAAGCTTATTCTTTAAGAAAAGCTCTTACCTTTTATAAAGAAGTGTAAGAAAGATCGACCTAATACACTCGTTTAGGAAAACAATACTTCTCCACACGCTCATTTATATTAACACCGAGTATATAACTTATAGGAGATAACTCGTATGATTTAGCCAGCGAATTCTCCTAATTTAAAATTAAACCCTTATAGTTTTAGATAAAGAAAGAAACAACAAAATATAGAGCTATAATAAATCAAAAGTAAATAAAGTAAGATTAATTAGATTATTAAAAGAAGTTATCTCAAGAGTGTATTCAACGATAAATTAAGAGAATTCTAAGGCATATACAAGAAGTAATTGCTTTAAAAGGGGGAAATAAGTATGTAAAAGAGTCAAGTAACAGGCAACGAAATCTAGATAAAGTACAATAAATTAAGAATATTAAAAATCATTAGATTCTAATAGAAATTAAGTGAAGAGGAGTGCCAAGAGTCACTGAACTCTAGGGGCTTAGCATCGCCAAGGTAGTGGCGCACCCATGACTTTTTGCCGCGACCTCCGTAAGTGGCCCAAAGTTACCCCGATTGCCTCACCCTATCCACTCCCTTTCGAAAACTCCATTATTCTCAAGTCCAATTCCTGGTTCAAAGCCTGTGTCTACACTTTCCCTAGGTATTTCTCCTCTAAAACAGTATTTTCCACTCACCATCATAATAACGCCCACCCTTTGGAGCAACACAAATGGCACGCCTTCCATATCCAAACTATACGTATAACTCTCGCCCAACCATAAACGCCATCAAACTCCTCGCTTATGCCCCAACATTAGCGGACCACTGGACCGCCGTCGGCACTGCACATTTTCGCTCCCTCGCCCTATCCAAAATGCTCAGAGAACTGGCTACATTATACTTATCGGCTAGATTCCAGTCGAGTTATGAATGGGACCATCATATCCAACTAAGTGCGCGAGCGGGAGTCACGGAGGCGCAGAGGGAAATACTTCGAGATGTTGCCGTTAAGGATGCGAATTTCTTTGCTAATGGCGGAAGAGAAGGAGAGTTTGAGGAGCGTGAGATGGCGATGCTGACATTTTTGGAGGCAATCATAAGGGGGCCAGAGGTGAGTGATAGGCTGTGGGAGGAGACGACGAAGTATTTTAGTGAGAGGGAGATTGTGGAATTATTCAGTTTGCAAGTAAGTAGAATTCGGGGGTGTTGAGAAGAGAATATGGACGATGGCTAACACGAGAGTGCAGGGGTTTTATTATATGATTTCGAGGTTGGGGACTGTTTTGAAAGTCGATATGGATGAGTTTGCTGTTGCTAAGGCGAGACTGTAGTATGTAGGAGGGGTGGTTAATGAACCCAAGGTTGGTCAAGAAGGGACCATGGGAAAGGTTCATGAGAGTGAAATTCTAAGCCAGACGGGGCGCAGGCGAATGTCTTCGACAACATCAGCTGGTGGAGCATCCCGTCAAGTAATCGCGTCGACAACTGGGATTCGCAACTGAAGCTGGAGTAATGCAATGCCTCAGGTAGTAATATATCGCAGATCTTTCGAGACTATACGGCCGTAGGTATATCTCAGCAGGGGGCTGAAGGAGGTTGGGATCAGGCGGTGGACAAGTTTGCTCTAGCACTTACGGAGGAACAAGTTCTGCGTAACACGAGGGGTTTTGATTCATAAACTTGGCGGGGGCAAGGGCGACGTCGTCGGTCGTCGCAGCTATTGTCAGGACACTCGTCCTTGTTATTGTGATCAGTGTGACCATTCCGTCATCCACTTCAATGCTGATACATCCAAACTTCAGTACTTCCATATGAAATCAGCGAGCTCTTTCCAGAGCAGAATTTCATTATAGCTCGACAAGCCAAGTGAGGAGAAGAGAGATGAGGGAGAAACTTCGACATCTGTGCATCTCTCTGGTGCCTTCAGGTCACGAGGCACTGGTCGTTGCAGGAGGCTGAGAAAGACGAGTATCATGCGGATGTTGTTGTCGTGGAGTAGAGATGCAAAGGTAAGGAGCAGAGATGCGAGGTCAGATTATTAGTGTTGCCAAGATACTAGCACTATTAGATTTATAGTACTATCAAATCATGAGTACTTTTAATTTGTCAGTACTATCAAGTTATTAGTACTGCCAAATCGTTAGTACTAGTAAGCAAATTGGTGCAAACAAGTTCTTGGTGCAAGTGGTAGGGCCCTCAGTATCTAGATGGCTACACTACCTAAACCCGCTGAGGGTGACCGGCGAGGGCGTATTCCAGCTTGGGCGGTTGATCTCAGATTGACTATGTCATTGCGGATCCAGCAGTCTGCACGTGTGACTATCCTTTATGCCTTGTTGATTCTGTGCCATGCTCAATGTGAAGCTGTAAAGCATTCCTAAATATGCACTGCGGGCTCAGCTCCCAGGATGAAGCGGATTCCATGAAAGAATATCATTTCGTGTTTCAAGCCGCGCCTCTCAGTCCATCAACTTTTCACACCCTCCTACATCCTCCTTCCCCAAGACCATCCCTCAAACACTCCCCACAACCTCAGCAGGAACCAACACCACCTTCGAATTCGTATAATTCTGGACATCCTCCCTAATCGCCTTTCTCTCTGGGCCCTCAGAAGCATTCTTGAACCCCTCGAAGGATGAGAAGTTCAAGTAGCAGATGCATACGTATGGTCCTTCGGCGGGTTTGCTAACCGTGTAGTTTGTGAGGCCGTAGGATTTCCAGGATTTGAGGAGCATGGGCATGTGCGAGGAGAGGTAGTCTGTGGATGGGGGTTTTAGTGGGGGCTGGAATGGGGGCACGGGGAAGGGGAAGGGGAGACGGACATGACATGTCGAAGTGTATATCGGAGCCGGAGGGGTAGAGAATTGTTACGGTTGCGCAGGACATTTCGATTATAGTGAGGGGAAGCTGCGTTGTTTTAAGTTTTGTTATGTTTCGTTATAGATATTTTTTCAAGGGAAGGGAGGAATTTATAAGGGTGTCGAAGTACACCACAATACCCCTCAACTAAGCAACTGGAAATGGAAAATGGAAAGCTGAAGGTCTTGGGTATATTCACCACCGCTATGCCGAGGTCTTTAGCTGTCCCACGCCCTAACGACACCAAAAACTTGTTGTCCCGCTTACATTCGATCGGAGTCTAAACTCACCAACTCTTACACAACTATCCTATGTTCAGCTCGTGATACCAAAAACTTATCATCCCGCTTATATTCAGTCGGAGTCTAAACCCACCGATTCCTGCGCAATTATCCCACGCCCAGCCAGCAATACCAAAGGCTCTGGTATTCCGCCTATTCGGTCGGAGTTTAAACCCACCGACTCCTGCACAATTGTCTTACGCCTAGCTAGCGATAATTGCGAGGGCTCATGGCTTCGCCCGTTCCGCTTACTTTCTTAAAGTAAGCGGAACGGGCGTAGCTTTGTCGTCCCGCCCACACTGGGTCGGAGTCTAAACCCACCGACTTCTGCGCAATTGTCTCACGCCTTACTAGCGATACTAAAAACCTGTCGTTCCGATTTTGAATTTAAGAAAACCCCATGGGTCACTTAAACCTCTGAGCTGCCTCTTATCGTTGAAAGAGCTGCATTGCTGAACACCCCTTGTCTCTGGCTCCAAATGCACGATATATTTGTATATTCTCGTCATGCTACTTCCTATCCCCAAGCTTCAGGACTATGGCATGAGGGCTGAACATGGATTCCTCCCTCCGGTGTTGCCCTTGGAAGTTCTTTCAGATTTGTATTTCTCACCGTGGGAGGCTGTAATGCCTAACCTACCACGACTGATTGAGAGGAAACAAATCCGTGGAATCGTCGATGAAATGCCGATCCTGTCAATTTCAAAGCTACTGACCGAGTCGGAATGGCAGAGGGCGTACACCGTCTTGTGCTTCATAGCGCATGGCTACATCTGGGGTGACAGTCCTGCAAGCGAACGGCTTCCGAGTTCTATCTCAATCCCGTTGCTTGAGATTTGTGCTCATCTTGGAACACCTCCAATTATCACGTATGCGGCTTTATGTCTTTGGAATTTCCGCCCACTGCAGGGTGAATGTCTGGACAATCCCGACAATCTCGTTGCGCTCCACACATTTACTGGTACAGTAGATGAGTCCTGGTTCCATATCATGTCGGTTGCAGTCGAAGCAAGAGGCGCTCCTTTGGTTCCAATCCTATTAAAGGCTATTGAATCGGTTAGGCGACAAGATGCTATCGCCCTCACTGAAGATTTGAACAAGGCGGCTTCCACCCTGTCCGAGCTGAGCCCGCTTCTCCAACGGATACACGAACGTCTCAGCCCGAAGGTGCTTTACAACGATGTTCGGCCATTTATAGCTGGGAGCAGGAATCTGCCTAGGGGACTATTCTACGATGACGGTTCCGGGAACAAGGAGCATTACAAATATGGCGGAGCTAGCGCAGCACAGAGCTCCTTATTTCAATTCTGCGATATTGTCCTCGGCATTCACCACGGCCACAATGGCGACGAGGCAAAGGAGTTCGTCAAAGATATTCGGAACTACATGCCTGGGAGCCATAGAAAGTTTCTAGAAGATGTGTCCTTGGTAGCGAACATCAGGTCCTTCCAGAAGGAGCATGAGGCAGATCCTGCTCTTGCAGCGGCGTACACGAGGTGCTTAGAGATGCTCAGGGCCTTTCGTGATAAGCATATAGGTATTGTGAGCAGGTATATTGTCATACCTTCCAAGGCTGCTGCAAGAAAAGCAGCCGAAAACATTGTGGGTGGAAATGGTCCTGAGGATGCTGATATTAGTGGCACAGCTGGCATGCAGGTGATTCCATTTTTAAAGCAAATGAGAGACGATACAAAGGTATAAGATATTGATTAAACTTGGCTTGGAGACTTATTGTCTACCGTATTTTTTCTATTGTATTTATGATTTTTTGAAGATTTTTTCCGCTTTCGTTCGTTGTTTTTCTTGGATCCGGCTAGAACCAGTTTAACGAATTCGATCATGACTTTACCTTGATTACTTTAATCATATCGTGTTCATCTTGAATCTTTTCCTCCCTGGTCATCTTTCATGGTAATAATTAATCATTGGTGATTCTTGCTTAGTACAGTCCCCTTACACATCTATATAAGCGGGATAATAAGTTTTTAGTATCACTAGTAAAGTATGAGATAATTATAGAGGAGTTAGTGGATTTAAACTCCAACCGAATTAATATAATCCCTAATATATTCATAAATTAAGGAATAAATCCACCCTTACCTTAACCTGCTACCTCTTTTAATACAAATCTTATTGGTTATCTATTAAGGGGCGGTCGTGCCTGCCTGCTTAGTCGCGCCATGCCTTTGCCTCGTAAAGGCACGCATCTTTAAGAAACTTGCCTTTATAAGTATCGGATAATTTAACGAAACCTCTTTGCTTTTTGTCTTAATTATATTGCAACACCTTAAAACTTTTCTTTTAAAACGGCACGGCAAAGAGGTAATCGATTAATACTCGGTATATTAAGCTAAAAGCCTCCTTATTAAAGTTTTGCGATAAACTCAAGGCAAGGCGCCTGATTAAGTATTTAATTAATTCCCTTTTTTATATGATCATTAAGAAGAAGAATACTAAGTGGGATTAAAATGCGCCGAGAGTCGAAGGAAAAAAGTAATAGCGCGTCGGCTCGGGCGCTAAGCTCATTTTTATAAAACTCGAGTAAGCATTTATTTATTTAAGTATTTTAGTTCTTTTTAAAATATATTATAATACTCTTTAATGAGTGTCTTTAACGTTTAGAAATCGTAATCTTTACTTAATAGCCTCTCGTAAAAATAATTTAAGGTATCGTTCTTAAGTATTATAAAAAAACATATATTTATATAATCCTTAGTTGATTTTTTAACTCTTTAACAGTTCTGAAGGAAAATTTAATAATATGTTTTTAAAGAACTTTATTATTATTATTATTATTATTATTATTATTATTATTATTATTATTATTATTATTATTATTATTATTATTATTATTATTATTATTATTATTATTATTATTATTATTATTATTATTATTATTATTATTATTATTATTATTATTATTCTTCTTCTTCTTCTTCTTCTTCTTCTTCTTCTTCTTCTTCTTCTTCTTATTTAGATTAGAAGAAAATGAAAAATAAGAAGTTATATATAAAAAGATAGGTAGTGGCCTCTACTAGCGGCTAACTACTCCGCTTTATCTCTCTTAGAATTCACTTTTAAACTAAATGCATAAAAATTAGACTTACTAGTAAATCGCCGAGGTAACTTCGGCTATTACTACTTTTTTACTTTTACTACTAAGAATAGAAGTACTTGAGAGAGGAGATATTATAATAGTACGTACTTTAGTATTACTCAGCTTACGTGACTTATTCCTTAATAGATAAGTAAAGAAGGAAAGAGGTAATCTTCCCTCCTTAGCAATTAGCTTCTGTATTAATTAGTATTAGTAGCTTCTCTTTAGTAATTCTCCAGCTATTCTATTGTGCCGCACTCACCTCAGCGTGCTAGTGATTATTACACCTAACGATGACAAAGAAGTTGTCTTTGTGACTATTTGCTATTTCGTCATTATGCCGTGGCGGGGTAATCTCCTCTGGTCAACTGCAACAGGGAAAGGCGTGTGGTCTTATTTCCAGTCTCGTTGCTTTATGCCTCACTAATACCGAGAGACATATTCCTCGATCAAGCACTCTTCTAGATGCCCTGCTCGACCCACTGGATTGTTTTTGACTTCTGCCGACTGCCCCATAATATCGCCGTCCATTGTATTCATGGGCAGCATGGGAGTCGATATTACGCCCCTGTGGTAGTCTAAGTATCGGTTTTTATTGAAAAACAATGCCTTCCAGAACTCACGGCGCAATGCAATTGACCCTCATTCCTCTTGTTCCCACTTCTTTAGCCACAGTGCTCGTCAAGCCAATCACTCCATGTTTGCTGGCCGCATAACTCCCCGCAGTCGGCCTCCCTTGCAATCCCGCGACACTGCTTGCGATCACAATGGCACCACCAGACCAGAAGTTGCCATTTTTCACCTGGGCACGTAAACAATGCATCATTCCGGTCAGGTTAACATCCATCTCGAAAGCCCAATCTTCATCTGTCTCATTCTCCAGACAGTTTACTCCAATTGCTGCACCCGAAAGTGAGCCCAGTTTATAGACAGTCTATCTCAGAGATCTAAGCATCGACTTCAGAGCGGTAGTAGACGTCTACTCTTTCAGTATAAATTTAGGTGGCTGACTGGATAGGAGGAACGGATAGAGGAGCCGGCTATAGCAAGCAGATCCGAATTGATATCGCACAAAGAGAGGAGGTCTTCACAGAGGAATATCTTCCAGCCAAGCTTAGTTCCAAAGTCTACCAACTCGAGGAGGGTTTCTGGCCACTGGTTCAGTCCATACCAGTAAATCCTCTAGCTTGTCAAAAGATTTGACTAGGACCATACGAAACGTACTCTTTAATACTCTGTAGTTTAAGCCCCCCCCCCACTATTCGGGCCACCTCGCTTAGCACACTACTACTTTTATTAACTCAACTTCAATAATTAATAATTATATTATTCCTTTATCGATTTCTCTAATTTTTTACATTTAAACTAAGAAGATTATAAAGTCAAAATATACTAGGTACGACGTGCTCTAAGTTATTAATATAGTCAAAAATAGCAAGTTTAAACGTTACGCTTTAATTAAGTGAGGTATTCTAAGGTTTACTCTTTAACGTCGAATTTATAACCTAAACACTTATTAAGAAGCTACTAGTCACTTGTAAAGGTTACCCCCGGTGTTAGAAGACCGTCTTACGTACTAGATTTTAACTCAAGAGGCATTAGGGTTTATTATTACTTATATACAAGTGCGGCTTTTTAGGACTCGGCTTTGTGTACTTTAAGGGGACCCCTCTCTACTTAGAAAACGATAGGTATAACGGTTTTTTAAGTGAAATCCGATTCTTAGTACTAAGAAGTAATATTTTATTAATTCTATGTTACGACCTACGATGCGCCTCGTATTCTAACCGACACGGGCTCGTAGCATCGCTGGCTATGCGACGGCGCTAAGCCTAATATGGAAGACTAGGTGGCGGGCCTGCGACATGTTAATGTGAATGGCACTCGACTACGCTAGGCCCTATTAAGAGGGTCCTTTATATATTTATACTCGAGCCCTCCCTTACGGAGAGCTCTCCTTTTCTCCTTGTCTTTTCTTCTCGATTCTGAGCGTAGTATTAGGCCTAAATACAAAACTAGAGTCTACTCGCTGTATCAACCTCTTGCCAGCCGTAACATTCTATATATATTAATAACGTAACTACTAAAGTTATTAAGCCTTAGTTTCAGAAATTAGAGATTCTAGTAATTAAGGTAATTTTACTTAAAAATCGATAGAATATAAACAAAGCAGGAATTATAAGAGGCTTTAAAGTTAATAAATTAGTTATTAGTTATATATAACGACGTTTTATTTAATAGAAATAGCCTAGTTCTCGGAATTAGACCTCGTTTATAAAATGTATTTTTATAATTAGTAAGAAAACTACTTTACTTGTGATATATAAGGGGAAATCTGTTTAATAATAATAGTTTCTAACAGATCTTAATTAATTCAAGTTATAGCAAATTATAATAATAAAGAATAAGTAAATACATAATACTATTATATTAGAATAACTAAAAAAGATCTTTATCTTATAAATACAACTACGTGATTAAAAACCCTGATTACTAGTTTTAAACAGCTATAAAAGTTATAAGACTACGGAATTATTATAAAGGTACTTAGAATATAATATATCTGTGTTGTTTTTACTTATATATACATCGTATATCTTATAACCTTTAGATTTATTGATTTTCTCTCTTCTTAAAGTAGCCTATTAAAAACACTTTAACCTTTTAGTATTAATAACTGATTCTACTCTAATTAATAAGCGTAACTTCTTAATATACTATTATAAGACACAACAAGAGAGCTTAATAGGTATAAATATTAAAGCTAGTTAGAGAGCTAGTGGCTTATAGTCGGTGGCTATAGTAAAACCACTTATAAGCCAATTACTATTAGAGAATAGTAATTAGGAGCTAGAAACTAGTGCCCCTAAGGACCTTTAAACTATTAAGGAAGTAAAGGAATCATTAATTATATAGTCTACTTTAAAGGCTAGTAAAGAACTCTAGTTATAACTTAATACTTTGTTTAAATCATTATATAACAATTTTCTAATACGCCGATTACTTTTTAATAAGGCTATTAAAGCTTTTAATTAAAAGGACTTTATATTAGGACAAGTAGAGTTAAAGATATAGCAATAAAAAGCTAAATTAAATTAATTATAGCCACGAAAAAAAAGGAAAGTATAAACTAGTCTAAATTCTAAGTTTGCGGATATTTAGGCTATTTATAAAGCCCAAATTGTAACTAGAGATTAAGAAATTATACTTATTAATTCAGATTCAGGAAGAGATTCTAATACGACAAAAGATTACATAAAAATTAAAGTATTATAAAGTTATTAAGTGTTATTTAAAAAGTGAGGGGAAAATGCGGGGTGGCCTGAATGGGGGGGGGGGGGGGGGGGGGGACTTACTAACTACTTCATTCCGATAACACCTCCCTTAGCAAAGAACCCGAAGCCGAGAGTTATCCTCCTGGGCCTTGTGACCTTCGGTCCCGACATTGCATCTCTCTCCTATTTCGCTTCGCCAAACCCCCTTGTGAAACGCGGAGAAGGACCAGTGAGGGTAGGCGAGTTTCGATATCGAGACGGGCCCTTACAACTCTTAGTAATTAAAGCCGCGATCTGGAAGGGTTCTGCCCCGGGTCAAAGTCATGGGAACAATTCCTTCAACTGGTTTCAATTCTCGTCCTTGAAACAATGAAGACGAATCCTCAATAATTATTCTCGCGGGAAGAACAAGGTGTACAACTCCTCGGGGCTGACTTTAGGTGAGCATGTGGCTAACGTCCCGCAATTGCGGAGAAAATCTAAAACCACATCAGATTCATCTTGGAGTTGAGGCTGAAAAACCTGCGCGATGTCTTACTACGTAACTAGGTTACGTCAATTGCTGCGGTTCAAACAAAGAAGATCTATCTTGTCCCCAATAAAGTTACCTAAACCAGATGTCCTTTCTCCTTCAGCATTACTGGGCTATTGTCGTGGTGGTTTGTGCCTCGCGTCCGCCGTGTTTTCGCTGCCGAGAATGATCCACCCATGCGCAGCAAGAGCGTGTTTTGTCTTTTTCTAGAAGGCCTTCTGCCTTTTATCCCTGCTAATAATAAGCTTCAGGATAAGCTTAGAATGGCTACTTCTGGCGATATTTTCATCCCGAGTGGTCTTTCCCTCATTTGCCTTCATCAATTATGGGACATCACCGGTTCGGCCCCACGTCAGCAGAACTTACGTCCTCAAGAAACAAGCTTCAATAGAATAACCCACCTAGTTTTAGAAGATCGGGCAGGTTAAAAGCATCATTTTCATAGGTCAAAAACCCTTGACTGAGGCTGTTTTCAATACCCTCAGGGGACCATATTTTTATGCCAACTACCAACTAGAATGGGCATCACAACCTCTGAGAATAGCATCAGCATAGGACTCGGCTTGACCTGTACAAAGTATTAAAGGAAGAGAAAGTCCTGATAGGAAATTTTCTCTTCACCCTCACCATCATCTTCATTCAGTCAAACAGTCTTTCATTCTCAGCTCTCAGCTTCATTATCTCTGTCTTCAATCATCATCTTGAATAATATTCATACTTTTAACCCTCCTTTTCCAAGCAACCCATCAAACAGCACTTACAAAACCACATTTCCTCAACCAACAACCTTCAAAATGCACTCATTCACTGCCACCATTTTCGCAGCCTCGGTCCTTTTCTCTGCCGCTTCAGCCAGCCCTATTTTTGCCCGCCAGGTTTGCGGAGCTGCCCCTGGAGGAGCCACTGCCCAGACTCCCCTCTCTCAGCCATCTGGCATCAGTGAGTTTTCCTCTCCCTTCCACAGCAGTCACGACTAATAGGCTTCAGACACTGCCGCCGACTGTGCAACCCAATGCAAGGCCAACCCAAGCTGCCAGTCCTTCCTCTTTGGACTTAGCGGAGGCGCCGACAAGTGCATGCTCTTCTCCGTAGCAGCATCCTCCGTTCCCGCCCAAACCGGCCTCGTCGCCTACGACATCAGTTGTTCCAGCATCCCCTCGGTTGTCCCAACCTCCTCCAATCCCAGTGGACTCGCCACCTCCAACTCTGGAGCTGCAGGAGGAGCAGCTGGAAACAACGGCGCTCAACCTCATCGCAGACAACAGCAGGGAGGAGCCGCAGGTGGCAACACCGGAGCCAACAACAACGGCGGCGCAGCAGCCAACAATGGAGGAGCTAGCACCACCACCAACAACAACAACAACGGTGGAGCCGCAACTGCCAACCAAGGCACACATGCTAACCCCGTGAACGCCGTCCCAGCCGGAAACCCCAACCCTATCTCCACTCCCTCAGCTGGCAACTTGGCTGCTTGTCTCGCCGCTTGCCAGGGTAACTCGGCTTGTGTTGCCTACACTTTCGTTTCTGGCACTTGCAAGCTTTTCGGGTAAAGACTTATTCCGTATCTTTGAAGTGGGGGATATTTATGACTTGAAGTCATTCTCTCCATTTGAAATGGATGATTGCCTTCTTTATCATAACTCATGGGATGGGATGAGATGGGATGAACCCGGGATGTGAAAAGGAATAGGTGGATTGTCTGGTTTTTTTGGGGGGGGGGTTTAAGGGTGGGTTTGGGTTTTGCATGCAATGTATCTGTCGCTATCATAGTATGTCTGTTGCAACGTACGCTATAAACTACTATACACACACACACACACACACACAATTCATTAACACCTGGTGGCTAACCCGATAGGGCAACTATTACTAATATACAAGTATATTTCATAAAGTGAATTCTTAACTCCTTGAGCCCCCTATATCAGCTGTTTCTGGCTTCTGGCTTCTGGCTTCTCTCGTCTGACTTATCTTTACGGGTTCTCGTGCGTTAGTAATGTTAGCAGGCTAGCTTGAAGGCCATTCTCCAAGTGTTCAGCGTCCTATCCTTAGCAGCTGAAGCAGTGCCTCCTGTCTACGGCACGAGGTGGTTAGTGTTAGGTAGTTGGAAAGTAGTTAAGGGCGGTCAGTTTTGTTGGCTGTTTCCTTGCCAAGGGTCGTAAAACCCTGGTCTCGGTCTTGGGGACGGACTAGCCGGGTTTGTAAGTTAATCTTCAGATCGGAGTGATTCTTCAGGTAGTAACGCCGATTCACCGACTTTTGCCTTGGACCCCATCAAAAGAGGATGTTTCAAAATTGTAATATTTAAAACCTTTAGAACTCCACTATTCTTCCATCGATTTGCCTTTAAATTAGATTATTTTGAAGCTCTTGATCTAACGAATCGATTGTGTATCTACGAACAACGTGACGTTATGGCTCCGAATCTGCCAGCTTAGAAAGTAGCTAGAATTAATTAAATATTGATTAATAGAGTTAATGTTAATCTACGAACGTTGGTTAAAGAGTTCTAAGCAATATATAAGACGATATACCAGCGGAATCGGAAGCTAAAGAGCCAAATATCACCTTTAAATCGTTGTCGCTATGGCCCTCCACCTGTTATTACTAATAATATAACTAAATGTATAGTATCGTTACTTAAAAAAGAGCCTAATCTATATTAGGATGAGCTTGTATTATATTTATATAAGGCCTACGACGTCGATATGTTAATAAATCAAGTCTCTAAAGCTCTTCAAAAGCTTAAATACACTAAGAAAGTACTTAAAATATTTACGGCGTAAAGAAACGACGAATTAATTACAGCTTAGAGGCGAAAGATAATGTTTTAGGATACCCAGAAGATTTGTGTTATGGACGAATTTACTTATAATAAGAGAATAACAGATAGGCGTCGCAGATAGGCTCCTAGAAGTGCGCTAGCTGAAATATAACGTATATTAAAGCGATTAAGAAGGTGGTTAATTCTTCTAATGTACTTACTTCGTAGTTATTATTAACCGTTGATTTACTAAGACTTTATTACAACAAAGATCTTTAAAGAATAGCTAGAAAGGAGTATTTTACTAAAGTATATTAAGCAAGGAATCGAAATTATTATTATAAATAATGCCTTGATCTATATTTGTGTGAATAATAATATTCACGTAATCGGCGAATTACGTGAATACGGAGGACGGGCAAAAACAGGGGTTACAGGACATAAATAGGAGCACTCGACGCTAGCCGATACAGGACTAGCCCACGATAAGAGTCTCTTATATAAAGCTCTCATTGATACCTTAAAGTAGCTCTTTAAACTTAAACAAATATATACTTATAACTAAAGCTTTATATTATATATATCAAGTCTCATTACGATTAACTAAGTTGTTGTGACGACTATCGCTGTCCAGAGCCTCATTTCCACCGGCTCCACTTAGTACTACCTGATCGGGACGTACCGAGATTACTATAGTATTAGGTATATTAACCTCTTGTATATAAACTTATTCTTTCTTTACCTTCTTTCCTTTATAATTATAAATTCTAAGTTAATACTTAATATTGTTATATATCTCTTATATTAATATATAAAGCGTTAGTTATACGTGATTGCCGTCTTTCTAAGGCAAGCGTTATATTATTTATAACTCTTTTCTTTACGTTTAAGAAGATAGTAAATATCCATCGCCCCTTAATTCTCTTATAAGTAGTTACGACTTAAAAGCTTAAATATAAGAAAGGCCTATACCGAGCTTTATAACTTAACGAATAATAATATTAAAACCCTTACTAACAGCGAAGTTAATATCCACTTCGCCATTATTATCTTTATTCTTCTCCCTGACTTTTGCCTTTACACGACGAAGTCGAAACCCCCTCTTCGCCGGACTTCTTCTTTTAACTCGCTAAGTCAAGCCGAAAGTCGTTCCTCTTCTAGTAAAGCGACCCGTTATAAACGACGCCGATATATCGTTTGCCTCTTTTTTCGTCCCCCTACTTGACTCTCCTAATGTTAATACTCTTAAAGTTAATATTTTCACTAATACGCTAGGGAGTAATATAAAGCTTATAAGAATATATATAAAAGAAACGCTATAAGAAAGCCGACTTCGCATTTTAGAAGAGTAACTTATAAAGAGTCGCTTAAAAAACCAATAGTTAAAGCTATCGCTTTAATAATAACGACTTACGACTAACGAGCTTTTATTACGTAAATTCGCCTTAAGATTTATAACTTTTTAAGAAGAGGATACACTTTTTTATCCCTTAATTAAGAAAACTCTTGCCCCCGAGCTAAATAAAGGCAAAAGTAAGGCATAAAGTACTCTTAATCTTGGCGAACTATTAGATAACAATAATAAGAACGGCTACTAACCTCTTTACATTCTACGTCGTCGTTTCCCTTCTTTCTTTAGGATGTCTTAAATGTCTACGGCCTCACGAATCGAGAAGATCCCTAACTTAAATAATAAGCTTTCGAACGGTATTAGCTATAATCCACGTTTATAAGAAGTCTAAGTCTAGAACGCCTTACGCTAATACGACTAATACTTTGTCGACGACAACTACCGAAAGGACTAACTACTAGTATAAATAAAAGGAATAGCTCGCACGTTTTTAAAACCCTTCTTCTTATCCCTAACACTTAATAACGACGGAAATATTATAGATGCGCTCGACTTAGTTAACTAAGTAATTAAATTCTTAATTAACCTTTATAAGTAATAAATAGCGCGTAACCTTTACTTCGCGTTAAAGATAAAAGCCGTAAGATAAACCTTTTAGGATTTTTATTAATAGTTTAAAATTCTTATTAGTTAAGGCAGCGTAACTAATAACTTAATATTTAAAATAAACTTATAAAATAAGCTTTTATCCCGCTTATATAAGTAATTGTTTTATAAGTATTAAAAAGCTAGAACTTTAGAAAAGTATATAAAAGTAGTTTAAGTTAAAGACTAAGAATAAATTATAAAAAGTATTATCTACGTTAGTCGCTTTAGCCCCTTAGTAATAAGTATAAATTCCTATCCCTGATTTTAAGTTAATATCTCTTTAAGGACTACGGGAAAGTTACTTTAAGCTTTTATTACTTCTTTGTCTTAGTAACGAGAAACTAACTAACCCTTAAGTTAATAAATCTTCATACGAGCTAATATACCTTGTGCTTAAACGCCAGCGAATGCCCCTTAGTATTTCGCTTAACGGCCCCTTAGTCGTAGTTATACCTCTTGTATTAACGAGATAAAATTAAGCGCTAATAATAGTAATCTTATATCTAATAGCTAAGCTATAAATAACGATAACTTACTAGTAGAGGAACTTACTCTACAAGCAAAAGACTTAACCTAAAAAAAGGCTCCTTCTTAAATATAATACGAGATATATAATACCTTAACCTTACGAAACTTCTTAGCGAACTAATACTTATTACTCGTATTACTCTTTTTAAGAATAAACTCACGTATAAATTACTTACACTTCTTAATTCCGAAGTTAATAGTTATTGTTTTATTAATTACTTTTTTTAAAGTCTCTTTCTTTCTTTTTAAAACCTTTAATTCACCCACTGCCTTCACTTGTTCCCGTTAAAGGATTTAATAATTGAACTAGTCAAATTATTAACTATTACACTATATTAAATTTAATAGTCGACAAGCGTTTATAATTATTTACTTCTTTCTTAATTACTTACTTAGGAAACTATAAAGTAATTATTAGAAGATTATAACTAAAGTATTACGAAGTACTTTTAGATACCGCTAAACGACGGCTTATTTAGCTATTAGACTACCCCTTAATAATAAGTTATAATAAACTAATTAAGGTTTAAGACTTACGTATACATAAGATTTATTAACGTTACTAGCGCGACGCTAAGTGTAGAAACGCTAAGTTACGTGAATTTTAAAGCTATTATAATACTTAATTTGTAAAGTCGACTTCGATAGTCGACTCGCCCTTACCTTCCGCGCTAAGTATAAATACCTTAAAAACTCTATTAAAATTAGTAACCGCCGGAGTAAGGACTTATAAAATATTTAAACTTATTGTTTTCTTAGAGTTTACGATTTCGTGTTATAGTAATTATAATAGCTTATTATAAGACGGTTTTATAGTAAATTTTAGCCGGCGCGCTAAACTAAATTCCGATATAAACACTAATTCTCTTTTAATAACTTTAAAAACGACTATTACTATTAGTTTTATACTCGCTATTAATCCCCGAGAAGTAATAACTATATTGTCGCAAAATTAAGGTTATTAACTAAGAAAACCCCTAGTAAGTTCTAAAGTCGATAATATAATTAGACTAACGAATAATAATCGTTTAGAAATTTATATTAGCTTAATATTTATAAACGCTAAACTAAAGTATAAAACTTTATTAAGAATTCGAAGGGCTATCTTTAAGGTTATTAAGTTTAAGAATAAAAGCGCTATTAATAATTTATTCCCCCCTAAAATCGAGCCTACGGCGCTAGTAAAGAAAATTTACCCCCTTATCTCTTTAACACTTAATATTTCGTTCACTTTTTTTCTTCTTCTTATTTTAAGTATAAAACTTCTTATATATTTCTTACTTTCTTCTCTTATTATATCTTTTAATAAATACTTCGTTTCGAAGCATATAATAGCCTTTAGAAGTGGCCACGCTATTATTTTTATTAAAGAAGTTACGCTAATAATAAATTCTATATTAATCTTTAAGGGTTAGAAATACTTAGATCTGAGCCTTTTAAGTATATAATATCGCCCCTAGCTAATCCCCGATACTAGTACTACTATCGAACTTACCTTTATTACTAATTCTTTATATACTGTAAAGCTCTCGTATTAATAAGTATAATATATAATAAAGCTTAAAAAGTATACATACTTTACTACTAACGATTCCCTACTTTAACTAAGAAGTATATTAAATAACTAGCCTAGTTAATATATATAACCGCTTTTACGACTAAACTACATATATATCTTAACTAAACTAACTTAAATAAAAGTTACTAAGCTAAAGAGTAAAACCGCTAAGCTTTTATATCCTTAAGACTAAACTAACTTCCTTTAACTCGTTTTTTTCACACGTAAAATATATACTAAGGACTACACTAATTTACTTTAGAATATATAAATATAACTCTTTCTCGTATACGACTCGATTATAAAAGCTTCTTCTTCCCTGACTTTTTCTTCTTAATTACGAGATAAGTTACTAATTATAAAGCGACGTAAGAAAGCTCGTCGACGTTCAATCGTTGAAATCTTCTCGATTAGCGCCATAGCGTTTTATATATTAATAAAATAGAAGTTTAAAGATAAGATATTTATAATAACTCTTTAAGAAATTAATACTTTAATTAATTAAAGAAGCTAAGAGCGAGAGAAAGCCGCTACTATATTAGCCCTAATTATTAAACTTACTTATTACCGTTGATTAGCTATATAGTTTGTACTTTTTATTTAAGAGTTAAACGCTAAACTACTAATTCCCCTAAAATACGCTAATTAGACTCACGTATTCTCTAAGGCAGAAAGTGATATTCTTCCCCTCTATCGCTCGTACGATTACAAAATTAAACTAAAAGGAGAGGGTAAGAAAGTACTTAAGTATTCGCTATTATATAAGATATTAACTAAAGAACTTAAGGTTATTAAAAAATATGTTATAAATAAATAACTTAAACAAAGGATTTATTAAGTTATCTTAAGTATTATTCGTTACCTTTATTCTCTTCGTTAAAAAGCCAAATAGCTCCCTACGGTTATATGTTAATTTTTAAGTACTAAATTCCCTCACTCGGAAGAACCGATATCCCCTACCTCTAATTAATAAGACCTTAGCTTATATAGCTAACGCTCGTATCTTTATTAAATTAAATATTTATTAAGCTTTCTACTGAATTCGAATGAACTTAGTATTAAAGAAGTATATTACCTTTTGCACGAGATATAGCGTATATAAGTGTAAAGTTCTTTTATTTAGCTTGATTAATAGTCTTATTACTTATTAGTGCTATATAAACGATATTCTCTTCGATTACCTTAATAATTTTTATATAGCGTACTTAAACGGCATTCTTATATACTCTAAAAACCTTTTATAACACTAGCTTTATATTAAAAAGGTACTTTAACGTCTTAACGACGTTAGGCTATAAGCTAACCTAAAGAAGTATAAGTTTAAAGTAACACAAATCAAATACCTAAGATTTATTATATTAACTTTTAGCCTAAAAGTTAATTTTAAGAAAGTCTTTATTGTTTATAAATAAACTTACCTTAACTTTATTAAAGGTATATAATCTTTCATTAGTTTTTATAACTTTTATTAGAGATTTATTCGCGACTATAGTATTATAGCGAAACCTCTTATTTAATTAACTAAGAATAACGTTCTCTTCCGCTTTATTATAAAGTATAAAAACGCCTTTATTCTTTTAAAATATACTCTCACGTCTGCACTTTTCTTAAGACACTACTAATAAGATTTACTTTACCTCCTAAAAACGAATACTAGTAATAGTGTTATAATCGAAGTCCTTTCTTAATAACACGGCGATAATTAGTTCCCCGTTACTTTTTTTAAAGACTATATTACGGATACGTTCTCGTACTAACTCCTCAATACTAAAGCCTTAATACTAACGTGTTAACTTTAAGTTTCGTGTCGCGACGGTTACTCGTGGAAGTAAGTAATAATTATTAAGGCTAAGTTTATTTAGTTAAAGAAATATTATCAGCGACGCTAACGTGTAAAGTATATATATTTATTTCGAGTCAAATACTACTCAGTACTCGCTACGTTACTATACTAACAATTCAGGGACTTTAATTACTATCTTATCGTCCCTAATACGCTGTATCGTTAGAGTCGTAAGGTTCTCTAAGAATTCAGGGTTATTAAAGTATTACAAATTAATATTTAGTTTAAGATTTAGAGAAATTAAGTTATTGTCTTTACTAAAGGCCTCTTCTACTTTATTATTATCGTTATAAATAAAGTTATTCCTCTTATAAAAGAGCTTAAGCTTATTACTAGCGAAAGTTTATCGTAGCTAAGGGCTATTATCGCCGAGTTCCTTGAGTTTATAATAACCTTTATTAGTATAAGTTTTAGCGATCTTATAAAGACTTAGCTACTTAAAGTTAAGTGCTTAGTTTAAGGATATATTATTCTCTCGTATTAAGTCCTAGCAAAGGACTAAGTTTTTCTTTTTAAATAGTCTTTTTCGTATATCGTGTTTAAGATTAAAGGCTTCCTTACCTTCTTAACGACGCCGAGTCTTTCTAAAAATAGCCTCATCAATATGTTCTTATCTTATCTAAAACTATATAGCCTTAAGCTATAATAACTTCAATTAGTTACGAACCTCCTTAGTGAATAACGTTCTTTATATTAAGTTTCTTGTCTCAATAAGTAAGATCGCTTCCCTGTCGTACACTATATAAAATAATATATAACTAGTTAAACTATACACAGTAGTTTTATTAGTAAATAATACTACGGAAAAGTTATTAGTCTAACGTCCTTTCATTTTTAATAAAGCGTTCTTAATAAGTTTATAGCCTCGTTCGATTATTCCGTTAACTTTAGTATTATATACTAAGATCTTAATTTGCTTAACCTTTATTTTATTAAGTAGTTTTAGCACTTCCCTTATATTCTTAGCTCCTTTATTTATAACAAGTCTTTAAAATAACCTATAACGGCAAATAATATCTTCTTAAATAAAAGTAATAATATATTTAGCCTCTCTAATAAAGAGAGCTTTAGCTTTAGCCTATTTACTTATATCGTTTCTTACAATAATAAGGTAACCTTTTCCCCTATATAGTAACATATAAATAATATCTAATGCCCACTTTTCCATAAGTTTATTTAATACTATAAGGTAAAGAGGCTCCTTAAGACGCTTCGTTAATCAGAGTTAATAATTCTTATATATTCAGACGTATTTTATATAGTTAATAAATAGTCCCTTTTAAAAGTACTACGTGGCGATACGGTAGTAAGTGCTTTCTTTCCCTTTATGATTAAAATTATTATAGTAGCTTCGAAGTATAATTTTCTTCTCTTTATTAGTATTAATAATAAGCTTAATAATAGAACCTTTTATAAAGAGCCTCCAAATCCGGCGACTATATATATTATAATTTAAGGCTTCTCGTTTAAAAACACGGAACTACTTTTTAGTTATATTTTTAAGAGTCTTAAGTGTCGTTAAGTATCAAGCAATTTGTTAGTATTTTTCGCTATATTTATTAGTTAAGATAAGTAACTTTTCTTCGTTAAAGCTTAAACCATTAAAGGAGTTAAGTTCCCTTTTATCTCTTAAGTATTACACTTTTACTTTTATATTTAATAAGATATCGTTTCGTTTACGTAATTTAAGGTCTATTATTACTTCTTTAGATTTTAAATTAGTAAGTTCTTTGGCGTTAGATACTTTTATAAGGCAGATCTTATAAGCTCTTAACTCGGAAAGTATTTAATCCTCGTTTATATTACTCTCTTCTAGCGTGTCGTTAGTATACCTTAACCTCCTAGAGAGTTAATCGGCAACGACGTATATTAAGCCTTTAATATGCCAAACTTCG
The DNA here is from genome assembly GCA_020726505.1 of Leptodontidium sp. MPI-SDFR-AT-0119. NCBI lineage: Eukaryota > Fungi > Ascomycota > Leotiomycetes > Helotiales > Leptodontidiaceae > Leptodontidium > Leptodontidium sp. MPI-SDFR-AT-0119. The sequence continues at coordinate 2,167,204 of JAHLEZ010000015.1, forward strand.
AAATTAAACAGGCGTATTTAAGTAAGCTATTTAATAAGTAAGGCGCTAAGATAATCGTGGGCGGCTTTATTTAATTAAGTAACTAAGGTACTAGCGTTTATTTTAATAATAAAGTACACGCTAACGAGCCAAATCTTAAGCTTCTTTAAAATATAAAATATACCTTTATATTCTCGCTTAGTGGCATTATACTTAGCTTTAGTCTTACTTTAAAAACCACTCTCGTATCTCGCAGGTCGTATTTTATTCGTTAAAGGGTCTCTTTAGCCAAGGAAACCTCCTTAACCTATACTACTTAAGTTAATACTAATAACTATTTCTTTAATACCCTCGTTATAATCGATCTGATATAAAACTAAAAATAAGTATAACGTATCTTTAAGAGTTTATATTACTTTATCGTGAATCTTTAAGTCTTAGAAGAATTTGACTCCTTTTTTAAATAATACGTATAATAGCTTAGCGATTAGTTAAAAGTTTTTAATTCAAATTCGAAAGTAAATAATAAGGCCTAAGAATATCTTGACTTTTATTAGGTTACTTAGTAAGTTTTAGTTCTTAATCTTAACTAAGTATCTTACTAAAGGTTTTCTCCCCTTAGAGTTATAAGCGTATCTTATAATATCTATATTATTTAAACAAAACTAAGACTTTAGTTTAATAGTAACGCTTATTTTCTTTAAACGTTTTAGCGTCTTATTAAGGTTCTAAATGTGCTTTAAAATAAATCTTCGGATTCCGGGACGAGCTTCTTCTTAGTTATAATCTGTGTATAGTTCTTTAACCCTTATATTATTTAAGAATAGTATAGTTACGCTAGGAATTAATAACTTTAGTATATAAGTAATCGTTTTAATAAACTAAGTAATAAAGTTTATAATACCTTAAGGGAGAGTTATATTCTTAACTAAGCCTACGTTCAGAATATAAAAGGCAATTATATCTCGGCTAAACTTATAGAAAATTTGTTAATTATAACCGGAGTATAAGTTAACGAGGCTAGCGACGTAATAACCGGCGAATTCTTTAGAGAACTCATTTATTAAAGGTAAAAGATTAATATCCTTTCGTGTAATAGTATTTAATATAATAACTAAGTTAATAAGTTTATATTTTCTAGATTTCTTCTTTTTTATTAAAAACTAAGTATTTTAGTATAAGCCTTTAGAAAGCTTAAGAACACCCTTATTAAGACGCTCTTATACTATCTTCGTAACTTCCGGGACTAAAGCTCGTAATAATAGAAAGTTAGGGGCTTACTAAGCTTTGTGCTTAATAGTCTTAATAACGACTAAGGGAGAGACAATTTCGTGGAATTTATTATATTTAGCCTAGTTAAACATTATAGTTTCTTCTTTATTAATTATTATTTTATTAAAGAGAGCTCTCTCTTTAAGTTATAATAGCCTCCTGACGTCAAGTTTAGTTAGTCTTTTTAACGTAAGTCGGGAGTTACGAGGTATATTAATAAAGCGTGATAATAATAAATCTTAATATTTCCCTAATTATTCTTACTTAATTTCTTTATCTTTTAATCTCTTATATTAATTATCTCTCTTTCCCGGGGAGTCGCCTATAAAGTCGGCTTTATTAATTAACTGGAATTTCTTAGCTTTCGATTTGTACATAGTATTAATCTAAGTAGTAGTATTCTAAGTACTCTAAAAGAGGTTCTTAATTAGGAGATCGTTATAATTCTTTGTCTATTCGAAGGTAAGCGTGACTTTAGTTAAAGAACTAGCTTTAAAAGCTTTAAAAAGAATAGTTTCGTAATTGACTTCTTCTTCGGGAATATATTTAAGATTGTTTTTTATTAAAAATTATTAAGTACTAATTTCGAGATACAAAACTCTCTTTTTAAGTACTTAATAAGAATAATATCGCTTTTATTATTATTACTTAATATTACTTTGTCCCCCTTTTTATAAAGCTTACCCCTAAGCTTTAATAGCTAAAGGTTATATTATAAGGGGTTAATTAAGTATTCTAAGGCATTAATAATAGCGCTTAATATATAATTAGTTACTTTTTTCTCGAGAAGTTTTCTTTTTCGTAATTATCTTTAGAATCCGTTTATTTTAAAAAGATTATACTTATTCCGTTTTTTTTAATTGTCTTTAAAGCTATAGTTTGGCTTTTAATAATAAGGAGCTCCAGGAGAGTAGCTACTTTAAGTATTATGTAACTAACTTTAACTCCTGTGTTAAGGGTAACTTTAATATTAATAACCTTAGTTCGGCTAGGCATAATAATAATAACCTTTAGTACTAACGAGAAGTATAAGTTTCCTATCTCAGTTGTTATCTTTAGTAAGGCTACTTTAGTATATAGTAGTTCTTAAGCGCGAGTACGTTTCGTCGGAAGGTTCCTAAAGATACACTTACTAAGTAATATTATAGTTCTAAGTAATATTATAAAGATCGGACTAAAGACTAAGATAGCGCTAACTATAAGTTATAATATTAAGTTATTAATAAGAGCTTTTTATTATACGAATAATTAAAGTCGCTAGCGTTTTTATTATGTTTTAAACTTTATTACTAATAAATTTCTTAGGATAAAGCTATAAGTTATAATGCGCTTTTCTTAATACTTATACTTTAGCTTAAGGCCTTCCCGTTTAATTTCCTTAAGTCGTCATTTATAATTCGCAGTTATAAAAACATTAGTAATATAAAGGTTTAGAAGAGTATATAAAGTATCGTAAAGTAGTTTTTAATATATAATAATATCTTCCTTAGTTATTAACCTTAGTTCTTCGAACTCTAAAGTACTAATATTAGCGATTAATTCCTTATATATATATTAATTAATCGTTCTAGTAAAAAAACGAGATACTCTAAGCGAGTTTATAAGAACTATAATTTCTCTTAGCGTGAGGTTTCTAAGAAGCTCCTTTTATACGAGTAATTTATCTAAAATATTATTAAGCTTATAACTATTCTAAGTTAACGCCTTTTACACGCAAGGACTTCGAGATAACACTGTACGGGATATAGGTCTAAGGATAGCCGATAGTATTACTAATGCCTTAGACTTTAAAGCTCTTTTTTTTATTATATTACTAATAAGTGATATTTTAGAAGATGTTTTTAATATTGTAGTAGATGTCGTTTTTGTACTTAAGTTAGAGACTTTAAACTTATTACGGGCTAAAATTTATTGCAGTGTTATTTTAGTTTCCGCTAGACTATTAACGTTTATAGTAGTAGCGAACTTGACTAGTTCTTTAATATCGCGGGGTGCCTTTAGTTTATTATAAGACTTAATTTTTTCTTAAAGCTTGTCCGAAGTCTTGTACGGCTCTTATCTAAGTACTCCCTTTTACTACTTAATCTCGACCGGAGCTACTATAACTTTAGAATTAGTATTATTAGTATTATACGTTAGTAAATTTTAGATCTATATTAATTAGTATTTAGTGTAGTCCTATTAACTAATAATATCCGAGTTAAGGTTTCCCGTAGGCTTTTCGATAAGCTTAATATAACTTATAACAGGAACAGTCGAAGATTGTGTTTCTTTATTACCCTTCTCCTTAGTAAGCGTAGCTTCTTTTCTTATATTAAGGAGTTCTTTAATTACTTTAGCTTAACGTTTAGGGTTAAGGTCATATAAGGTGTTTAAGACCCGCGTTAAAATATAATGTTTTCTAAACTTTCCGTCCGAGGGAAACTAGACAGGGTATAACTTCTTCCCCTCTTACTATAGGCTAATATAAATATAGTTAGTATCGTCGGCTTCGTGGATAATACTAAGACTAATTTATTTCTTGTAGTTATAATATTAGTTTATATAACTATAATACTCCTGAGGTCTTATACCTAGCTAGTGTTAATTCATACACTAACGATAACTATAGTTATCCTTGGTGCGCTTGTTATACCCTAAAGAACTCAAATTTATTATACTATAGTCGACGGTAACTTACTCTTAGGCCTCTTTAAAAAATATAAATATATTAACTTTAGTAGTAAAGTTAGTATTAAAGGCTTTTTAAACTACTACTTCGAGAATCCTTATGTGTTTTAATCCTTTAATAATAAAATCTAAATCTCTTGTGTTAATCTTACTTAGGTTTCTAGTAACTTTCTTTAAGGTAAAAAGGAAATTAAGTGTAAATAACTCCTTGTCTTATTACTTTAGTACTCTAGAAATCTCGTCTCGTGCGAAGTTGTCCTTGTAATTAATAAAGTTAAACTAGTGCCGGGGTGTTAGTTTATTATTACGAGGCGGAATAATATAAGTCGTTAGTTAAGGTATAAAGTGCTTAGTGAATAAGTTAGTATTATTAGTATTACTCTATGCTCGGTTAGTAATACTTTACTTTTTAGTAATAGCGCTTAATTCCCTCTTAGAGTTAAAGTAGGCCTTTATAATAAAGTAGACCTTTTCGAATGGGTTTATGTTATTAATATTTAGGGTTTTATTATTCTTAAAAGTAATTCGTATAACTTTAGTTCGTAAATTCTAAGAAAAAGAAAAAATAAATCTCATAAAGGCTTACTTATTAATAAGGTTACTATAGTTAATATAATTAATAGTAACTTTTCTAAATACTCGAAGAAAGTCGCGACACTATTTAAGAGTAAGCTCGCTGTCCCCTGTAAGAGTCTTAAAGTCATACTTAAGTTGGTTAAAATAACTATTAGTATGTAAGCGACGCTTCGTATTATCACGCTAATACTTCTAGATTATAGTATTCTTAAAGCTAATATAACTACTCTCTTTAAAGCCTAAAAGCTTCTAAATAATTTATATATAAGCTCAAGTAGCGTACTTAGTAACCTATTCTTTCTTGACTTAATTACTAGTGATTATATAAGCTATAAAGTATTAATTAAGAATCCGGAAGTAGTTATTAACATCGATTCTATTAAAGATAAAGGCATTTAAAGTTCCGGCGATAAGTATAAGTTAATTAAGATAGATTTTCAGGTTCTTTAAGTTGTCTATAATAAAGGTAAGGCTGGAGTATTAGTATAGCCTTATAAAATTAATAGAATCAAAGCTACTAGTCCCTTACTTTTCTTTTTTTCCCTTATTCCTCTTTTAAGAAGTCTTCGAGGTTTAAGAAGTAATGTTCTTAAAGAGTATAAAGGTATTAAGGCTTAACTTAATAGTAATTTTAGGTCTAAATAGAAAAGTTACTTTTATTAAAATAAAGTTAAGGGGCATTATAATATTACTGAACTTACTTATCTTAAGGTTACCGTAGCCGTAGTTGATATTTCTATTATTTAATATCGTGCGTTATTATAAAAAGGTCGTAGTAAAGTAAGTTAATAGTGTCGTCGATTAAAATACAAGGAAGTAATTAAAAATACAGTGTATTAATCGCTAAATAAATATAAAGGAAACCTCTTCCCTTAAAACAAAAAGTATATAAGCTCTCGCTTACCTTAAAGCAAGATAAGTATTAATAACCTTTAGCGAAGATTTAGGGCCGTACTCCCTCGTTAGCCCCTAGTAAACGCTAATAACTATTAAACTAAAATAAACACGCCCTAAAGCTTAAGGCTCATACACGGAAATTACAAAAACAATAAAAAGTAAATATAATAAGAAAATAAAGTAAAGAGATTAATACTTAGCGTAAGCTACTTAAGCTTTAGACTAGCTTAGAAGTTTTATGTCTCGTCGAGTACTTTGAAATAGAGGCTTATTAGTACTTTACTTAAGCTTTTAATATATTAATTTTAGTTTCGTTATAAAGTCTCGACTTTTCTTAGCGTTTAAAGAATACTAGTTACGTCTAAAAATACTAGAACCTTCGCTAAAAATAAAAACTAGTGTGAAGTGGCTAAACATTATATCTCGAAATAATAAAATTAAAATAATAGCCTAAGGAAAATAGATTTTCTAATACTATAAGTACTCTCACTTTATAACTTTCCTTAGTTCCTTAGTAGTCTTCGTTCTTCTTAAGTCAAAGGTTTGTATTCTCTATGTTCGTCGTTTTACCTTAAGGACTAAAAAATAACTAACTAAATAGCTCCCTTAATTTAAATAATTGTCGTTTTTCTTAACTTTCCTTATATGAGTTAGTATATAGGGGCCTTATTATTATACTTACTTAGTTCCTCCTCTAGTAGTAACTCACTCCTTGCGTTAGTTACTAAAAATATATAGGAGAGACGAACCTTAATCTATATAATAAGAGGGTAATATATAGCGAGCTACTAGAGGAGATTCTAGGCTTTATAAATAATAGATTAATTAAATCTAAAGATATTATATATTTAAAGAGTACGAATTAATAAAGAAGGAGAGGGAAAAGAGTTTTAATAAATAAAATATATTTAATATTACGTTCTTAACGTTTTATAATTAAGTGTTAGCTCCTTATATGTGCGAAGGACTAGCGCAGTCATATGACAAAAGAAATCAGGGGCTGTCCCCACCACAATACACTTCGCAAGAAAGACAAATAAAAAGAGGTACTAATTATCTAACGATTTGGCCACCCCTAGCTCCTTTAAGACAAATCACTTTACACTTTTCTTACGGAATTAATTAAATAGAACGAATGCTACCTTATAAAACCAAAGATACGCCGCCTTTACAAGCGTTTCGGCTATTTATTAGTAAAACGCTTTTAAAAGCTCTTTAATAAAGTAGGCTATAATATTAATATAAACGCGTTAAAGTATATAACTAAGTATTATAAAGAATACCAAAAGCACGGCAAATCGCCTAGCAAATTTTGCTTTACCTTAAGAGACAATACTAACTTTAACTATTGTATTTTCATTAATATTATTATAATTAATAGTATTAATATGATTTATATAGTAGACTAATCGACACGCTTCCAGGCCGAATAATAGCTTAAGAATACGACAGTAAAGTACGTATAAGAAAAAAATCAAGGAATACTAAATTAACACGTACTTAAGACTACTAAATATACTTATATATAACTAAGGACTTTAATTTATTAGCAGCGAATTTAATTAATACGCCACTTCCCTAAGAATTACAATAAAACCTGTACTTACGAAAGCCTACTATTCTATCGGTTAGATAAAGTACTACTATGTCATCTTAAAGCGTATCTACGATATAATTAAATCGAAATCACTAGGCTTATCAAAAGAGAGCGTACTATAAATAACCCTTAAGGCAATTAACGATATAATAAGACTAGACGACTTAATACTAATATTACTCGTCTTTAGCGCCTTCCCCTATATAATAATAAATAATACTTCATTAAAAACTATATTAAAGAGAGCCGCCGCATATAAAAAAGCTATAGTAGAGGCTCGAAAGCTTAACGTGTAGTTATAAGTCAATAAAGCACTATATACTCGTAACGGACTAAGTACAGCGATCGTTAAAGATTTACTACTTTAGTCTTTAGTAATAACGTATAAAGAGAGACTCGGAAAGAAAAGTGGCGAGTAAATAAGCTTATATATACTATTAGTAACTTAAGGAGAGGACTATATTATACAAGTTAATAATAAGGCCGTAACTCTACGCTTAACATTCGTGCGACTATTCTTATAAGAGACACAAGAGTAAAACGACGTAAAATTAACACACAGGGAGTAATAGGAACCACAAAATAACACTAAATTAACACAAGAGAATCGCCAAGAACTATAGCCAAAGCTAATTAACGATATTATACTACTAAACGCAACTCTTGTACTTATTCAACGACGTAAGGGCAGACCACGTGTCGTACGGCACGATGCCACTATATACGTCAATAGAGAGCTAAATTATAAGCATTCGCGATAAAAGGAAATCGACGGATTAATCGACAACTAGACCTTTAAGTTCGTAAACTATTACGATATCCCCGTTAGTACGAGAATATTCAACTCACGTTTTATTAACGAAGTTAAGAACGTAAGTATACTAAATACTTATAAGAAGTTAAGACTTATTATCGAAGTATATAACGACAAAAGAAAGACAACTATACTAACTCAATCACTGATAATTTAACATATAAGCTAAAGAATCCTATTTTACTTAGTAACAATATTCTCAAAGTATAAGCTTTACTTACGGGACATAACCTAAGCTTACATATAATTAAATACAAAGCTCGTCCGAGAAATTTACGTTCGAGCACTAAAAGGCGTACCTTAATAAGAAGGCTACTTCTTCTGTGTTAAAAAGCTACTATACGAAGTACTAGAGTCAAAAAACTATTAGTTTAACACTTAGTATAAGTATTATAAGGTCAGACTTAATACTGAGGACTTAACGTTTAACCCCTATCTTATATATATTAATAACGAAAATAGCTTTAGTATTATTAATTTATAAACTAACGATATACTTTTTTTAGTAAACGGCGAATTTATAACTAAGGAAGAAGAAGAGCTATTAAAGTTAAGAAAAAAGGCGAAACTACGAGAGGAACTCACGACAAACCACGCTCTTAAATTTAATAGAGGAATAATTACTCTAAGCACCGACGGTAGTATATATTTAAACTAGGCATAATAGACTAAATCCTTGTAACTTATCTAAGAGAAAGCAATAAATATAACTAATACTAAAGGCAAAGTCACCAAGAACGCTACTCCACGAGAGTAATATATCGCACAACGAGCCTACGAAGCCTACCTTAATACTATTTCGCAACTTAAAGCCGCGTTTGACTTATCACAGGCAGCACAAGTAACTAATATTTAGTATTACTATATTAAAAAGCTAAACAAGAGACTCTAATAATAAAAGGACAATAGCAGCAGAGGCTTACGATTCATTAAATTAAAGACTACTAATATATAAATAATTGTCTTTATAAACAGAAGCTTCGCTAATAACACTGACTACAATTCACAAATCGGCTTCGTTATTATCGCTACTAATAAAAACGAAAAAGCTAATATACTCTATTAGTTTAGTATAAAGTGTAAGAAAATCACTCGATTTATACTAGCCTCAAAGCTCTTCACTATAAGTAACGGCTTCGATATAGCATTAGCTATCAAGTCGATATTTAAGGCAATACTTAATACGACTATTCCGCTACGCATTTACACGGATTCTAAATCAATATACGACTATATTATCAAGCTAAGTACAATACAAGAGAAGAGACTTATAGTCGACCTTATGTGCCTTCGCTAAAGCTACGAACGTAAGGAAATCAATAGAGTCGATTAAATTAATAGAACTAGTAACTTAGCCGACGCTATGACTAAGTCAAAGGCTTACTTAGTACTACGTAAGCTAATCGAGACTAATAAGTTCAACGCTAAGTTAACTAAATAGATAAAGAGAAAGGCAAGCTCTTAAGAAAAGTTACTAATATATCCGCTGCGCTGCTGCCAGGGTTGACTTGCCCAGATCTGCAGTATCCTCGGCTAATTCTGACTAATCACAGCGCCACATTTTAGGTGGGATGTATCCAAATTCTAGTTATTCGCAATAAAATTAATTAAAACAAGGCTTATCTCTATACAAATGAATATCGCACTATTTACAGCTAAATATAGACTATTTCTTTATAAAACTCCGGCCCTTATTTACTATAATTTCACTTAATATAACACTTTTTATTAGCCGGTCACTGTATCTCCCCCCTTTATATATAATACACTACCCCTTCTTTGTTATCTTCACTCTTTAGTAGAGGTGTAGAGGCCTTAGGTCAGCTGTTTAGCTGACTATCGATACTCTCTTTTTAGGGGAGCGATATAGAGCCTCCTAAGATTTAATAAGCAAGCCTTTAACTAGAACCCTCCTGAACTCTTGTTAACTTCTAAAGCTCAATTTGCGTAGTTCCTCTATCTCAACTCGCTCAGCAAGTAAATAACAGTTTACTAAGATCAGTCTAAAAAGCCAGTGCTTAATAGCTTAGTGGTCACCACGCCTTACCTCCCTTAAACCGTCGCATTCGGCAATTTGTTACGACAGGTATGCCTCGGCTAGGTCAGGGGTCCGAAACAGGTCCGACTCCCCTCTGACTCCCTATATATATGGCTCCCTCCTGTAAAGTAGCTCTGTAGTTTTGTATTTTAAGTGTTAAGTCAACCTTCTGCGGCTAAGGCTCTTGTGTCGTGACATTATATAAAACTCCTCTACGTACGTCTAGAGTATCTACTGCTACTACTACTGCTGTCCTTCTGCTACTCGATTAGATTAGAGTCGTTAATTCTATCGTCGATACTACTTACCTTTACTCTCTACACGCACTTTCACTTATATACGACTCCTTTATATTTAGCCCGTTACTTTTAGTACTATATAATACTTTTAAATTAAACCTTCCTCCTTAATTCCTTTCCTTTACTATAGACTTTTAATAATAATTATAAGCTCTCTATTAGTAATTCACTAACGAGCTCACTTATAAAGACTCTTAAATTAATACTCTCTCTTTAATAATTACTTCCTTATAGAGCTCGTTAACCCCGCTTTAAGAGTAAGTCTGAGCGCGATTAAAAGTAATTCTTAAGAAGCTTAAGCGTCGGCTCTTAAATCTTTTAAAGTTTAATAGTACTTAATTATATTATAATACTTAATTAACACAGCTTTAGCTCGTACTTAATGTCGATAGCGAGGTAATTAGTGATTCGTAAGCTTAATTTACTTTTGTTTACTTACGGCTTAATTCCGGACTAATTACCCTTTACTTAGAGCTCCTTAAACACACTAACTTCACGAATATATATAATTATTATTTAATCCTAAATTAACTTAATAAGTATAATAGAGTCAAAAACAAGGTTTAATAAGCTAAGGTAAAGCTCTATAAGTTAGCCTAAACCGGCAGTTTCTACGAGTTCCTAATTTCTTTTAAAGTAATACTTAGTAAAGTAAGAGGCTAAAATTAAGACGACAAGAGGAAAATCGACACTTTACGGCTATGCCTTTCTGACTACTTTAAGCGCAAGCTTTAAGAGTACGATATATCAAGTACGACTCTTTTAAAGTATCTTAAATTCGTCTCTCTTTATAAGAGGTATATATCGTAATTAACTTTCCCTACGGCTACGTATACTCCTAGTAACTCCTCCGGAATAAGTCCGACTTAGCACCGCTCTTTATACGACCTTTAAAAGGCCAATAAAATAGACCTTTTTATAATTAACTCTATTGACGTAGCCGAGTCTCGCTCCTCTTCCCCTGTAAGTATTAATCGTTCCCGCTACTTCTAATGCGGATTAGTTGATTACTACGTCTCTGTCTGTCTAGTACCTCTACTACGTTCCGAATCCCCTTAGGAACCGGTCTAAATACAATCGATTCAGCCCTGAGTCTAATTTCAGCTAGCTTAAGTTAATCGTATGATTTCTAAGGATATTACACGCTCCTCTTAGCTACTAGCTTATATATAACGTTAACTTATAAATAATATAAGTAAACAATTATTAAGCTTAAAAAGAGAGGTTAATATTATAGGAGTCAATACTGTGTTTAAGACACTTCTTAAATATAAATATAAAAATAGTATCGAATCAGAGGAAGAGTGAAAAGCACGAGGACGAGCTTCGGCTTCTTGAGGGGGTAGTGTTACGATAAGTATACCTCGGCTAAGTCAGGGGTCCGAAATAAGTCCGACTCCCCTCTAACTCCTTATATATATAGCTCCCTCCTGTAGAGTAGCTCTATAGTTTTGTATTCTAAGTGTTAAGTCAACCTTCTGCGGCCAAGGCTCTTGTGTCGTGACACAATTAGGTGATCCCCCTCATCGACAGCTCCTATCTTATAGTTATATCTATTAACTACTACTAGAATCTCTAGTGTTTTAATAGCTTCTTCTTCGTCAAAAGGGACTCTAAATGTTTTGGCCTTAAAGCTCGTCTCCTTTAAGCGCTTCTGTGAATATTTAATTGTATCCTTTATAGATAAAACCGATGTTATAAATAATATAAAAGCCTAATCCTTTTACCTAATTTAGAGTAATTTGCTGTCAATTGTAAGGAAGGTATATAACTTGCCCCACGGAATAATATCGTTCTTGTCTAACTTCTTTAAATTAAGTAGTTCTTTAATAACACTTACGTTAGTTCGGTATATTCTAGTGATCCTAAATTTAAGAGTTCTTGCGTAGGCGACGAATTTAGCTAAAACGAATAGGTTGTCGAGGAAGTAATAATAGCCGTAACCTATTAGAAGTAGTAGGAGCCTTTAAAGTAACTTAAGGGCTATAGCTTATGTCTTATTGCCACTGTTTCCGGCTTTTTTAGTACCTCTAAGTGCTACTAAAGTAAGTGTATCGACAAGTCCCTTTTTAGCCCTAGGGATATGCTAGTTCTAATAAAGGATAAATCTAAGACAGGCAATAGCCTATACTTTAAAGCCAATAAGTGTCGGCTTATTTGGCATAGTAGTAGCTTCTTTTATATAGCCTTAGTACCGAATTATATACTTATTTACGGCTATATCTCGTCCCGGAATATAGACAGAGAGATTCAGATTCTAAATATATATAAATAACTTATCTACTTAATAAATTATTAGTAAAACTCGTGCTTAATATTAAAGGATATATAATTAACTCGTTAATATAGTCTTAAAGTCTCATTCCCCGCTAATCTCACCTGTATATAGAGCTCCTAGAACTTGTCCCTTGCTATATAAGGTAATATATCGTAATAGGCAACGAATTCTTTATTAGACTAATAATCTTGAATCTCGCATTATACGTTATAAGTCATATAGATTCTGTTACGACCTACGATGCGCCTCGTATTCTAACCGACATAGGCTCGTAGCATCGCTGGCTATGCGACGGCGCTAAGCCCAATAGGGAAGACTAAGAGGCGAGCCTGCGACATATTGACGTAAATAGCACTCGACTACGCTAGGCCCTATTAGGAGGGCCCTTTATATATTTATACTCGAGCTCCCCCTTATAGAAGCTCTCCTTTCCTCCTTATCTTTTCTTTTCGATTTTAAGTGTAGCCTTAAGTCTAAATATAAAGCTTAAGTTAACTCGCCGTATTAACCTCTAGCTAGTTATAATATAAGAAAAGACTAATATCCCTTTACTATGAAGCGTTATATCTCACTTAGTCTTACGCCTTATTAACTTACTCTTATAATAAGTTAATAATAAGCCTTAATACCTTAGCTTATTTAATAAATAAGTATTTCTTTACCTTAGTAATAGATTGTCCTAGAAAAAGCTAGATATTCTCTCGCGATTAACTTACTTTACTGTAATTTAACACGCGCCCCGTTTCGAACGTATATTTAATTAATATATTAATTAATAACCTTAAATACCTCTTTACTTTACCTTATTATTATTACTGACTTCTCCCCCTTGTCGGCGAAGCTCTAAAGAAAGGAGCGCCCTTATATAACTAGGCTTTATTAACACCCCTATCCCTCTAGTTAAGACTCTCTCGGAGGAGTAAGAGAACTTTAATAGATTCGACTTAGACTTAGAAGATAAACCCCAGCGCTTCTTTGACGTATCGCTAGAGCCTACTAATATAAAAGGCCTTACCCTTACTTAATAAACTAAAGTAAATCAGCTAATTAAGGACTTTATTAGCTTTATTATCGCCGCTACTATTATATAAGCCCTTACTTAATATATTATTAATAACCTTCGCTAAGGGACTAACACTCCCTCCCCTTTTAACTAATTTATACGTGCTCTTACGGCGGACCTCTAGCTTACTATTAACTATTACCTCCTTAAGCTAAACCTTATTATCCTTACTATTAAGCCTAATAAAGTCAAGTACCCTTATACCCCTTTTAGTGACTATAAGGGCGAAATTAAATACGACACTTAAAAAATAAATATAAAGCTCTTTATTTAAAAGTACTTAAATAACTTCTTTATTAATAAATCGTAAGTTTATACTTACTTTAAGTATATAAAGGGAGAAGCTAAGACTATTATCCTTTAATAAATAGACCCCGACTTCACTAAAGACTTTAATAGAGCCGCCAACGTCTTAAAGGCCTTAAATTAACGTTTCTTTAACTATAACTAAGTATAACTAATTAAGCTTAAGTATAACTAATTATAAATAAGTAATATAACTTATAACGAATTTTATATAAAGTTCACGACGTACGCGGCTACTAGAAAAATATTACTTAACTATTAGTTCGACGACGTATACGAGAAAGTCTCGGATAAGCTTAAGTATAATATTTAAACTAAGAAGTATAAATTTATTAAAGATTATATAACTTTTAACGAGTTCTTAACCGTCTTAGATTATAAACTATAAAATATTGTTACTAGATAAGCTAATAGACGTATTATTACTACTGCCCGCGAAGCCCCTTGAGTCTCCTTTAATAATACTAGTACTAGCGACTCGCGCGGTATCTTAAAAAAGGACAACTAACGTTTAACTTTACTTACCCTTACTACTCATATATAAAGACCACCGACTCTAAGACAGTCGTTAAATGTCCGCTAGTATACGCCCTCTCCTTCGCCTATCTTACGCTAACTTAAGTCCCTTGTACTTCCTTTTATACTTAAAGACGTCTCTTTTAATACTTATCTTTACTATAATAAGACCGGCTATTAAGCTAACGACTGTCTTAAGCGCCGTAGAGACTAGGCCTTTAATAAGTCGATTTCCTAACTAGTCGTTAGTAAGGAACTAGAAACTAATGAGCTCTTAAAAAACTCTTAGGCCGTGGTAAAGACTTATACTTTAGTATAGGCTATAATTTATAAAAGGACTTAGTATTTAATTTCTGTACTCTTATTAAAAGACAATAATTCTTAATTAATATTAAACTAAGAAGGAATAAATTTTTTATTAAAACACTTATATATATTAATAGTAGAGTTAATATTTTTAGTATAATTAAAACCTCTCTTATATATTAACTTGTTAAGTAATTTAATATCTCGTTTATATCCTTCCCTTAATTAATTGTCTTAATTAGTTATAATAACAAGAAAGGGAAATTAATTAATATAGCCGTCCTACTTACTTTAACAATTAACCGCCGGCGAATTAACTTCCCCTTTTTAGTAACTAACTTAGGAAACACTGACGTCTTAATTAGTCGGAAGTTCCTAGAGTATTACGACTTAAAGTAGTTGTATATTAAGAACCGTAATTAATTAAAGTAGCTACTAAATATACTAGTTTAGCCGTACTTTAATTAGTAAGTCTTCGTCGACATTAACTGTTTTAATAAGTTAATCATTAAGTCTTACTAGTTTAATATAAAACGAAGGGATGCCCTTATAAATATAAATAACTACTGTCGAAGGCAAGCTAGGATTATAATACTTAACGACTCCTCTAAGTCAAAGGTCTTTATACGACCTACTACTAGTGTCTCGCCGACTCGACCCTCGAGCTTTACTAGAGAGATTAAAGAGTACTTGTGTATTATAAAAGATTAATTAAACCCTTTAATATCCTGTGATCTAAGATTATTACTTAAAGATAAGAGAGCCTATAGAGTCTCCCCGGCGAATTATTAGCTAAAGGCGCTCACTATAAGGATCTTCTTTATATTAGTAGTAGCGATATTTATTACGTACTTCTGACTTAAGAGAGCTAAGAAGAATAAAGTAGAAACTTTTATAACGTCAGTATATAAGATTAATTAAGAGTTAACTCGTCGCCGGCGAGAAGCTCTAAACTAGTTAAGTATTAAGCTCGTATTAATAAATAGAGACTTGACCCCGGAGGAAGCCTTAGAGGCTAAATACACGTAAGATAATAAGCTAGTAAGTAAGAAGCTCCTAGTAAAGTATTAAGAGTACGCTCCTCTCTTCTCCCGGCGAGCCTTTAACGAGCTACTAGCGTATCGCTAAGGTGTAAACTACTAAATCGAGCTTACTAAAGAGAACGACTTGTCTTTTAAGCCTCTCCGGGGTATAACTAAAGAATAACTGTCGGAGACTAAGTAGTATATTATCGACAACTTACATAAAGGCTTTATTAAGCCCTCTAATATACCCTACACAGCCCTTATTCTCTTTACTAAGAAAGCTAATAATAGTCTCTAGTTATACGTCGACTACTAGAAGCTAAATACCTTATTAAAGAAGGATCTGTACTTAATCCCTCTAATTAATAGAATAATAATACGTATTTATAAGGCAAAAGTCTTTATAAAACTTAATATTTAATAAGCTTTTTACTATATTCGTATGTCTTCTGAGAGCGAGGACTATACGACTTTCTATACTTAATATAACACGTATAAGTATAAGGTCCTTCCCTTTAGCCTTATAAATAGCCCGGCGACCTTTTAGTGATTTATTAATAATATCCTTATAAAGTACTTTAACGACTTTTACACGGCTTATATAAATAATATCCTTATATATTCGTCTACTCTAGAGGAACATAAGGTTTATATTAAAAAAGTTATAGTAATACTATAAGTACACGGACTTTAGGCCGATATTAAGAAGTCTGAGTTTAGTATATAAAAAACGAGGTTCTTAGGATTTATTATTAGTGTCAATAGCGTGGAGGTAAACCTAAAGAAGATTAGTGTAATTAAGGACTAATAATACGCTAATAATATACGGGGTATATAAAGCTACCTTGGCTTTTATAACTTCTACCGCTGATTTATTAAGGACTATAGTCGTATTACACGTCCTTTTATAATACTTATTAGAAAGGACGTTCCTTTCGTCTTTAACAACGCCTATAAAAACACATAAGAGACTCTCTAAGAAGCCCTTTAATTTACGCCAGTTTTTCGCTACTACGACCTTACTAAGTAAACACGGCTAAAGACTAATTCCTTAAATAAAGTCGTTACTAAGGTTTTATTTTAACTTTAAGAAGACGACATTTTTTACCTTATAAGATACTTTTCTAAGACTATAATAAACCCTGAGCTTAATTACTTAATTTACGATAAAGAAATACTAGCGATTTTCCGGTTATTTAAGTAATATCGCCTAGAGCTCTTAAGTACTTAGAAAAATGTCCTTATTTATATAGATTACTAAGCCTTAGAGTACTTTATAATTACTAAGGACCTTATAGCTAAGTAGGCTTAATAGGCTAAGTTCTTTACGGACTTTTATTTCACGATTATATATTATACTAAGACGACTAATATACTAGCTAATACTTTATCTTAACGGGATTAAGACTTCACGACTATAGAGGCACGTAAGTGGGCTATTCGTAGTTAATAGCTAATTCCGACTGACAAAATTAACTCGCGAGTCGCTAGCGACCTCTAGCTTTCCGCTGTCGATCTTATAAACACTTATATTAAAGTCATAAAGATAATACTCTTAGCACTTATAGACGCTATAATCCTAGATCGCGATGCTAAGTCACGTGACGACCTAGGGATAGAGCTAAAGCCAGAGTTAAATACGAGAGTATTAATCGACTTAGAGACACTAACCGCGGAGGAGCTAGACCTTAACTCTATAATAATATATAATATCGCGGAATATAATGTTATTAATTAAGTACTCTTAACTAATAAGTCTTCGCCTTCGCTAGAGCCTCTCTAATAAAAGGCTAGGGAATAGTCGCTAAATTATAAGCTAATAAATAATAAACTACTTTTCTAAGGCCGCTTAAAAGTGCCCCTAAAACCGCTAGAGCTTTACACGACACTTATACACTACATATACTCTTAACTTTTAATAATATATATAAGGATTAAAAAGATAAAGGCATTATTAAGTTATAAATATTACTAAAACGGCCTTACTATAAATATAGCTTAATACGTAACAAACTATAGTTACTCTTAATAAAAAGCCTGTAAGAATAAGACCCTTAACTTCTTATACCCATTATTAATCTTTACTCGGCTATATTAATACTTTACGATAGACTTTATAAAGTTATTATTAAATAAGCACAACTATAACTTCACTATAGTTCTCGTTAATTACTTGTTTAAGAAACTAGTCTTAATACTTTATAATAATATAATTACTACTAAAAGTATAATTATTCTCTTTCTTATTTATTAGACTTAATACTTTAATATACTAGACTTTATTATCTTAAACTAAAGACTTTAGTTTGTCTCTTCCTTTTAAAAAGAATATTATTATATCTTTAGGACTAAAGTAAAGCTAACGACGGCGTATAACTTAAACGTTAATAATTAAATAAAAGTAACGAACTAATATATTAAATAGCGGCTTTATCCCTTTTATTACTATTACTAAAACAATTAAAACGACCTCTTATTAATTATAAATATTACTTAACTAACGTTATTACACAAGTCCTTAGGCCGCCTATCTCCTTTCTAACTACTTAACGGCGTTAAGTTAAAGACTTCTTAAGACTTAGTCAACTTAGAGCCTCTAATTATAATAATAGAGAAACTTAATTATAAGGAGGCTCTTTAAGTAATATTATAAATAAAAGAGGTTACAGAAGTTATATAGTTGTCTCTTAAGGATTAATAAGAGAAAATAAAATAACTAGTAAATCGTAAGTGACACGCTATTAACTAAGACATTAGTGACTTAGTATTAGTCGACACTTAAAACTAAAACGTTAACTAACCTTTAAGGAAGTTATTTAATAAGTAGTACGGCCTTATTAAGGTAATCGCTAAAGAAAGAGAGAGCTAAAGAGTTAAGTTATTAGAGGACTAGTTAATTTACCTTGTCTTTTACTCGCACTCGCTCTATAAGTACGTCGACAACCCCCTATTAAGACAAATTAAAGTTACGCTAGTATTTATTTAATTATTACTTAAGTAAGATAAGTGGGAAATTAAAGGCATCCTTAGCTTTAAGGTTATATAAAACAAGCTATTTTATTATATTAAGTAATTAAGTGCTGACAAGGACTTAAAATAATATTTATACTTAAATATTATAATAGTTCTATATATAATTAAGCGGTTCTACTTAAAGTATCTTAACGCTAAGGGCCCGCCAAAAGCTCTCCTAAAGTGGCTAGAGGCTTATAACGTTAGTATTAACGACTATAACGACTTAGAGGATAATATAATTATAATTATAACTATATAGACACAGTTTTTTAAGAGGGGGGAATAATATTACGACTTACGATACACTTTGTATTTTAACTAATATAAGCTTGTAATATCGCTGGTTATGCGACGGCGCTAAGCCTAATAGGGAAGACTAAGAGGTGAGCCTGCGATATATTAACGTGAATAACACTTGACTACGCTAGGCCCTATTAAGAGGGCCCTTTATATATTTATACTTAAGCTCCCCCTTATAGAGAGCTCTTCTTTCCTCCTTATCTTTTCTTCTCGATTCTGAGCGTAATTAGAGGCCTAAATATAAAGCTAGAGTCGACTCGCCGTATTAACCTCTTGTTAGCCGTAACATTGAATACGGGAGTGCTAATCGACCCGGAGACGCTAACCGCGGAGGAGCTAGACCTTAACTCTATAGTAATATATAATATCGCGGAATATAACGTTATTAATTAAGTGCTCTTAACTAATAAGTCTTCGCTTTCGCTAGAGCCTCTTTAATAAAAGGCTAAGGAATAGTCGCTAAATTACGAGCTAATAAACGACAAGTTACTTTTTTAAGGCCGCCTAGAAGTGCCCCTAAAACCGCCGGAGCTTTACACGACACTTATACGCCACGTACACTCTTAACTTTTGATAATATATACAGGGATTAGAAAGATAAAGGTATTACTAAGTCGTAAATATTACTAGAACGGCCTTACTATAGACATAACTTAATACGTAGTAAACTATAGTTACTCTTAATAAAAAGCCCGTAAAAATAAGACTCTTAACTTCTTATACCCCCTACTAATCCTTACTTGGCTATATTAATACCTCACAATAGACTTTACGAAGTTATTATTAAATAAATATAATTATAACTTTATTATAATTCTCGTTAACCGCTTGTTTAAGAAACTGGTCTTAATACTTTATAATAATATAATTATTACTAAAAGTATAATTATTCTCTTCCTCGTCTATTAAACTCGACACTTTAATATACTAAACTTTATTATCTTAGACTAAAGACTTTAATTTGTTTCCTCCTTTTAAAAAGAGTATTATTATATCCTTAAAACTAAAATAAAGTTAACGACGGCGTATAACTTAAACGTTAATAGTTAAATAAAAGTAACGAACTAATATATTAAGTAGTAGCTTTGTCCCTTTTATTATTATTACTAAGACAATTAGAGCGACTTCTTATTAATTATAGATATTACTTAATTAACGTTATTACACGAGTTTTTAGGCCGCTTATCTCCTTTTTAGCTACTTAATAATATTAAGCCAAGGACTTCTTAGGACTTAATTAACTTAAAGCCTCTAATTATAATAATAAAGAAATTTAATTACAAGGAGGCTTTTTAAATAATATTATAAATAAAAAAAGTTATAAAAGTCGTATAATTATCTCTTAAAGATTAATAAGAGAAAATAAAACAACTAACGAATTATAGGCGACGTGCTATTAATTAAGACGTTAGCGACTTAATATTAGTTAATACTTAAAACTAAAACGTTAATTAACTTTTAAGGAAATTATTTAATAAGTAATACGGCCTTATTAAAGTAATCACTAAGGAAAGAGAGAGCTAAAGAGTTAAACTACTAGAGGACTAAGTAATTCACCCTGTCTTTCACTCGTACTCGCTCCGTAAGTACGTTAATAAACCCTTACTAAGACAAGCTAAAGTTACGCCGGTATTTATTTAATTATTACTTAAGTAAGATAAGTAAGAAATTAAAGGTATTCTTAGCTCTAAAGTCATACGAAATAAGTTATTCTATTATATTAAGTGGCTAGACGCCGACGAGGACTTAGAGTAATACTTATACTTAGATACTATAATAGCTCTATATATAATTAAGCGGTTTTACTTAAAGTATCTTAACGCTAAGGGCCCGCCGAAAGCTCTCCTAAAGTGGCTAAAGGCTTATAACGCTAATATCGACGACTATAACGACTTAAAAGATAATATAATTATAATTATAATTACGCGGATATAGTTTTTTAAGAGGGGGGAGTAATATTACGACTTATAATACGCCTCGTATTCTAACTGACATAGGCTTGTAATATCGCTAGCTATATAACGGCGCTAAGCCTAATAAGGAAAACTAAGAGGCGAGCCTGCGACATATTAACGTAAATAGCACTCGACTACGCTAGGCCCTATTAAGAGGGCCCTTTATATATTTATACTCGAGCTCCCTTTTATAAAGAGCTCTCCTTTCCTCCTTGTCTTTTCTTCTCGATTCTGAGCGTAGCCTTAGGTCTAAATACAAAGCTTAAGTCAACTCGCCGTATCAACCTCTAGCCAGCCGTAACAGATTCGTATAGCAAAGTAGACGTAGAGCTCGCTAGCGTAAGTAAGATACTAAAGGAGGGGTCGTACATATGGATTTAAATAATCCTTAGTATCCCGGATATAATTATTCGTCTTCTTAGCTATCTGTTGGTCCACAGGTCCCTGCATGAGTATACTTCAGTCCAGAAAAGGGGGTGCGGGTTAAAGTTAGGGGTTAAAGCTTAGCCGGACTAGTTTCAGTAAAGATTCAGTAGGGTTTCGTAGTATATAGTCTAGCTCTCCTCGTACTCTCTTAGAAAATAGATAGATTTTGAACTATATATTTATTACTTTACTACTATACTCGTATTAGAATATATTTATATATATAACGTAATATATAAATTAGTACTACACCGACACTAATTAGTAGTAAGCTTATATTATTAACCTTATTATAAATAGAAAAGGTCTCAGGCTATAAAGTAGATTTTAGGCTTTAACTTAAGGACTACTTTATTATATTTTCCTTAAAGGGCATTTTACTTTTTTTAGATCGTGGAAGGAAGGCAACTTCTCTCTTAAGACTTAACTAAGACAATTACACGTTAGAAAAGAGCTATTATAACATAATAATTACTTTACGAAGACTATTAATTTAATATCCTTAAATCTAGAACTTTAAACCTTTAAGAAACCTATTTAGGAACTTACTAGATCACTTACGAATCGTATCCGACACAATAGCGGATACTTTAGACCGTACGCCGGAGCCAGATGTAACGACACAAGAGCCTTGGACGTAGAAGGTTAACTTAACACTTAAAATACAAAACTACAGAGCTACTCTACAGGAGGGAGCTATATATATATAAGGAGTCAGAGGGGAGTCGGACCTGTTTTAGACCCCTGACCTAGCTGAACCCTAGCCGAAGTATACCTGTCGTAACATTACCCCCCCAGGAAGCCGAAGCTCGTCCTCGTACTTCTTAGTCTTCTTCTAACTTAATACTATTATTATACTTATATTTAAGAAGTGTCTTAAGTATAACATCGACTCCTATAATATTAACCTCTCTCTTTAAGCTTAATAACTGTCTGCCTATATCGTTAGTAAGCTAACGTTATATATAAGTAAGTAACTAAAAAGAGCGTATAATATCCTTAAAAATTATACGACTAACTTAAGTTAGCTAAAATCGAACTCGGGGCTAAATCGTTTATATTTAAACTAGTTTCTAAGGGGATTCAGAACGCGGTAGAAGTACCGGATAAACAGAGACGTAATAATCAATCGATTTATATTAAAAGTAGCAGGAACAATTAACACTCACAAGGGAGGAGGAGCGAGAAGCTACGTCGACGTCAATAGAGTTAATTATAAAGAGGTCCATTTTGTCGGTCTTTTAAGGGTCGTATAAAGAGCGGTGCTAAGTCGGACTTATTCCGGAGGAGTTGCCGGGAGTATATATAACTATAAAGAAAGTTAATTATAAGGCGTACTTTTTATAAAGAGAGACGAATTTAAGATACTTTAAAGGTGTCGTACTTAATACGTCATATTCTTAAAGCTTACGCTTAAGGTAGTTAGAAAGGCATAGCCGCAAAGTGTCGATTTTCCTCTTATTGTCTTAATTTTAGCCTCTTACTTTATTAAGTATTATTTTAAAAGAAATCAGGAACCTATAGAAACTGCCGGTTTAAGTTAACTTATAGAGCTTTACTTTAGCTTATTAAACCTTGTTTTTAACTCTATTATATTTATTAAGTTAATTTAAGATTAAATAATAATTATACGTATTTATAAGACTAATATATTTAAGGAGCTCTAAGTAAAGGGTAATTAGTCCGGAATTAAGCTATAAGTAAACAAAGGCAAATTAAGCTTACGAATCGCTAATTGCCTTACTATTAATACTAAGTATAAGTTAAAACTACGTTAACTAAGTATTATAGTATAATTAAGTGCCGTTAAACTTTAAAAGATCTAAGAGCTAACACTTAAGCCTCTTAAGAATTACTTTTAATCGCGCTCGGACTTACTCTTAAAGTAAAGTTAATAAGCTTTATAAAAAAGTAATTATTAAAGAGAAAACATTAATTTAAGAGTCTCTATAAGCGAGCTCGTTAGTAAATTATTAATAGAGAACTTATAATTATTATTAAAAGTCTATAATAAAAGAAAGGAATTAAGAAGGAAAGTTTAATTTAAAAGTATTATATAATACTAAAAGTAATAGGCTAAATATAAAGGAGTCGTATATAAGTGAAAATACGTGTAAAGAGTAAAGGTAAGTAATATCGACGATAGAATTAACGATTCTAATCTAATCGAGCAGTAGAAGGACAGCAGTAATAGTAGTAGCAGTAAATACTCTAGACGTACGTAAAGGAGTTTTATATAATATAACGACATAAAAGCCTTAGACATAAAAGGTTAACTTAATACTTAGAATATAAAACTATAAAATTACTTTATAAGAGGGAGCTATATATATAAGGAGTCAGAAGGGAGTCGGACCTGTTTCGGACCCCTGACTTAGCTGAACCCTAGCCGAAGTATACCTGTCGTAACACCAGAGTTAACTCCGGAAACATTTAATGACACGGCTACACTAAGAGAAACGCTAAATCTTAGTCTAGCTTTTATAGGAGATACGACGGCATACTCGCGGAAGTTCCGTGAGTCCTTTTATAACGGCCGTATTAAGGGAGAGTTCCTTTTCTAGGACTTTTAGGAGTATTTTAAGGGTTAGACGGCAAAGGAGTTCAGATTAATTAAAGTTATAAAACGTATATACTTCAAAGACGACTTACGAGCCTTTAGTGTATTTATATAATAATAAAGGGGGACAAGGACAATAGAGGCTTTAGTAGAGGCAATGTAAGTTAAGGAAAATTTATAGCTAGAGGACTAAATAGAGATATAAATTCGGAACTACCTTAAATTAATACTAAATCACATCCGGGAATTACTCTCTCGACTACTACTATTATTCCTAATAATACTTTAATAAAATTAATCCCTAATGTCTCTATAATACTAATTAAAGGTAGTTATTTATTTTATAAAGGAAGACACTCCTTTAAAAAGGTTAAGAGTAAAGTTTATAAAGACGATTTAATTATTAAAATCACTTAAGATCTCCTTTACTAAAGGAGATAAAGTCGAGGATCTATATAATATAACCCCCTCATTTATAGACTTAAAGAAGGAGTTCTTATTTACTTCTAGGAGGGATCTCCTAAGTAATCTCTACTTATAAAGATTAAATAACCACGCGTTACTAAATCTTATACTAACGCTAATAATATACCCACGGGACAGGTTATTACTACTATTTGAGGTTCTTAAGACTACTAGACTATATATAGAGCCAATTTAGCTATTATAATATGTTATAGATCTATTGACCCTAGACTAAGCAAAATCGTTAATAAACCTTACTAAGATATATACTAAGGAGCTCTAATATAACAGAGACAAGGACTACTTAAATAAAAAGCTCTATATCTTCGCCGACTTATATTAGAGAATATTTATTAAGACTAAAGTCTAGAACTAAGCCTTTCTATTAATATTACGAGACAGAGTTAATTTGTACTATTACTAGTACCTCTAAAATAAGGGGTACTTATTTAATAAGCTTATTAAGACGACTCGCGAACACTTTAAGACAGAGGAAAGAATTAATAAGTTCTTTAGTTAGTAATTTAATTTAACTTTCTCGTTATTTCAGGAGGAGCCTCATTAGACAGGAAAACTAATACTAACTTAATTAAAGAACTTCGCTAAGGAATTATAGAGTATTTAATTTAACTTAAAAGACGACAATATACGAAACGACAAGACACTCTATAATAAGCTTATATAAGGAGTATTAAGGAACCCCCTCTTTAAAATAGCCTTATTTTAGGCACCCCTTACCTTCTTTACGTTAATAAATAGTCTTCGCTCTACTGTCGACGTTAAAATAACTTATAACTCGGGATTAAGAGTAAACAAGTACTCTAGATTATATATAAATCACTAGTAATCTTATATTATAAATAAGACGACTTATTACTTTAACTATAAAATGAAATTTTCAAGTAAAAATAAACGTAGAGACAAATTCTAACTTATACTAGGCTATATAGGCTATATTATTTACAAGAAGATAAATTACTATAGTAGTCGCCACTTTAACAAAAAGTAAGTAACGTCTAAGGCATAATACTTCGTGGCGCGTAAGGCCAAAGGAGTAAAAGCTATAGACAAGACCTTTAGGAGCTACTTAGCTTATATTAAGAGAATCGACCTTAACTCTAATTAGAACTAGACTATATCTAGATACTATTTAGGAAACTACTAAAATACAGATTTAAATACTTTAATAAATATTAACGACTCTTTAGAGAGTTCTAACGACGATAATAGCAATAGCACTACAAACTTCACGACTATATTTATAGTAAGTAAGGCATAATATAATACACGAGAAGTTATAAGGTAACTTAAGGAGAGGAAGGCTACTTATATCCTAAAAAGTAAAATCAAGAGACTTACTCTAAACGACGCCTATATAACGTAATAGACAGACAGATTCTTCTAAGGTCTATTAATTAATATAAGGGTATTTAATAAAAACACGGGAGGGATTAATTAGTTACAAGTATTACAGCGAATTTAAGATATTAAGTTTAATATTAACTAGGCAGGCTAAAGCCAGATTATATTCGATACCGGTTCGCGACTATCTCTAAGAGTTACTATAATTAATACTCCGGCTAAAGAAATAGACTTCTAAATCGTGGACGTAAATATCTTATTTTTAGTTTACTTATAACAGTTAAATGCGCTTAACACGTAATACAATAACTTACGTAATGTCTTAATTTAAGGCGACAAGAAACACTTAATTATATAAAAGTATAAGTATTTATAGTTACTTTTAAATTAATATCGTTAATTACTAGACACTTCTACTAGAACAATAAATACATATTACTTGACCGAACTAGAAATACGTCGGCTTTATAGGCGTTTCGGACACCCTTTAATAAGACGTCTTTAGTACTTACTAGATTAAGCTGGCTATAAGTATGACTCGGAAGTTATATTAAGGGTTAAAGAGATATATAAGTATTACTAGAAATATATAAATACTCCACATAAGTTCCGCTTTAAACTATAAGACGACGTCAACTTTAATTATATAATCTACGTTAATATTATAATATTTAGAGAACGATATACCCTCCACATAGTAAATAAGGCAATAGGTTTTAATATAGTAAAACTACTCCGAAAGGCCCCCGGCTCGGCTACGACTCGGGCTACCTTTAATATATTTAAGTCAGTATAAATTAATATATACCTTAGACCTCCGGATTTCGTCGTGTACGACTATAATACTAATTTTAATTCTAAGGAGTTTTGGGGTACACTTAGATCTATAAGTAATACTCTTAAGCTAGTACTTATTAAGGCACACTATTTAATTAGTAAAGTTAAGCGATACTACCGCCTATTACGCCGTGCTTATGAAATCGTTATAAAAGAGCACTCTAAGTTAAGTGACAAAGACCGACTATAAATAGTAGTAAAAGTAATAAACGATACAACTAAACCTAATAAGCTTATCCTTATATTACTTATTTTCGGCACATACCCTAGAATAATAGAGTTAGACCCCCTAAATCCGTTAGTCGAGTAACGTGCAGTTATAATCAAAAAAGCTATAAAGGAAATATAAAAAATCTATATTATATATAAAATTAATAATATATTAACTACACGAAACGGCCCTAGAACTACTTATATTCACAGTCTTTACCTTAATAATTAAGTTCTAGTATATTAAGAGGGTAAAAAATAGACAGGACCTTACGATTTCTTAAGTATTAAGGGAGAATTATATAAGATTAATATAAGAAATAAGAGAATATATACGTTCTAATCGACTATAGTTCGTCCTTTTAAGACAAACACTTTTAATATTAAACAACAAAAAGAAAACTTATTAAAGGATATTTATAAGTAATATCTAAGATCCCTAATTAAAAACGCTACCGAAATAGTATTAAACTTACCCCGAATCGCTATTTAAATTCTATTTACGAAATATATTTTAAATTTATTAACTATTAATAATAATTATAACATTAAAGTGTTTTTAACTAAGAAAGAGACAAGGGACTAATAATTATCTATTAAACTTCGCGCTAAAGGGAAGATTATAGCGCTTAAACTATTATTCTAGTAGTCCTAAAAGACAGAATATAAAGTACTTATTAAAAGAAGTGTTTTTATACTTATTTATAAGGACGACCTTAGAGTAAGAAGTCACTATATCTTTAAGTCAAGAATAATAAACGAGGTTAAAGGCAAGGAGACGTTAATTCTATATAAGAAGTCAAGACTAGTAATTTAATACTTTAATAATAAAGGGAAAAGAGAAATATTAACTCAGTCTCCGATAATCTAACGATTTAGCTAATAGTTACTTATATTTTTAGCCGTTATTATTAAGTACTTAAATCGCCTCTAAAACTAGTCTAAATCCTAGCTAGCTATTAAGGATATTACTTAAGCCTACGTCTAAATAAAGACAAGGCTTCTCTAGGACATTTTTATATAACTACTAAAAGAGATCGCAAGAGATTTCCCTCTTAATATAATATTTATAATAATACTATTATTATATAATATACTTAAGTCTAAAAACTATTAATTTAATATATACTATAAATATTATATAAAGAACTTACAAATAGAGACATTAACGTACGACTTATATTTACTAATTAATACTAAAGAAAGCTATGACTTTAGTGTCGTAGGAATATAAATAAATAACACATTAATTCTAAGAAATAAGGACTTCTTAATAAGAGAGTAAGACAAAGTCATTAAGGCCGGTTTTCTAACGAAGTTAATACGGGTATTACTTCTTACTAAAATTATTACGTTTAATAAGTACACCATTATTATAGACAGGGACAGCCTCTATATGTTTTAGAAGGGTTAAGGAGTAAGACTAGAGTTAGTTAACGTAAAGAAAGAGGACTATAAGAAGGCTTATAAAGAGTAACGAGCTCGTGTGGCCTACTTTGCTACTATTTATTAGTCGGAAGTAACATTTAATCTCTTAGTCGTAATATAACACTAAAATCTAATAAAAGACGACGTTAAGACCTTAAACTTACGTCTTAAATAACAAATAAATAACTTAAAGAGAGGACTCTAATACGTATTAATTAACTTATAGTCTATAAAGGTCTACGTTTTTATAGACGGTTCTTTTATTAATAATAAAGACTTAAGCTTATAAATAAGTTTCGTATTAATAATTAGTACTAAAACAGTAAGGGATGTGTAATTTACTTTAACTAGTAATATTATATATATTAACTTAATAAAATACAAAAGAGTAACTCGTGTAGTACTTATATTAGAGCTATATACTATAATAACTAGTATTAATATATTAATTTCTCTTAGTACTATTATTAATATAGTAACTAACAAGCTTAACATCTCACGTCTTCTTACTATTATTTACACAGATTCTTTATCCCTTTATAAGTATATTATTAAGCTTAATATAACAAAAGAGAAGCGCCTAATAATCGATATTATGGCTATTTATTAATTATACGAACGTAAAGAGCTAACAGAGGTTTAATAAATTAATAACGCTAATAACCCTGCCGACGCTATAATAAAAAGTACTCTGAATAAGGCTCTTCGAGATTTTATTAACATTAATATCCTCACTATTAAAATAAAAGGTTAAGTTTAATAGTTAACCAGAGTCGATTCGGACTAGTAACAGAGGGGTTTCTTATACTTATTAATTTTTTTGTATATTTCCTTATAACTCTTATTTTATTAATTTATTACTTGCGATTATTTTCATATTTAATTAGTTTATAGAGTTAGAAACACACTCGATTTAGTTCTAAACACCCTTTAATTCAAAGTACTAACGGGCGGCCTTACGACGACACTCTAATAGAGACAAACTACCGGTTTCATTATAAGAGGCTACTTTTATATAATAGTATAAAGAAAGTGCCGCTATAAAGAACTTACTACGAAGTTAATCTGAAATAGGGCTAAATCCCTTACGTATATATATTAGGGAGAGGTTCTTCCTCTTCCCCCTCCTCTTCCCCCGCGCTATAGCGGCGACTTCGGCGGAGACGCTTAGTAGGAGCATCGTCCTCACCGCCGTCCTCCCTACCACGCTTAGTAGCGGCAGAGGAGGCGACAGTAAGGAGCTAGTTTAAGACTAATACTGTCTCTTATATTATAAAGTATTAATACTTAAAGCTTCAATATTAAAAAGGAATAAGGGGGTTAACTTACTACTTGCGAGCTAACTAAACTAGCGATTTCCTAGCGTATAGCGCGCGTTTCCTTTAATAATACTAGCGATAACTCCTTAGTAGTCTTTAGTACGTTAGTAATAGCGACTAATAATACCGAATTAATTAATTCAGCGGCAATAATAATAGCTTCTTTATCTGTCGCCTCGAGGGCGACAACTAGACAAAAGTATTCTTCGACGACAAACTACGGAATTTATTATATATTAATAACTATATATCTAGAGTACTTTCGGCGAGGATTTAAATATAATTCAAAATAAAAAAAAGAAATAAGAATACTTACTAAGTTACACCGGGACTTCTTTTCTACGTAATATACGCATTTCTTACTCTTAGAATTATTAAAAGTGTATTCGTAGGATAAGTTCTTTACGAGGAGACAAACGTACTGAATATAACATTTGTAGTATACGAGGTCGAGCGCTCTTGTGAGTATTAATACAGGCACTGTTTTTAGTTAATACACTGTTTCCCTATTAAACTATCTCTAAAGAATATATTTACTTTTAAGTTATTTATTTAAGTTAATATAGTCTTCTTAGAAATGTCAGTTTTTGAACTATATTAAACGAATTTAAGAGATCAGAAAAGTAGTATACGTACGATAGTTATATATATATTGGCTAAAGAAGACTTTAAACCTTTAGGGGAGGCGACATATATATATCTATTATATTACATAATACTAGGGGTTCCTATTATTACTAGTTCTCGCTTAGCCTCACTATTGCGTCTCGCTATATTTAGACCCCTTTCAGGACACTTTCGGGACACTGTCGGATCGGGATTAGATAATGTTAAATACTTTGTCATTTTATTTATTATTTCTTATATATTACTAGTTATTTACTTTTACGTATGTTAGAAATAGTTTTTCTAAAAGAAGTTTTGCTTATATTAGTCCACAAGTCTTTATATAAGTATACTTCAGTCCGAAAAAGGGGGTATAAGTCAAAGTTAAGGGTTAGAGCTTAGCCGGACTAATTTTAGTGGAGATTTAGTAAGGTTTCGCAGTATATAGTCTAGCTCTCCTCACACTCTCTTAAAAAATAAATAGATTTTGAACTATATATTTATTACTCTGTCGCTATACTCGCATTAGAATATATTCACATATACGGCGTAGTACATAAACCGGTACTACACCGACACTATCTAATCTATCATTTCCGGCGTAAAATACATAGTAAAAAGTAATAGCGGATTATTTACGTTAACTCCTTCTGGGATCCGGATCTCAAGGGGATAATTAAGTAATCGCATAAGATAAAACTTATCCCCGTGTTTCTAAAGGGGTACAACATCTAGCCGACGGGTCCCTAGATCGGTAAGATCAGCTACTATATCCTTTGGCATTATAGTAATAATTAAAATGATGATTTTAAGTGGGAATTAAGGGTTTATTTATATGTCAATAATAGGCCGGGCTTTTAGTGTTCCTTCGGAATAATAGTTATTCCGTGCCGAACCAAGTTCTAGGCAAGTCAACCCTGGCAGCAGCGCAGCGGATAAATAATAATATTCACGTAATCGGCGAATTACGTGAATATAGAGGACGGGCAAAAACAGGGGTTACAGGACATAAATAGGAGCACTCGACGCTAGCCGATACAGGACTAGCCTACGATAAGAGTCTCTTATATAAAGCTCTCATCGATACCTTAGAGTAACTCTTTAGACTTAAACAAATACATACTTACAACTAAAGCTTTACACTGTGTATATCGAGTCTCACCACGATTAACTAAGTTATTACTTATTGCGGGAGCTCTAAGTAATATAGTGCAATTAACAATATTAATCCTCGAATCCTTATACTTTACGTAAACTTCAGTCTTTAATTAAAGTATCTCCCTTTATATTACCCCTTTTTTAACCTTATTAAAGAGAGCTTCGCAGATTTAAAGGAGTGAATTCAGAGGCACTAGAGTTAGAGTAAGTATACCTGGGAAGAATTCGAGGATTTCCTGATATTAGTTGTATACTTTATAGGTGTTAATACTAAAGTTAAGCGTTAAGCAAGGGGGAAATTTCGTTATTCTAGCTACTAAAGTATACTAATAGAAGAAGATAATGAAGATGAGTAATAAAATAGTATAATTTAGATTATAAATACTACTAAACTTATGTTACGGCTAGCAAGAGGTTAATACGGCGAGTAGACTCTAGCTTTGTATTTGGGCCTAATACTACGCTTAGAATCGAGAAGAAAAGACAAGGAGAAAAGGAGAGCTCTTTATAAGAAGAAGATTAAGTATAAATACATGGGGGGCTCTCTTAATAAGGCCTAGCGTAATCAAGCGCCATTTACATTAACATGTCGCATACTCGTCACTTAGTCTTCCCTATTAGGCTTAGCGCCGTCGCTTAGCCAGCGATGCTACGAGCCCGTGTCGGTTAAAATACGAGGCGCATCGTAGGTCGTAACAGTAAAGTATTTGATTTATTTGTTCTTTAATTATTTTCTTAAAATATATAATTGATATAAAAGTTAGTATACTTATACGTTCGTATATATATTCGCCTAAATATTATTACAGCTTTTAAGCTTAATAATAAGAAAATCTCTCCTTTTACAAATCATTTTAATTCTTTCTTAATTAATCATTTATTGGATTATTAATTAGAATAAAAACTGATTTTTTTTTCCAAGAGGGGGGGTTATATAATAGTAGCCGGTTAGCCAAACCATTAGTTTTATTATAATACTTAATTAGGATTAGCTTATACCTCAGTAGAGCTCGGTTAAGCTTAGTAACGCCAACGATTTAGTATTACACTAATTGAGGCATAATAAAGCTAGCGCGGAGCTAAAGAAGGCGCAACAAGAGCTATGACGTATTAGTATTAATTACGCGTAAGCTATGATATTATATAATTAATCTTAATTAAGAATAGCTTAAGCGATACTAAAGATATTAGGAGAACTACCTTCCTTCAGGAAAAGGACTCCTTACTTCAATATTTATGTTAATAGAGAATTATCACTTGATTACCTAATCCCATGACCTCAATTATAGTATTAGGCTTATAGCTTATTACCGTGCTATTACATCACGTGCACGCGCCTTAGTTAAAGCAAAGGGTTACTAAACCTAAGGGGGCAAATCACAGTACTAAGATTATATTATTATTTATTATATTTCCTTTGTTACTTTAATTACTACGTATTTATAAAGTATTTATAAAGTATGTAAAAGTATTTAAGGGTCTTAATATATTTTACTTTGCCTTTATATACTTATTATATTATTATATAATGCGTTTCTCTTACTAATAATCGTTAAGTGAATATGAAGCGAATAAAGGCATTCGGAGGTCTTAATACGCCTTATTTTACCTTCGTACGCTTATTATATTATAATATAATACATTTCATCTATTAATTTAATTGCTACGCATTTACAAAGCAAATAAGGGTATTCAGAGTTCTTAGTACTTCTTACTTTAATCTCCCCATGTTATTATAATTTAAAATATTTATCCCCCTTAGCTGCCACCAGAAACACCCTCCTGAAAGCCCTGTAAGGCTCCCTATAACGAGCCCCTAAGACGCGAGAAATAGGGCGTTTTTCGGGCTATGTGCACTATTCAATCACCGATGACCCCGCTATACCTTTTTAGGCTTAGCGGCACGTGGGCTGTAGAAGGGTGCTTATGGCAGCTAAGGGGATAAGAATGAGAGAAACTTAATAAGGGCTGTTTTGTACGCAACCCACATGACTTATTATAAGCACCATGAAAGCACTCTTGGCTTCTTAAACAGTCATGGCATGGCCTGATTGGAGTTCGTTCTCAAATGTTTGGCGATACTAAACGTAAAGTCTAGGGTCTTCTCGCCACGTTCGGATCCCCTTTCTCAGAGAACTTGAAGTCGCTGTCCTAGTCCTGGCGCGATGCTCTCGTAACCTATAGCAAGAACAGGTTTGATGATGCCTGGACTGATTAACTCCCCTTGTTTAGTACTGATTAATGCTTGAGAGTCTCACACTTGGCATAATATATTACTTCCAAGTCACTCAGTCACAACACCAGACAAGCGAGTAAGATGAAAAATATTGTTTACACTGGCAACCTTAGTCCCATTTGCCTCATCAACCAACCACCCTATCTACCCTGACGAGGATCGCACACATGCAATTCCATCCAAGCCGCTTCGTTCTTCACAACACCCTTCTTAGTTTGACCCCCTCGCGCTGCCCCATTCGACACGAGGATACTAAGCCTACCAGTCCAACGCAGAAGCAGAAAGCCTCGCGAAACCAACCATTTCATGCCGAGGAGGACCGAGGAGGACAGCTGGTCCCCCATAACGCCAACGCAAAACAGCCCAAAATAAATCGCAAAACACCATCTCAGAAGAAGAGAAAGAAAACTTGTTGTTGTACTATCGTAACCTCTCGCCCCACGCCAACGCTATGCTCCTGCTCCCATGCATGCTCCTCATCGTCTGCCGCAATTACTCGCCCGAGTAATGGCAAGCCCCTATCAATCGATTTCTACAATCTCTCGTCTGAGCGGGTTGTTTCTTCCTTGGCTCTGGTTTTGGCTTTGGTTTGGTGTAGGTTGTTGTCTCTGCTGTTGCTGTCGGGGATTGGGTACTGGAGCCTGCTTCTGGGGAGCTGGCACCGGTACCTGAGTAGCTGAGGTAATAATACCCAGATTTTTTTCAGTCAACGCAAAGGTTCGTACAACCTCATCCATCTTCACTAAGAGAGTTTCTGCACCGCTCCCTTGCGCTACCCCACTGACACCCATTCCCTGCCAGCTTGGGCCTGAAGACTTCCATAGAGCTTTCAATAACTCGTCAAGTGCATCCTCTCCCTTGTTGCGAGATACACTATCCGTTCGTCGAATATACCACCAAGGCACCCCTTTCCTTTGTCGCAACCTAACCTCGAAAGTAATCTTCCGATGTACCAGGTGTGAATTGGCGGCTGGCGGTGGGTTAACGAAGTTGTACCTAATGAGGTATGAGTCCGATGCCCTGACGTGGACGAAGACTTCTCCGTTGGTGCACAACTCGTCCGAGAACCATGCTGTTTCGATTGCATCAAGACCCCGTAAGACAGGAAGAGTCAGTGGAAGGAAAGTCGCGATCCCATCAAGCCCTTCCGACCCATTCAAAATCTTCGCTAGAGTATCCGCAATTCGAAGATGCGGATTGCCCTTCTCCAGGGTTAGTGCCATTACGTTGTCAGCAGCACTGAAATCGACTGTCGCCCTGTAGATAGTAGATGTCAGATCGACATCCATAGCATCTGTACCGAGAGTCGTTGGGTTGTTGCGATAAGTGAAAACTATCTTTCCAAGGGACACCATCTCGCAGCCCAGTGTTTTCTCATGTCTGTGAAGCACCTGAACGAACTCAACCAGACGCTCAACACGGACCATGCGCTCGATGAGGACAGGAATGACCGATTCACCAACCCTGCTATGTAACCGGATGGCAAACGACCCATTTTGAGCATTAAATATGATGTCCTTGTCAACCTGCTCATTGATGTTCAAAAGAGCTTGGGGAAGCGGGACAATCATGTGGGCTTCTGTTATTAAAACAGAGCGCTCGCCGGCACTAAATGGCCGTTTAGGAAGGATGCCTGGAGGCTGACTGCCTGGTATAGGCGTTTGCAATATATTCTGTTCCGGGCTATCAAGAGCAGAGACATCGTGAGAATCCTGCTGAACCATCTCGACACCCTGAAAGGTAATTCGTATGATATCCTTTGCCCAAGATTTTCCAGTGCGTGGAAGTCGGTTTCTCGACGGAATAAGGTCCGAGAATCGAGCATAAATGGAAGGTAAAGTGACAGCCTTTGAAGCTCTACCTTTGCCTAACATATGATGGGCATGTTTGGCGTGAAGGGCCTTCATGTTGGTATAATGGGACATTACTCCGGCGGCGAAGACGTTGAGCGTTGACAGGAACGAGTAGGTGGTTTTAGGCGATGAGCTTTTGATAGGTAGTCTGATAGCACAAGCTACTTCTCGATTATTGGGCTGAATCGGGGTAGGTACCAAGACACTGTAGGGGTGAGGCTTTGACACATCACTTCAGGTGAGGGGACTTACGTTTTGACTAAATACCACTGTTCCCCACTCATGCTCTGGGACACGGCGAGATACCAGTCCTTGACCCAGCCAAACCGCCTGAACCAGACGACCGCCAAATGATCCTTGCCAGCAAATTGCTGCACTTTATCGAATCGGAGCTCTGGATTGGCGACTTTGTTCCATCCAACACTCAGAGCACGGACCGAGAGGTCTTCCGTAATCAAGTATAAGCGAAGGCGCTCAATCCACGAGTGGCCTTCTTTCGCAGGATCTTGCATTCGATCATTGAGCCCTGCTTCGAAGTTGGCGAAGATGCGACACATCGGGCCAAAAACAAAACGACCAGATATAGGGTCGATCTTGACTGATACATGATGTTCATCGGTCAGTTGGATCCTGAGTTCCGAGTCTGCCGGATTATCTTGAGAGGTGTGGAGAGACAGCTCCAGGTCGCGGTTGTCGAATAAAGGCTTGGCCACCAAGTTTTGATAGATAGATGTCAGGATGTAATCAATGTGTTTTGAAATGACCGTCTTCAAGAGTGATTCTGCGGAAATGTTGGTAGCATCGAAAGGGATGTCGACGTCCTTGATTTCCTTAGACTCACGGAACCATCTGATGAACAACCGACTCGTAGCTTTAGGATCCGGGCGACCGTCCTTCCGCCTGCCACTATGGACCCCCAGAATAATCCAACTTTTTGTACCCTTGGTGAGAACACCCTTTCCGTTTCGATGGTCAGGATATCGATGGAGCCAGTATTGGATTGAGATAGGCCTATTGAGGATTTCAACTCGCAGAGTGTCGATCCAGGTGGATCTAGCCAGCGTGATAGCCTGGCGTCGGAACTCATTGATTTTGTACGTCAAAATGAGCTCATGCAAGTACTTGTAACACCCAGCGAGGCCATCTTTGAGAAGGATTTCGTTGACTTTGTTTTCCAGGTGCCACCGAATTCCAGGGCTCATATTTGCTGACGAAGGCTGGAAAAGGAACCGGAAATCAATGAACCAGTATTGAGACTCCAGTTGCTCATCTGCAATGGTGAGATCTATGTCAAACTCTCCCGGTACCGTGAAAGTTGCACGGCCGGACTTGATGGTGAAATCCTTGAACTGCAACGGGATGCTTTCGTAATCATTCAAATTGAGCCGTATCGAGAGAAGGGTGTTGAGTTTCTCAAGAGATCTCAGGACTTCTTTGGAGGTCAATGGTGGGGGATGAATGTAGTTTAGCTGAATTTGTTAGCATGCATACCTCGATGAATAAACAGGCAGAGACGTACATCTGGCATCCAGGATGCCTTCCCAGTCGTTAAAACCTCCAAGGCCGTCTTGAAATCCGGATTTGGCAATCGAAAATTATGTAGCGCTCTCTTATTCTCGGCCATCAAGTCGATTGCATCTGTGTAAAGCTTTTTCTGAGCCTCCACGTGGATCCTCACATCGATCAAATGGGTCACGTCCTCGGCCTTTCGACTCCAGCCTGTGATTACCAATGCTTTCGTCCATGCTTCATGCGACGAGGTTGCAAAGTTCATCAACCGAAGCTTTTTGTTGACATTGTCTGAGGATGAATCTTCCGTTATATTTTGATGAGACGCATTGCCATTGACTGCCGAAGTAGGAGTTGGCATCTGCCCCAGCTCCTGGATGGTGCTGAGAACATCCGCGTGTGTCTTTTGCGCCAGTCGAGAAATTAGCGTCTGGAGGGGGAAGTAGTTCTCCGCAATATGAACAATCTCTTCGGGCAGTTGGTTCACACGCGCCTGCATATCCCGTGAATTGCCATTCTCTCCATCGCCATGTCGCGAGCCCTCGGGGACTTTCCCGTTCAGACCATTTGGCATCGTCAAGCCCGCTGGCGCACTACTTTGGCGTGATTCTCTCGCCTTTCCCCTGTCTTGCATCTTGTCCGAAGCCCCGTTGATACCATTCGGCCGTTGGTCTCTGTCATGATTCGTATGCGAGCCATTCCTGCTCCCGTGGTCCATGATGACGCCAGGCATGCTCCCTCGTCCTAGATCCTCTTCTAGCCTCTCAACCCCTCTCAGGTCTCCCCCGACAGCCCCCGCTTCGACCTTTGCCCGCCCTGTCGGCTCTATCTTGGCTGATGTTTCGGGAGGCAGAGGAGGTCGCTGATTGAGAAGGGCGCGACGAGCAGAGCCTGCGCTATCGTTGAGGGCCAATGGGCATGGGCGCAATCAAAGGTAAACACCTAGACTGGCGATTGCGATGCCCACCGAGCTCCTGAGAGAAGGAGAGATGGAGAGGCTATGCGCTGAAGGATGAGAATGCAGAACGCGATCTTGCATGCAAGGGTGATTGGCTGGCAGATGGAAGCTGAGGCCGCGGCTGTACGTATTATTTGGTGAAGTGAAGGTAGGATGGAGACAGGACGAGCGACGAATTGATCGAAGAAGGGGAAGAGTCGCTCTCGAATCGCGGTCGCAGTCCTAAACGTAGGCGCAGTAGTAGTATAAGCCGTTTCTGTTGAAGTTGAAGTTGACGTTGACGTTGACGTTGACGTTGGGGGGTAAGGCGGCGGCGGATGATGATGATGGCTGGTCTGGATGGTGTGGTGGTATGGGGGTCTAGCTACAAAGAAACTACGGAGGTAGAAGTCGGCGGCGGTGCTGGGCCCTTTGCTCGGAGCTTTGCGCGAAGGCGAAGGAGAGGGTGCACTAGCGGACGCTTCAGCCGCCATTTAGCCTTCACACGTGATTGCGTGTGGTCAAGTACTGTTGAAGCTGAACCTGAGCCTGAACCTGAGCCTGAGCCTGGTAGAGCTTTGACAATAGGTTGTGTGCTTGTAGTGGACTTTTAATTAATCTCAGTAGGCTTTTATTAATTGCATTTGCAATATTCTACCTGTACTTCATCATCCTGTCCCATTCCCATCACCGCCCTGATTCACGCGGGCAACAGAACAGAACAGAAGAGTAAGACATTAGCTACTTTTCCTCTATCTACCCAGCCGTGAAAATTTTGTTCTAGGCACTTTCAAGCTCAATTTGTGGCACCGTACTCCTTTTCGTATATTAATTACCCTAGACCACCTTGCTGGTAGCATGGCACGGATTCAACTTAGTACTTCCTTTACTGCAGTTAAAATTTAACCATAACTTCGAACCACCAGCTCGCGAAGCCGAGAGGTTTAAAACAGAGTTGCTGCCTAGGTAGGTGGTCCGGCGGCTTTGTGAGTAGGCCAAATAAGACCTAGTTCTGAGGTCAGTAGTTATGGACCTGGACCTTGAAAGTGAAGTGAAGCCCGGAATACTGTTGAATCAACAACTGTACGACATGCTAATTGACTTGCAAAATCAAACTACTCAGATCGTCCTTTCTATACATGGTCCGGGTGGGAGAAAAAAGTCCTCATCTACCAGCAGCGCTTTTGATGATTAAGTCGGATTCCGAGGTCAAACCGTAACTGCTCACTCATTCCAAGTTAGTTTCTGAAAACTCAGAACTATACCCAATGAATACGATTCAGTTTAACAAGAGTCTTATACAAACGAACGGTTTTGTCGGTTTAATTCGATCATTCTCCCGAACTAGACTTATTTATTAGTTAATAGTTCTGGGAAATCATAAAGCGTAACCACAAGTAGTGGTGTGTTCTGGTTGTTCTGGTTGTCATCAAAAGCGTTGTCTACCAGGGACGTAGGTACCTAGTTTGCTTTGGAAAATGAACAGAACCTGCCTAGTACCTAGCTGTACCTAAGCACATTAGCTAGACATAGAAGCAGGGCACATATGAAAGAAGGGCAGGTCTCTTCATACTCGGTGCCCAATCCTGCTGCATATGTAGTTGCCAATGACCAAGCAAACGACCTGCTTGCAGTAGCTGCATTTGTACATTATTTTTCGTCAGCACAATACAGAGTAAGTTTACGATAGTCGCGAGAACAATCCTATTAAGCACAATCCATCTACCATGTCCTGAACGGGGGTAATATTATCCAGTATCTTCCTTTCTCACATTACCAACAATATTTCCTAATAACAACAGCACATGCGCAATGACGGCAGCATGCATTCAATGAGAGCATCTCAAGAATCCATCTTCTTAACTTTCACATGTTACTTGATGCGTGATCATGTGCCTTACATTGCCTTACCATGGATCAAGAGGATACTGCCTTCCAAAATGTTAGCGGCTATTGGGTTGTCTCAACTGGGAGCGAAGGATGACTCTGGCCGATCACGAAACTATTCAAGGTATTCGTAAAGCTCGTTCACTCAGTTGAAATTGGTGGCAGTGGCATTCATGTGCAGGCGCAGGTACCATTCTACGCCTCACAGGACTCGTTATCCACCCTCCCTACCATCTCAACCCTGCCTTCCTCCCCTCCCCTCTCCACCCTCGCCATCTTCCATCCTCCATCCTACATCCACCATCCCACTGGCCCACGATCTTTCCCGCGTTTTGTATATATCACTTCGTATATACATCTATATTTCCCCTTCCCTTCTCTCCCCTTCAACAAAGCAATGTCCTGACTGCATCTTGGACCTTGACGATTCGCGTAAGACGCACGATGCTCTAATCGCCTTGCTTACTGGTTGTACCATACCTAGGTAGTAGCCCAATCGCCAGCCAGCTCCCGACCTTCAATAGGCAGCTTCGCATCTCCCTCCCTACAATGGTACCAAGACACGAATCCCAAGCTCTCCCTCTCCCTCGCCCGCGACCGCATCAACCACAACGCGCTCTGTCCTCGAACAGTACAAAGCGATCATTCCACTCCTACACATCATCCTTCGAGGCAGATGACGAGCGCTCGAGCTCTGACAACCTCGACAGCATGGGACCAGATCAGGGCTTCAGGGATGGCCCGTCTCAATACGATGGAGAGGATACGCGTTTGACGAGCCACAAGGAGCTATCAGGATGGTACGCATATGGGTTCGCAGCAGAGGTCTTCGTGATCTGCGGAATGGGTGAGTGAAGGGTCGTTAGGGGAGAGCTTCTTTCAAGCTGCTTGGAGCTTTCAGGACAATGTTAAGCTGTGCAGCAGCCTGGACCAAAAGAGCCAGTACAATGGATATTCTACAAGTGTTGGATATGGCAGCTCAAAATCTCCAAGAAGGAGGCTGGGCATGAGATCTGAATCTCACAGACTGCTGTACATGTGCTAGCTTGCGTGCGTTGCTAACGAATTGTAGGATCCTTCATCCCAATCACCCTCGAACAGTTGGCACGCGAAAACGGAGTCCTACTCTCTGATCTCACCTCACCATGCCCATCAAGCTCCTCCCATCCAGCACCCAACTTCCCTGGGCCAAACGCCGTCAAGGACCTGGGACAATGTGTGGTTTATGTGCTGGGAATACAGATCAACACTGCAAGCTTTGCTATGTACACATTTTCTCTTAGCGTCCTATTTCAGGCTCTCCTCGTGGTCTCCATTAGTTGCGCTGCAGACCACGGCAATTATCGAAAACGGCTACTGCTGTTCTTTGCTTTCGCTGGCTCGATAGCGACCATGCTCTTCCTACCAGTCGTTCCCAAGGTATACCTTTTGGCGGCGCTCCTCGCCATGATAGCCAATACTTGCTTTGGTGCAAGCTTTGTGCTTCTGAACTCCTTCCTGCCATTGATGGTTCGACACCACCCGAGAACACAATACCAGAGTCCGGATTTTACACCAGATTTGCCATCCACAATTTTGGAGAGCCAACCTTTAGATGCCTCACTAGATGCCCCAGAAGACTTACAAAACCCAACATCTCCACTTCTATCACCGGCTCCCGACTCGACCCGACCAATGCCACCAGCCAAAGACCTCACGTCTATTGAATTGCAACTTTCTACACAGATATCTTCCACGGGAATTGGCATTGGTTACAGCGCGGGGCTATTTTTACAATGTGTTTGCATCGTTGTCATCTACGCGCTCCATAGTTCAACATTCTCGCTACGGTTGGCCTTGTTTCTGGTAGGTGCATGGTGGTGCATCTTTACAATTCCTGCAGCGCTCTGGCTCCGGCCTCGACCTGGTCCTCCCTTGCCAGCAAGTGCCAACGGAAAAAAGAAGTCTTGGATTGCGTACATAGCCTATGCGTGGATGTCTTTATGGAGGACTGTCAAGCTTGCACGTCGATTAAAGGATATCACTCTATTCTTAGGGGCTTGGTTTCTCCTGTCGGATGCTATTGCTACGGTCTCTGGCACTGCAGTTCTGTACGCTAAGACTCAACTCCGCATGGAAGCAGCATACCTGGGACTTATCAACGTAATAGCGACAACAGCAGGTGTCATTGGCGCCTTCTCGTGGGCCTACATCTCTCGAAAATTCGGCCTTCGTCCCCATCAAACAATTCTGGCGTGTATCTGTATCTTCGAGATCATCCCTCTATACGGCCTCCTCGGCTATCTCCCGTTCGTAAAGAATTGGGGTGTTATCGGACTCCAGCAACCATGGGAGATGTACCCGCTCGGCTTCATCTATGGCTTCGTCCTTGGAGGTCTGAGTAGTTATTGTCGCTCTCTCTTTGGGGAGCTTATCCCCCCGGGATCAGAGGCGGCTTTCTACGCCCTGTATGCCATAACCGATAAAGGCTCAAGCGTTTTCGGCCCGGCCATTGTAGGCGCGATCGTCGATCGAACGGGGGAGATCAGACCGGCGTTCTGGTTTCTGGCTGTGCTGGTGGGCTTGCCTGCACCGTTAATCTATTTCGTGGATGTCGATAGAGGCAAGGAAGAGGGTGCCAAACTGGCGGAGATTATCGAGGGCTTCAAAAGTGCGGAGGCGAGTGAGTCGCAGAGCTTACATGAAGAGCAGGGTCTACTGGCTAGCGATGCTGAGGAGGATGAATCAAGGGGATAGATTACTTTGCATTTGCCGCCGTTTAGGCACTGTGTTGAATATTTGGGTGCACAGCGATGGAGTTGTGGCTTCACCAGCTTTTCGAAGAATGCAGTCTGCTTCTTGGAATGCTCTATCTACTTGCAATTTCTCCACGATCTTTTTAATTGTGGTCAACATATTTTTTAGCTGCTGTACTTCCAAACACCACACACATCAAGCAAATATCTTGACAACGGTGATCCATCTCCCGTTCCGACCGTACTACACGATGATCACCACATCATCACACGCACACCCCCCTCCCCCCCCTTACATCTCCTCCTCCCAGACCGCCACAGCTCTCTCACGTTACTAATCCTCTCAGCGGCCGGCCAAGGATCCGAAACTGTAACTCGAACCCTTGGCAGCGAGTTCAAGAACCTCGCATTTCACAGAATTAGAGATGGTGGCGTGAACACAGGTAATGCGGTGTTTACTTGGCGGTGATGAGAAGGTGACATAATGGTACCTTTGTTGATATCTGGTCAGCTATATTAATCACGAAGTTATCCTCGGGAATTCAGTCACTATCTCGGCAAACAAACTCTCCCGATAATCTATTTTACTGAACTTGGCCTGTCGGCGAATTCTACAGCCCCTATCTATCTGCCACGTATTCAACATGAGTTCCGAAGCTTTCAATTTTCTGCCGCTTTTGCCTGTTGATACTGCGTCCTGCTCGAGTGTGAGTCGTCAGCATACTCGAAGGTATCGAGTCAGTTCCAAAAACTTATCAAATTACTTCACAGATCATTACGTCCGATGTTGGTACGAGCAACAGCCTTCCTATTGCTAATAATTCGGGAGATATCAAAGGTTCTGTACCGCTCAATGCCCAATGACTGGAGCCTCGCTTATATCCAGCAGTCAACAAAACTCTCGAGGTCGAGATCAAGCGCCTCCAAGAGGAGGTGAAAAGGCTGCAAGAAGATATGAAGGGGCTGAAGGAGAGCTCGTGAGGACCAGGGGATGGGTGGGCATTTCTCGTTAATGTTAGACGCTCACGGCTTGGTGTTTGATGGTGGAGGGCAGTATCTCATGAGAGTTCTGTCGGTTGGATAGAGACTGTCCATTGGAGCTGAGGGCTAGCTCACAGCTTGGTAATCTGGTCGTTGAGAGTCTTGCTCAGCATATGTATTGGGCTACCAAGACCAATGGTAGCATTTATATGCCACAGCCAATTTACTCTGCCCCGCCCTGTCTGCTTAGAGCTCCCCAAAGACCAGTCATATACCGCATGACCAACTCAATCCATTCCAGTTCTTTCTGTAAATCCCTATGGTCCGTCGGAGATGGCTGGGGCTGAGGCCTGGGCAGCGGTATGGTATGCGGCTAACCTGGTTGAAGTGGCTGTAACTTTTTTACTAGATCTAGTGAAACGGATAGCCTTCTCAAGGTTGTACTTCTTCCTAAGCACATTTATCCTATTTCTAACTAGGCGGAGGTTTTCGTAATTTATCTCCTTGGCGATTTTGTCGATATTAATAGTGAGGGCCGCACTAGTTGTATTCCTGAGGCGAGTGACTAAGAACCCAATATGTTTTTGTCTATGTCACATAGGTCTGCGACTTTGAGGTTAGGCATGTTTGAAGTAGGATGTAAGGTTGAATGTAATAGGACCACGATGCAGATTTTTACATTATATTTATCTTGGAGGATCATCGTCGTCTGCGGCAGGCAGATGAGACTAGGTAAGCCCAAGAGGGGCTATCCGCTCGACTGACGTGACCTTTATTTACGCGAGATATCAGTTGTGCCCAACCGAATCTGAGCTCATACCTATGTCTCTCTCCCATCAACCTCCACATTTGCCACAGTTTTATTCATTGGGCTTGACGAGCACTTGATTTTTAAACCGACGTTACTCAAAACGGCAGTAGCCTTGGCGGCATACGGTTTAGACTGGTGAGTTTTGGACCAAGTAAACAACGTCTCGACTATGGTGTAAAATACCTCTCTCGGTGCTTGTGTGGGTCCGTCTGCCATGACTCTTCAATTTCTTTCACATCCGGCCCAGAACTATTGCCTTCGCATTTGATATCCATCTACTTTGGAAACATGGTAAGATCGTATTTAAATAACGTGGTTCGGGGTTCCAGCGAGAAAGTGAAATAACTACTACCAGGATTCCCCGTAGTATAAACCGAGTTCTGGTTCTAGCTTCTC
Organism: Leptodontidium sp. MPI-SDFR-AT-0119; assembly: GCA_020726505.1. Lineage (NCBI taxonomy): Eukaryota > Fungi > Ascomycota > Leotiomycetes > Helotiales > Leptodontidiaceae > Leptodontidium > Leptodontidium sp. MPI-SDFR-AT-0119. The sequence continues at coordinate 2,211,826 of JAHLEZ010000015.1, forward strand.
CAATTGTCTATCATTTCAGACACGCTGGTTATCCCACTGTTGCCCATTGTGAGAGCGAACGATATTCTTTTTGGCATCTCGGACATGCCAAATTTATCACCTGATTCCATCGAGATCCCGGATTATTAGTGAGTGGCATCTTCCTATCATCTGGATTTTCGGGCTCCTCCTCCAAATTCACCTAGCGGCGATCCTCCTATCGGAGTAAGTCTAGCGGAATGGCTGTCTTCGTTTTGCTCGACAGCTGTTGACGAATACCGGAATTGCATCAGTAATGGTGCGTCAACGGACATCTCAAATACCCCCTTGAAGTCTGCTGACCTACTGTATACTCGAAAGGTGTTCATATTCGAGCCCAAACACTTCTGTTCATGTCCAATATTTTAGGGAACTGTATTCTAGGCCAAGATAAGAGGAAACACCGCAGATATCGAGATCTAAAGAATTCTAAGCAGAAAGTGATTGAGGCTGCCAATGATCACAATAAGCTAGGATATCCCAACTCTCAAACCCAGGAATAACTACTCTTAAATACTCAACTACAACATATATTTTGTCTCGAACTTCTCGAACTCTAGCTCAAAGACCCTCTAACTGGAGCAGTGGAGATGCGGAAGAGGCCAGTTCGCCTTGCCCATTGCTCGCACAGTTGCTGTGTTTGCACCCGAATAAAGTTTCCTGGTAGTTGCTTTTCACACGTTTTATCGTTGTTAGTGACCAAGGAAGCACTGCATGAGCTGAAGCTGCGAGAGTTTTTGCAAAGTACATCTGGCTTTGCTGGGTCTGGCATGAGGAGGATGCTAGCTACCCATGCGGTCTTAGCTATGAGATGACGCCATCTCTAACGCGAATGATACACATTCTTGTTCTAAGTCCCCCCCCCCCCCCCCCCCCCCACCATTCGGGCCACCTCGCTTAGCACACCGCCACTTTCATTAACTCAACTTCAATAATTAATAATTTTCTTATTCCTTTATTGATTTCTCTTATTTTTTATATTTAAGCTGAGAAGATTATAAAGTCAAAATATACTAAGTACGACGTACTCTAAGCTATTAATATAATCAAAAATGGCAAGTCCGAACGTTGTGCTTTAATTAAGTAGAGTATTTTAAGGTCTACTCTTTAACGTCAAATCTATAACCTAAACATTTATTAAGAAGCTGCTAGTCACTTACAAAGGCTACCCCCGGTGTTAGAGGACCGTCTTACGCACTAGATTTTGACTCAAGAAGTATTAAGGTTTAACGTTACTTATGCGTAAGTGCGGCTTTTAGGACTCGGCTTTGTGTACTTTAAGGGGGACCCCTCTCCACTCGGAAACAATAAGTACAACGGTTTTTTAAGCGGAATCCGATTCTTAGTACTAAGAAGTAATATTCTATTGATTCTATATATATTAATAACACAACTACCGAAGTTATTAAGCCTTAGTTTTAGAAATTAGAGATTCTAGTAATTAAGGCAATTTTACCTAAAAATCAATAGAATATGGACAAAGTAGGAATTATAAAAGGCTTTAGAGTTAATAAATTAGTTATTAGTTATGCACAACGACGTTTTGTTTAATAGAAACAGCCTAGTTCTCGGAATTAGACCTCGTTTATAGAATATATCTCTGTAATTAGCAAGAAAACTACTCTACTTATAATATATAAGGGAAAATCGGTCTAATAACAATGGTTTCTAGTAGATATTAATTAATTTAAGTCATGGCAATTTACAGTAATAGAGAATAAGTGGACAGATAATATTATTATATTAAAATAATTAAAAAATATCTTTATCTCTTAGACGTAACCACGTAATTAAAAACCCTGATTACTAGTTTTAGACGGCTATAGAAGTCATAAGACTACGGAATTCCTATAGAAGTGCTTAGAATATAATATATTTGTGTTGTTTTTGCCTATATATACGTCGCATGTCTTATAACCTTTAGATTTATCGATTTTCTCTCCTCTTAAAGTAGCCTACCGGAAACACCTCAACCTTTTAGTATTAATAATTGATTTTACTCTAATTAGCAAGCGTAACTTCTTAATATACTATTATAAGGCACGGCAAGAGAGCTTAACGGGTATAAATATCAAAGCTGGCTGAAGAGCTAGTAGCTTATAGCCGGTAGTTATAGCAAAACCACTTATAAGCCGATTACTATTAGAGAATAACAATTAAGAGCTAGAAACTAGTGCCCTTAAGGACCTTTAGGCTACTAAGGAAGTGATAGAATTATTAATTCTATAGTCTACTTTAAAGGCTAGTAAAGAACTCCGGTTATAGCTCAATACTTTGTTTAAATTATCACATGACAATCTTCTAACGCGCCGATTACTTTTTAATAAGGCTATTAAAGCTTTTGATTAAAAGGACTTTGTATTAGGACAAGTAGAGTTAAAGATATAGCAATTAAAAGCTAAATTAAATTAATTATAGCCACGGAAAAAAGGAGAGTATAAACTAGTCTAAATACTAAGTTTGCGGATATTTAGGCTATTTATAGAGCCTAAATTGCAGCTAGAGATTAGGAAATTGTACTTATTAATTCAGATTCAGTAAGAGATTCTAATACGACAGAAGATTACATAGAAATTGAAGCGTTTGTAAAATTATTAAGTGTTGTTTGAAAAGTGAGGGGAAAATGCGGGGTGGCCCGAATGGGGGGGGTGGCCCGAATGGTGGGGGGGGGGGGGGGGGGGGGGACTTACAACATCCTGCCAATGATATGAGGCCGTAGTGAAAGTGAGGTGTATGTTTGCAACTGATAGGTCGAATTGAGCACCCGAAGGGGTATCGTCGCCCAAGAAGACACGAATAGGGATAGACATCAAGACTCGGAATAATGGGGTTGTTGGACGGCTGAACCAGTCAATTGGGATACCACGCAACAATTCCCGAGCCAAATAGGGTCTGCAAGAAGAAGCTACTGGGATTTCTAACCCGCAAGTTCTTCGGTGCTCGCTGCCACCTGAATTATTGAGCTGTCAGCTTCCAGATATTGCTTGTACACCGACGCATGCAGGATCTTCGGTATAGTAACAAATTGTGGTACGGGCCCAAAAGCCATTTTCATCTCTTCATCGGATATCAATGAAGTTCCATACTTCTATATAATGCACTTGGACTGCTGCCGGAGGCATAGATCTAGTGAATATGTGCAGAAAGATGCCAGCGGAGAAGGATATTACGATGACATTCGGGTCGCCATGCATGTGGCAGCAGCGACGCATAGCTTCGTAGCTGAAGATCTTTTCAAAGCCTTCGCTACTAACCGGGGATGTAGATCTCGAGTCCGCGGAGTATGAACAAGACTAGTCGATATTGTGGTGAACTTTCTAACCAGTCAATGTACTGAGACGTTTCGAACAACGGAAATAACGTAGGACAGGTGTCGATCTGTGGATGTTGAGGTTCTACTGGAGAACTCGATACAGATGTGGAGGCAGAGGCTATTTAAAAATGTATGCATCTACTCAACTTTTTGGTAAGGTTGAAAGTCAGGGCTGTCATAAAAATGCATGCCATAAGTCAATTCTTGCCAGCTGGTATCGCTTCTGCAAAGTGAAATGAAAGGTAGTTTGATGCAGAACCTCCTTCACTATGGTCGGTGACACGAGTGTGCATTCGTTGTGTAGGAGATTGCCGATGGCTTGGCAATCGGGCTCTTTAGTTACATGTAACTATGGAATTCATGTCGATCTAGTGATACTGCATATGCAGGCACTCGATACCAATTACCAGGACAGTGTACCAATTACCAACACCGTGTTCGGCTATTGAGTCCAGATGTATGGCCCAAGTAAGATCTGCACTGTGAAGAGCAACTCGTCATAGACTGGTAGAAAACTGTCCTTAGAAATGCAACCGATAATCACGCCATTGTGGCATATAAGCTCGAGACGGTGATCTGTGAGATGGTTTGTACAGCACATGTATCACCAAATCCGCGCAGTAGACGATCTCAGACCGCATTTGAAAGAAACAGTGTTAATCATCGGGGATTTGTACTACAACAAGTGAAATGTGCATATTGCCGTACCTCGGGTTATACTTTAACACGAACTAGGGAGGGATGGAGATTTGCATTTAAAGGGCCACTTCCCATCCTCCAAGTCCTAATCCTCTCATCTTCATCCAGACTACAGCGCAGACCAAAAGCCCTACAAAAGCCTATCATAAAACCAAAATGCATTTCTCAGCAACAGCTCTCATGCTCGGCCTCCGCCTGGTTGCGGCAGCACCTCGCCACCAAACCTTCAACGGTAACATGCCTGCCAAAGCGCTTTCAAGCAGCCGTGAGTGTGCATCTATCGAGACCCCGCCGTGCATTTTGGTTGATCATTAACGCAGCTTTCAACGAGGTTGCCCCCCAAAGCATCGGGGCCTATATCCATGCATCGGAGAGTCCTGAACAGGGCATCAGTAAAGCTGTCATCCAGGTGGATATTACCACAACACCACAATCAAGCTCTGGATTTTCCAGCCCAGAGATATCAATCACAGTAATAGCCCACCAACCCCTTGTAACAATTGGGCTAATTGTTTCGAACCAACAGCAGGAAGAAATCCCAGGATGGATCTATTTCGACGGCAAGAGATTTCAAGGGCGCATCCACGTTAATACCTATTGGAATATCAAAGGCGAACTCGACGAAGCGCTCCCGATTGATGAGCTGTTGATAGACCCTGTTGTTTTCAAACTCAATCACCCGACTGACTTTGATGGTGAATTCACCGGCCATATCGGCAGAGGCGAGGCTGTTTTGAAGTGGGAGAAAACCGGGGCTTCTATTTCGGGTAGGAGCGGACACGGTGACTTTGCCTTCAAGGGGAAGACCTATATTGACTGGTCTCCATGATTCGGTATCATAGGGACTGTGACCTCGTTTTCTCGAAGAGTAGTCTTTTTTCCCCTTGTGGTTTTGGCCTCTTTGAGATACGATAGATTGATTTGATGTGTGGTTTCTTAGCTCGGGACATTCCCGTACCAACTCAAGATGACACTTATCTGCTTCAATTTCCCGAACGATAACGTGCCACATGTCCCCGATTTTGTTGACTGAATCGAATTCTAAGTAGTTATTCGGATTCCAGGAATCGAAGACAATATCTTACTGCTCTGCTGAGTGAGCATTGCGGATGTCAATGTGTTCATAGTCGGGTGGGATTATTCCAAACGAGGGTACTGCACTTGACTTGAGGGACGTTTGCCAAACTCGAATTTCGGGATCGAACCTGAAGACTGCTTGAACAATGCATAAGGTCAGTACGAGGGAATATTTTGAAGTTTAAAGTGCAGTACGAGCTGATGTTGCCCTGCCCTTTTGGATGAATGACTAGCACCTCTGACGGCATTGCTTCCGCGACAGAACTGTAAGAAGCAAAGAGGGACTTGAAGAGAGCTTGTGCATATCAGCCTGTGGGACTAGCAAACTACGTTTAATTTGACCCTGGTAGATCAGGCCACAACGTTGAACGAGAGGAAACAGGTCCGCCCTGGGGGCATGGAAACCAGCTACCTATGGACTGTTGTAGTTAGTTTGATGCATTTGATCATAAAATCATTATACCGTAGAGTACAAATACAGTAGACGAACTCAAAATACCTTGGTAATATCTAGGATAATCATAAGGTTAGATACCTGCATCCATCGAAGGCCGACAAAGTGTGGGGAGAAGGGAGGATTGGGTGGGGGAAAAGTGGGATGGCTAGCCCAATGAAAAAGCCTCGCTCTTCTTAAACGATGCTACAAGAGAATGGTCGGCCGATCAAGTGAGAATTCGGTAATTAGAATATAATACCAAATAAGCCAACAAACGGCATCATTCAAGAATCTACCCTGCCCGGGTAGCTCAATCGGTAGAGCGTGTGGCTCTTATGAATTCTTCACTAGAACACCTCAAGGTCGTGGGTTCGAGCC